>OZ005699.1:0-515000 GCA_963930775.1 Cliona cf. orientalis | reverse complement strand
TTAAGGGGGATGCTCAACTAGCTCCCTCCCCCCCCCCCCCACATGCAATATTAATTATTGTAATTTTAACATCCCCCTTTCCCCTATATTTTTGCAGAGTCAGCATCCAGATGGCCACCGAGCTCCAATCCGTGATCTGGTTGGACGTCCCTCGATTGGCCCCCCAACTCCGCCCCATAACCTCGGACTGACAAACCATGCCCCTAACTCCTCCTCTCCTTATCCCCCGTCTCCCTCTCCCTCTCCCTACTCCCCTCACCCCTCCTCCCCCTCACAAACCTCACACAGTAGCACCTCGTTCAACGAAACTTCAGACACACCTACAGGTATGTCCTTTCCATCTTCTCTCTTTCTCTCTCTCCCTCTTTCTCTCTCTCTTTCCCCTTCCTCCTCTCACCCTCCCCTAGCTAGCTCTTTCTGGCCGGTGCTTTATCTATCCTAATCATCGGGCATGTCTTACAAATTCATGGTTTTGAGCCAGTTAGCTCAGCATGTGCCATGCATACACATGGCGGCCCTAACCACTCATTAAAAAACTACGACTGTTACCACAATAAAGTATAACATTCAGACAAGGAAGGTCACCATTTTGATCGATCTGTCCTTTGTTATAAATACAATAATATATACATGTAGTATATACTATTTTTAACCTTTACTGCATGCATTAATTAATTGTGGTTCTGCCTAGGGCTCTCTCGATCTGTACACACAAAACATTTTACATCATAATAATTTTGTGTGCACTCATACAATGTACGTATAGGTCATCCCAGCAATCACAGTAGAGAGAGTCCTTGTACTCCAGATAACGCCCACCATCACCCTCCCTCCCCCAAGCCCTCCTTCTACCATGAGCCACCTGTTGGGGCAGAGAGATGCATCATAAAACAGGAACTGAAGTGAGTCTCACCTATGATTGTGTATAGTAGAACTGCTACAGAATTAAATCAATGAGTTCTGGATTTAGGCTGGAGATTCTGAATGTATCTTTGTACATGTATGTGCAGTAGTACCCAATTTCTTACATTACAGCCTCAATTTGAGCCCTGAGTGCCAAATTCTTGTAGACTGTCAACATTTGTACTTTTTCCTAGCTGCTTATATTAATTTTACTGATTATAATTTTTATGTCATCTCTACAGGTATGCATCTGACCACATCCCCAAAGGCCCCGACAAATCGAAAGCCAGCATTGTGTTTCGAGGGACAGGCAGTGCATTTGCCCCTCTAATTGGTGGCGTGCAGTGCTAGCGCCCGCCCACCTAACCACTGGCTGGCAAGTATATACATACATAGTCGCTCGATCGTCATATAGATTGCATTATATACCAGAACAGTCGACAAAAAAAAAGATCGAGTTATAATTTGTGGTAATAGCAAATACTCTATTTCTCTCCATAACTGGTCCATAATTTTACCCTTTACTGTCTCTCTTTCCTGTTAAAAATAGATTTTGAAGCACCCTTATTATATAATATGCTCTCATATCAAATAAAATTACAATAATAATACAGTCCAAGTGCCCCATTCCAGTATAACTACGCCACCTGCATTTCTCATTACTGTATCATTATCATGATTGTGACACTCAACATGTACAGTGCAGCAAGTGTGTTATAATTATACATTGTGTGATTTATTGTGTTGTTTTGTGTTGTGTTGTGATGTGATGGACATTGATTTTTCCCCCTCTCTCTTCATCTCTCTCCTCTCTAGCTCTCTCAGTCGATCTGTTTCTCCCCCTCTCTCTGGCCTATTGATTTTCATTGCACTGCATTTATATTATTGTGATTTTACTTCAATGCTCAGCAATAACAATTGATATTAAAAAATATTAATGGAACGTCGGCGACGCTCCCGTTGCAAAGGTGGGGTGGGTGGGGCTGGTACATAAATGGGCGTATGCTCGTTAATGGGCGGAGTCTAGCTCGTCTGCGGTTAACCGTATTGTTCTATTTATGCGAATTCCAGCCGCCAGCGTGGAAAAATGGCTCTGTCGGTGAGCGATTGGCTAGTCGAGGCGGAATCTCTGCTGGAAAAGAAGTCTGTAAACGAAGCCTTGGACTTATTGAACAGAATCGGTGAGTCTAACCTTCATGCGTGGTTACGGACTTTCGGCGGTCCGTAGAACGTCAGAAAATCCTGGTTTCTAATTAAAGCACATCATATAGTATTGGAGGTGCAAATATGCAAAATTATAATTTTGGTCCGTAAACCGTGAAAGCTAATGATAATGCGTATAGTTGTGCCGGTACAGATGGATAAGCTTTAATATTGATACACAAATGACCTGTATAAATGTAATAATGATATTCTTGCAATAATTTTCTACTGTTTACATGCAGTTGCTTTGCCGACCAGTAGCGATGATCCAAGCAGGGAGGAGCTGATTAAGGCCAAGGAGAGGGCCATCCTCACGCTAGGACAAACTCTGTCAAAGTATGGATTTGCAGAAGGTATGAATTCAATACTTTCCCGTAGATATTGTGGCAGATATAAATCTCTTCACTCGTGTATTTCATGATTACATTTTTTAATTTGAAATACAGAGCTAGGCGAGTTGATACAGATCACCAGAGGTATGATTGAACTGTTCTCTAAAGCAAAAGCTGCCAAACTCATCCGTGACCTCGTCGATCGATTCTTGGACATGAACAAAACCGTTGGCAACGAAGTAAGAACACTTATCATAATATCGTTTATGAGATTAACGACCTTTACCAAAGTTTGTCGACCCCTTACCACTCTCTATGACCAGGTATTGCTGTGTCAAGGCTGCATAGACTGGGCTCGTGGTGAGAACAGGGTGTTCCTTCGCCAGGCCCTTGAGTCGCGTCTGATAGCACTCTATGTCGACATGAAGCAGTACACTGCCGGCCTGACCATGGCAAACAGTCTACTCAAGGAACTAAAGAAAATCGATGACAAAGCACTTTTGGTCGAGGCAAGTATATGAAATTACAAAATTTTCCCCATTTTTGGCATATTTGAGCATACCATTTTTAGGCACATTATGCGTGTTTTATGCATGCAATTTTCATATTATGCTTATGTGCATGCATGAACTGTGCATGTTCATGTAGTATATACGTATTACATGCATACAGTATAGAGCTGCTTGCATATGTAGCTCTATTATTATCTATGGTACGTGGATAATAATTTTTTATACTGTACTTGCTTGCTTGTTGTAGGTTCAACTGCTCGAGAGTAGAGCTTACCAGAAGCTAGGCAACATCATGAGGTCAAGAGCTGCACTCACTTCAGCCAAGACAACGGCCAACGGGATTTACTGCCCTCCAAAGCTACAAGCATCTCTGGACCTACAGTCAGGTAAAAAAAAATGATAAGCTCCTCCCTTGTTCCTATGTCCTATTCCCAGCTTTCAATGTTGCATACTGGAATGGGGACGGTCTACACTAGCAAAGTGTTTTTCAATATTTCATGTTTGTAATTCAAAGGTACAAAAGTTGCTGGTTCAGCAAATTTCTGTGGGCATCAACGAACCTCCGTATTAATAAAAATAGAAATCCCCGTCTGATTAAATATTGCCTTATATGGTCGTAGTTGTCCAAAATTAGGTGAGCTGTAGCTATCAATAGATGATGAAGTAGTTTTTGATTTCTCAACTCATGCAACTCTAACCGCTTAACGAGTGTATAATTGGTTAGTAATTATATTTTGCATATTTGAGAGTGATTCCGGTACTTGAATAGAAACTGTTCTCTCTCTCCCTCTCTCTCCCTTAGGTGTGCTTCATGCTGAAGAAAAAGACTTTAAAACAGCATTTTCGTATTTCTACGAAGCGTTTGAAAGCTTTGACTCCATCGACAATCCTAATGCAGTGCTGGCTTTGAAATACATGCTCCTCTGCAAGATTATGATGAATGTGTAAGCTCCCCCCTCTCTCTCTTTCTCTCTCTCTCTCCCTCCCCCTCTCTTTCTCTCTCTCTCTCTCCCTCCCTCTCTCTCTTTCTCTTTCTCCTCTCTCTTTCCCCTCCCCCTTTCCTTTCCCTCTCCCTTATACACACATATCATACATTCTCAACACACATTCACATGCATATTCTCTAGACCTGAAGATGTCCAGTCGATCATAACTGGCAAGCTAGCTCTGAAGTACGCTGGAGCTCAGGTTGAGGCGATGCAGTACATCGCCAAGGCCAGTCAGGACAGATCTGTGGCGGAATTTGAACAGGTACGCCACAAGTGCAGTGTCATTAGCATTGTGACCAATGTTACGTTTTAATGATAGCTACATGTAGTATTGCGGTCAATCTTGCATATTGGAATGGCCTGGGGGGGGGGGGGTGGCTATGATGAATGGATATTTGACAATGTTGTGTGCTGTAATTTATGCCCTCAGGCCTGCAGTGAACAGAAAGAGCACATTGAGGAAGACCCTGTCGTCAAGGTGAGATAATAATTATTAATGAATCCTACGGTAAGGGGTAACACTAAAATTTAAAGATTCTGCCCCCCCCCCCCCCCCCCCCCTTTTGCAGACTCACCTAGAAGCACTTTACGACACCCTACTGGAGCAGAACCTATTGAGAATCATCGAGCCGTTCTCAAAAGTCGAAGTAGAACACGTAGCAGATATTATCAAATTACCTCTGGTATGGAAGTCAATAGACTATCTGACGCATTTACATGTACAATAACAATTTTTCTCTCCTCTCCTCCTGTCTGTCTGTCTGTCTCTCTCTGTCTCCCCTTCCCTCCCTTCCCCTCCCTCTCTCTGGTCCATTAATAGGGGCAAGTGGAGAGAAAGCTTTCACAGATGATCCTGGACAAGACTCTACACGGTACCAAATACTAAATTACCACCATTCACGCTGAATTTGTTTATCGGTTGTCAGGCGATATCCAACAATAGTTAAATAAATAATGACAATATCCTGAAGCATTCAATAAACAATCTCAGTGGAATGTTTGTTGTGCAAACCGTTTTTCAGATGGTAGGCTTACTTCATCTTGATACCGTGGATAATATTACCAATCTCATTGGTGACAGTGAACAAACGAATCCGATTGGCTAATTGCCCGCTGAATGCATCCAATCGGCTGTGGCCAAACTACTAGATCTTGTTTCATGGCTCGTGTATACAATCACTTAGAGACTTGTACTATCGATCTTTGTCACATCCAGGGGGTCACCGTGCACGCAAAAATAAGCACTTGACAATTGATAATCGAGCGTAGGCTAATAGCTATGTATGTACGATGAATAACAAACAGTTTATTGAACGCAATGTACTCTCTTGGTGTAACATACCAGGTAGTTCAGCAATTAGTTATTCATGAAATGGAACATTTCGAAGTCTGAGATATTATGCTTTTTCAGCTTCTGTACCACCATTACTATGAAATGTTCCGTTTGGAGACAGATGGAGGGAGAGATCAATTTAAGTATCTTAACTATAGGAGGTGTCCTCATTTGTAATTTATCCAGTGTAAGGCATGTCAGCCCAACAAGCCTTCAGTTCAGAATTCCCTTTGATGTGGGAATAGTGCTAATCCATAAGCTTTGATGTGGCCACAGCCTCCACCCAAGCTATGCCCTACTACGTATCATGCCTTAAATTTTTCCAGGGGAGAACACTGTTGTTTCTGCTGATTGTAATGAGCTCACCTTTTGCAGAGCAACCCTTGTGCTCTTTTGTCCGTATTACTTCACTAAAAATGTTCCCTAAGTGCCATCTAGATTTAACAATAATTGCACATGATTATACAATATTGAGCTGCCAATTCGCCCACCATCTACATACTCTCTCACTCGGCTGGCTCGAGTGATGCGTGCTCGATATCCGTCACTCCCCTTGTAGAGAGCTCCAGCAAACAGCTGCTACTGACACGACTCTTAACTACATCTGTAGTTAATGATCAATTATTATTGACGACATCATAGCGACGTCATAACTTGGCTATTGCACGCGGTATGCAGGCTATGGGTATGATGTAACTGTGTATAGCTTTGTGAAGTTTAGTGGGCCTCGTGTTATCGTATAGCGGGAAACTTTCGAGGGAGAAAACCCTTTCGCGGATTGGTAGGAAGGGAGCATTTTACGGAGTGTCACATATAATGGGTGTAAAAACGTTCATGGGTGGCTGAAAAATCGTGAAATTCGTGAAGCTCTTCTCCCTCGAAAGCTTCCTGCTATATATACGGTATGCGAAATTTGAAAAGCTGGTGTAGTTTTAATATTTCTGTGTTTATGGATATAATAGGGTTCGAAATGTTGTAGTTGACCTTTAATGATGCAGAAATGCTATACCCATTTTGTTGTCTTCATGAAATTTGTTTTTAAAAGCCAGAATTATAACACAATTATGCATGACAAAGCGAATCCATTTCAAGCGTAAATCAGACGGTGCTCTATTGCAGCAATCAAGAGAGAGAGAGAGAGAGGGGGGGGAGGGAGGGAGAGAGAGAGAGAGAGAGGGGGGAGGGAGGGAGGGGAGAGAACAAGCTTCATAATATTATTAGCTTTAGGTGATGTCTTTCTTGTTCGGAGGCGGCCAGTTGGTATGTCTCTGGACATGGATGGTTGTTGCCAAGTAATTTGAACAATGTTGGCCTAATTTTCCTCCTTGAAGGGCAGCTGCGCTTCTTGGTATAAATTATGATTATTTGTACAGAAATTTGCAGATGACCTTTTATGAAGAATTGTGTCATTGACTTCGTGTTTATAAAAATTCTTTAAGTATGACTTCGTATTTGTCCAAATTATTGATAATTATCATAATGTGGTTTTTGATATGGCAAAATTTAATAGTGTGGGGTATCCCTCATCCCCCCCCCCCCCCCCACCCCAAAACTACCAAAACAACCAAAAAAACGCTTGGACTCAGGTTACTATGATGAGTTGTGTTGTTACAGGATGTTCAACATCGAAGCACTTGTCTTCTTTGATCTGTAAAATTCTTAATTTTTTTCTCAGGTATCCTAGATCAAGGTCAGGGTGTGTTGATAGTATTTGAAGACAGCGATGTCGACCAGACCTATACCACTGCCCTGGAGACCATCTCCAGCATGGGGAAGGTAGTCGACTCCCTCTATTCAAGAGCCAAGGATCTTCACTAACACCACAACGGTATTTAACACTAGCGGTAAATTCTAATTTTAGACTAATTATTATTAATATTATTCATTAACTTGCAATCATTACTTGCTATCTATTCACCATTAAATTTTAATATTGATATAATTATATTTCAGTGAACTTCTTAATTTGGGTATTATGAATATTATTACGATGATGATTCTCTTACATGCACCAATCTGGCATTACAATTATCATCAATTTTTTCTAGAATTCCAGATCAGTATTGGAGCAGGTCTCCAGGTTAGCCTATACTGAGCTGAGAAGGAAGCAGTGGCACATGGTTAGGTAGATAGATAGATAGTGATGTCTGCTACATGACCACAATTGAAAATTAACCACACTAGTGACCCAGCTCAGACAAAAAATTTGAGCAGTCTAGTCAACCACAGCCTAGTCACAGGGTCCCTTTGGGGGCCCATTCATTCATTCATGGTGCAGACTGTGGCTGATGATTGTGTGAAAAAGTGGCAATTTTGAGACACTACAAAAACCAGTTTAAGTTGGAGAAAATGAAATAATATTGGTTTCCTTGATTAGTGTATTATACCAACATAGCTTACAAGCAGCAACAAAGTGATCTTAAGTGAAAGAGGAGAGAGAGAGAGAGAGAGAGAGAGAGAGAGAGAGAGAGACAGTCAGAGTCAGGCTCCCTAACCTTGAAAAGAGTTGGGAAATGTAAATTTCATTGTGAAGTTGACAATAATTACAATGTAGGTAAGGTAATATCCGTCACAGAGAAAGTTTAAGTTCATGACCTGATGAAGAATAATAATATTATGACAATGATAGATAGCAAAAATCAACAGTTTTGAACATAATCACAGTAGCCGTTAAATAATACTTATTGACAATGAATTGACATGATTTTGGAGGGACACACTTTATAATTTTGATACATACTTATGCCACACTAAAATTAGAACATTACTTCATACACTCGTGCTAGAATAGGCAGTCCGGGGAATTCCCTCTGGTACGGGCGCACTGCTCCCAGTCCCACTGTTGCTCGAGTTGCCCTCGGTACTGACGCTAACACTTTCTCTTTGCTTTGCGTAGATGTTCGGCGAGGGAAACGATAACTTTGCACCTACGGCCAGTTCCATGTTCGCCGCTGCAGCTGAAATTCCCCCAGCAGTGGTCACAATCGTGGATGGACACGGCAAAGACGCCACTCTCTTGGCTTTTACCCTCGACGAGGCTCGTTGTCGTGTGATACAGCAGTAACAGATGACCACGATGGCCACAGCAACTAAAATGACACCAGCGACGATAAATATGCCGATTCCCACAATGAAATAGAAGTCGAGATTTCGCTGGCTTGCACTGGGAAGAGTGGGTGTGGTTCTAGAAGTGGGAATGTCTGTATGTGTGTGTGAGAATACACACAATAATCATAAATATTGTGCAAAGGAGAGCAAAAGATAAACTTTCTAAATTATTACTCTAGAGGAAGGCCAACAGCTAAGAGGGAGAGAGAGGAAGGGGGGCATAGCCAGTTGCTTTATGGAGGACAGCTGCCTTTCATTGATAATAATAATTATTATTCTAACTGGAATCCCTGGGAAGATTACCAATTAACTGCCTGGCAACCAGTCCAACTCCCACACAAGCTAGCCACTCACCTCTACCCCACAAAACTGGAGTAGAACTAGTTGAGTAGAGGGGTGACAACAGAAGGATAGGGTTACCAGGGCAATTAGAGCAGAGTTTGAGTGAAGCCCATTTCTAAGAAAACCATCCACCACAACCAGCCAGTCAGCTGGTTGGCTCCTTCTAATGCACTTAGCCACACTGTCACACAAACACAGGCCTCACACACACCAATATAGGATACATAGAGGGATCTCACTAACAGCAAACAATTAATGGTGAAGAGAGAGAGACAGAGAGAGCAAGGGAGACAGAGAGAGAAAGGGGGGGAGAGACAGAGAGAGAGGGGTAAGAAAGATATTGGGGGTTCCACTGTACGACCCTGACTGGCTGTCAATGTGCATGGCTCACTACACACCTATACACGCACGTATACTCCCACCCACACACGGCACCACCAACCATCATCATATCCTGGGTGAGAAAAAGCTGACCACTCTGACCTAATACGCATTATACCTGACGTTAGTTTGCCCTTGAATGCTGTACCGTTACAAGCCCCATTAGACATGAATTTGGTATAAAATAGGTCACCCATACAGTTTAGTACAAAGAGGTACACTATGATGTATTGGCTGCACCCATAGCATGTGTACCAGACTAGACGCAAATGGGGGGAGGTATTTCACGTATAAATGGTATGATGTGGCATGATCGCGTTCACTGGAACGCAGTAGTGATATTGATAATTATTTTCCGTTAAGGGGACTTGTGTGTGTGTGTGTTTCAGAGTTTCACCTGGCCATCCATGTCTAATTTGGACTTCTCCCTCTCTCTCAATGGAACTCTCCCCCCCCCCCCATAAGCGACACAGGCGCACACACACACACACACGATTTACATAACACATACCCCACACGACAACTAATAGGCAGCAGAATTTGCAATTTGCAGTCCATAAAATTAATGTCTGGAAGTTTCACTTCACCATGCATCCATGAACACACACGCTTACCATCTTCACTTCCAGTAGTTTCCACGACGATAGCAGCAGTCGTTGGCTCCGTGGGCTCTCTTGGTGGAGCAGTAGTAGGGTCTTGATGATTATTGCAGTAACTGGTGTTACAGCAACTCAGCACCTCTCCAGGTGGCATCAACAGCTCTCCTTGGCAGCCCACAAAGTTCGAAATACAAAAATTCGTGACGGTGAGGCGTGACTGGGGATTCGGATCGGGTATGCTGCCGGGCTTGGGAATTCGATATGCCCATAGGGTAGCGCAGGAACCGTAAGTGCGACAAATGGTGTCCACCCCACACGTGTCGCAATAGCAGGTCAATTCCATTCCAGTAGGCGATGTGGTTGGAGGCGGGCTCGTAGGGGTCCAAGGGTTTGGGTTCAATATTGGAGGCTGATAAGTTGAGGGGGTAGACGTGTTGGTAGGAGGGGGAGGGGAGGGCTGGGATGATGAGGGGGGAGGCGTGGTGCTAGAGGGGGATGTGGAAGACGGGGGTGTGGTCATTTCTTGGATGAGTGGCGTGATAGTCGTACCACTGCCATTTTCTTCGAGTGGATCTTGGATGAGCGTATTGCATAGTGAGCTAGTACAACACCTCTTAATCTGCAAATAATTAAAAAATACATCAAATTAATTACTAACAGGACATGACCCCCCCCCCATTTGGACTAAATTTCTCTATATTATTAGCATTTTGGATTGCCTAATCTTGTCTTGATATAATATACACCAAAAATTTCATGTAAAATTCAATTCCAAGGCTGAATTCTCTATAATTTGGGGAAATAACCACATTATAATCGCCTAGCTACTCACTTTTCTGTTTCTAGACTCTTCTTCACAAGCGTTAGAGCAGCCCCTCTTGAACACCACAGTGCCATCACGCTTTCTCCTCAGAGTTGAGAAGCAGTAATTTCTAAGAGTGCAGAGACGAATCTCCGTGCCTGTTGAGGAGTCCGACACATAACAGCTGCCACTAACTGAGGGAGGGGGAGGAGGGGAGGCTGTCGTGGTGACTGTGTCGAGGAAGGGAAGGAGAAGATCGAGGGGGAGAGAAAGAGAGAGAGAGAGAGAAAAGAGCAGCTATATACTTATGTGCACATAACTATAATCACGCTTCCCCATGGGGGTACAGCATAATAATATATATTATAGTAAGCTATTACAAACTGAAAACTGAGCACCACTAAGGCTCACACTCTCTCACATACTCTGCAGCCATACAGCTGCTAGCACTGGGATAGTCTCTATGGTTACAACTCCCCCATAGTCTAGTTCTGATCTAGCCAGGTGGTGCCAGACATAGAGAAGGGGAGGGGAGAGAAGAGAAGAGAAGAGAAGCACAGGAGAGCAAGCTTATCAAACTACAATGCAGAAGAAAATCTACACAGTACTGCCCCCACCGACCCACATTGACAAAGGAATTAGAGTATACCCCTCACCACTGAGCAGTGCAATGCTGCTACAGTGGATTGCAAGATGGTTGTCCAGCTGCATGAGTTGATGGGTGTTGGCATCTCAAGTGGGTGGCCAGACACTTCCGTGTACTTGTGTAAACACTATGCACAGTAGGCCATGTCACGTATAGTGGCCATGCGCAGGTGTGCAAAATAGCGCGCAAATTCAAATTTTTGAGTCAGCTATTCAAGTGCCAAGATGCCAAAAGCCTATTCAGAGGATTTGCGCTGGAGAGCGGTATGGCTTCATCTTGTACGTGGTTTGAGCTACACAGATGTAGCCCAGACTCTGTTTATGTGTGAGAAATCTGTGCAGAGGTACTTGGCACTCTTTCATGCCACTGGAGGTGTGGATCCACAGGTCCAAAAGAGAGGACCTGACAAATGCTTAACTGAATTTGAGTTGTTTACAATCCTCCAATCTCTCATCATCAAGCCTACATCATTTCTGTGTGAGATACAACATCAGCTTTTGTGTTCTACTGGAAAGTGGGTTCATGCCTCTACTATTTGCCGTACTATAAAAGAGCAAGGCCTAACACGTAAGAGGGTGCGAACAATAGCTTTGCAACAGAGTGAGACTAGACGAATTCAGTACATGGCTGAGATATCTCTGTTTCATCCTGATATGCTAATTTGGATCGATGAGACCGGATCTGACAGGAGGAACAGCATACGTAAGTATGGTTACTCCCTCAGAGGCATACCAGCTCAGGTATTTCAACTACGTGTTGGAGGAAAGCGCATCTCAGCAATTCCAATTCTAACAACACGTGGCATCGAGGATGTGTACACATCAACAGAAACGATCAATGGTGAGAGATTTGAGGAATTTTTGTGTCAGTGTCTACTGCCCATCATCATGCCCTATGATGGAGTAAACCCCCGTTCAGTTGTGGTGTTGGATAACGCCAGTATCCATCATTTAGCCCGTGTACAAGACATCATTACTGGTGTTGGAGCCAGACTTGTGTTTCTACCTCCGTATAGCCCTGATCTTATGCCACTTGAGGAAGTATTTGCAGAAGTAAAAGCATTGCTACGAGCCAATGACAGTATTTATCTTGCATCAAGAATACCAGAACTAATGGTCAAATTAGCATTTACCACGATAACACAACAAAATTGTTTAGCTTACATAGAGCATGCAGGCTACATGTAGATTCAATGCAATTTTACAAAATAAACATTTTTATTGACCTTGTTCCTTTAAATTACGCATAGAGTCAATTAGATCCTCCCTTTGCTCCTCATACTCCTCTTCAGTCAGTATTCCATTGTCACGGAGCTGGCGTAGTTCACCTAATTGTTTTAGATAAGTACTGCGTAATTCTGCCTTTTTCATAGGAGATAATCCTATACTTTGTCTTTTCTCTAGTGGTATGACTTTTGGTGTTAAGGCCTGGCAGAGAGTATTCATCATATTCACCATTCCACTCATAACAACATCAACATTTCCGTCCTTGGCAGTTTTTTTGTCCTTTTCTCGTGAAAACATAGCATATCCTGGGGGAGTGTCCAAGTCAGAATACTGATCACTAGCCAAAGCCTCTGCCCATATCTTAATTTGAAATCTAGAATATTTGTCCTCGTGCTTTTGCTGTAATCGCTGTTCATAATTAGCTACCAGTGCCCTTTTTTCGTCTGAAGTAGACTGTGTCTTGGACCGTTTTGACACAGGTTGCTCACCGCTAGATCCACTCTTATCAAGAGGTCGTTTTTGGACATCTGTAGGTGCGTTTGTCTCTGTAGTAGCACCCATGCTCCATAAGGTGACCCTTTCTCCCTTTTGCACCAATTTCCATACATCATTTAAGTCCAACCGATTTTTGATCCACATTTTTTTCGCTTGGTGAAAATATCCTACTTCCATTTTGTCAATTGGGGGCAAAAGATCACCATACTGTTCAGAAAGAGCTTGCCTTAGCTTGTCAGGGTTGTCTATATCCAGTGATAGATTACGCATGGTATACAGTTGAAACTCCTTTTTATTTGCCGGATTGAAAATCTTCAGATAAAAGTCAGTGGGGGTTGGCTGGGACACAGAAGTGCATGGAGAGTGTGGAGGAACGTACTGTTGGAGTGATGATGGGTTGTGCGAAGGCCCGGGGTTGACTGGCTGGGGCTGTAGACTGGAGCATGTTGAATGAAACTGTGGAGCTGGTTGAACAGTGGGTGGGAAATAGCCACCTTGCCAAACGTAGTTGTTAAACTGATTGGCCATAATTTTTCCACTCTTCACTGAGCTGACAGCACTAGCATACACGAATAGAACTTGCATGTGATATGCGTGTGACTTGAGCGCGCGCTCTTAATTCCACACGTGCTCTATACGCATGCGCTATATAGGCGCTAGGCTAGTATCAGCAATAGTGTAGTAGGGTATTAGTGCAGTACAGTACACTGGCAACAGCATGCACGTATTGTTTACACAAGTACACGGAAGTGTCTGGCCACCCACTTGAGATGCCAACACCCATCAACTCATGCAGCTGGACAACCATCTTGCAATCCACTGTATCTGTTACTATTATTTAATCTACTGTGGGGGCTGACCATCCTGGGTTGGGCCATGTGTAAGCATGTACACAGCTAGGGGACAGAGATCCCACCCCACAAAACCACCAGTTATCAGCAGCCAATCTATCCACCACGCACACAATTGACCCAAGTGCAGCAAATTTTCACAGCTACAAGATCAACGACCACAACAGTGTGCAGGCCACGGCCACTTCTAATGAGCCACAGCTGACAAATTTATGTACACAGAAGTCAATCATCTGGCAAGCAAGGCAGGCAGCCTCTTGCCTGCGCATCCCTTTCCCTCTATAAGTTTGTTGGAAACAAGCACATAAGAAGGCCTGGGTACAGGGTATATAGGTACAATAGCTCTCACTAACTATCACTTGTATAAGCAGCAGCTGCAGTTAAGCTTACAGCACTCAAATCTCGCCTAAATTATAGTAATATTTTATTATCATTATTGATTTAGTAAGACAAACATGCAGAAATCACCCAGCACATGGCTGCCTCCGTCTACTGGCTTACATATGGCGGTAGGTTCTGAATGTGAGTATCCACCGTCCTCAGAGTCAGTGGAAGAGTAGAGTTCTTCAGTTGAAGAGAGATAATCAGCGGAAGACGTTGACGAATCTCCGCTGTAGATCATGGGGTGAAGGTCTGCATTGCACAGCTCACTCTCGCAACACAACACAGTGTGATAACTTGTTGAGATGTTACAATGATGAGCCTGAGCTTCAAAATAACATCTTCGTCTGTAGACGGGACCTGCGTCGGGCTCAGAACCAACAGTCGCCTGAGAGTAGCATATTTCCCCCAGACACGTACCATCTTCGCAATCTGAACATACACAGCTTATTAAAGCGTCTAGAAGAAAAAAAAGAGATAATGGATAAATACGATATTTCTTTTCAATGCCTTTGTACCCTAAAATAATAATTGCAAATTGCATTATCCCCAAATCCCTGACTCTCAATTTTTCACCCCCCACAGACTATAGCTAGACTGCCCAAGGCAAAAATCCAGTGGAGCATGTAACTTAAATTTTCCCCACTCCTTGGCATCCATGCCCCCAAGGATGTGCCTGCATGCACAGGTAGGCTTAACAAGATTATACAAATTGAGCTTTGACTAGAAGTAAAAGCAATTTTCAGTGCTCTGGCTGTGATAAACATGTTTCTTCTACAATGAATTCAAAAAGACGAAACTCACTTTATGGTCACAAACAGTGCATAGCAAGCTCGCCCTACTTCCCGAAGTGTGGTTTAGCGCCCGATTATTAGTCGCCCAGAGAGCAGATGTGATTTACTACGGGCAGCTAAACGCCAAAGGGGTTGCTTATCTGAAGTGGCTTGACCAAAAGGTTGCGCTATCAGCCTCCAAAACAGATTTGGTAATGAAGTTAGCAGCCGCGTTCCCGTATCAACACGCACACAGGTCTGCGTGCGTAGGCTGGCGATTGAAGTAGCTAGCTAGCGTTAACGCATAATTTGTATGTTGCAAAATTTAATAAGTTACAGCTGCTAGTGGTTGATCTCTCTCCCTCTCTCTCCGTACTGATACACTTACCAGATTTCCCAAAAGCCAAAAACACCAGTACGACAAACAACACAAGACTCTTCATGTCAAGATGATTAGAAATACTCTGCAAAAAGAACAAAAAAATCCTCACTTTTATCAAACTATGGCCCGGCGGTACGTAGTTCTTGTACTTATATAGTGTATCTGACTATCTTTAAGCATAAAAATTACCCTACTATATCTATATCCCCTATCAATGGCCTGCGCCCACTATTCAAACAACAAAACCCAGAGTTGCTAACGAGCCAACTGCCTAGTCCAACTTACCACTGATTGTCGGCAATTTCTTCGCTCCATATTATCTTGCAAGCGTGTCAAATAGATAGCACTTCACTTGTCGGTTGAGTTCTCTCTGTGATTCTTCTGGTATTAGGGTAGGGCGAGGGATGATTATAAACATCGGGCTCTAATGAGCGAGATTCATATCTTGAAGCACGCCATGCGTGAAGCTGCGTCCCATACTGCACAAACCGCAACACGTCAAATGCACATCGCATGCATGTGCAACGTGAGGGGGTGGGGCTCGTTAGAACCGCACGCACGCATGCAAAGTAGCGGGTAAAGGTCGACAAATGCACATGTCATGATATTTAATTTTGAATGGATGCATAATTCTTCAATAGTTGTTCTACACATGCAAAACTCTCCAGAAAATCATCCTGACTCAGTCCATTTTCTGTGTACTGGTACACATAGGCTCTTGCACTGAACATATTCCATGCCTTTCTGCAGACGCCATCCAGGAGGTTCACGCAGCCTTGGCTATTGCTCACCAAAGTACAAGACTTCTCGTAGCCATTAAAACCATGGTTGCTGCACCACACTGAGCATGTGCAAGATTTGGGTACACTATGTGAATAGATCCTTGAATCATAAAAGGGGCTTGGATCTGCCGATGAAAGTTCATTTCCTCTCAGAATCAGAAGATTTGACAAGCTCTTATTTATACCATGATGGACTTGCATTATTTTATGAGACTGCGATGCAGAGAGGTGGCCCGTATCTTGTTCTGTGTACAAGACAGAAGACGGAGGAGTACCCTGTCCCGGACCGAGATTCTTACTCCAATCCATTCCTTCCTCGATGGGCGAATCAGTGATCAACATCTGCCTGAGATGCTTCAGTAGGCCGGACCAGAGGAAACTGCTGTAGGCTTGTGAGCGATCTGGTATCTGTGGAATACTCTTTAGCGTGACAAACTTGAAATCCTTGCGAGGGCAAAGGTGAGCCTGGAGTTCGCTCAGGCTGCACTGTGAGTATAGCAGTGGATCAAAAATCGAGCGCTGATGCGCTTTGGTATAATGTTCCGAACTAAGGTCTTCAAGGTGGTCAAATCTCACAGCAGGCTGCAATAGGCCGGCCAAGGAGTGACACACAACTTGATTAATATCAGTAAACGATATCTTCTTCATGAGGAGCAACTTAGAGCATACTTTATGTAACTGATCGTTGTGCATGAGAAAGACGACATCAGACGCCTTCTGGAGGTGGGAAGTGGTCAAAATAGTGTTGTAATCTTGAACGATGACTTCGCCGGAAGAATACGGCCAGACGATCTGATTGGTGATCACCGAGTGCGGGTAAAAATCACTCAACGTCTCCGTTACTTTTGCGCCGACTCCCGATCCAGTACCTCCCGCGACGCTCATCAGAATCAAGAATCCGTCTAGACGATCACATCTCTCTACCTGCCTCTGAGCCATCTCCAGGAGCATCTCTGATGCTTGACCACCGTGCCTGCAGTATCCACTGGCCCAATTGTTGCCAGATCCCTTCTTCTGAGTGTAGACACATTTTTCATCGTAGCCCCAGCTTTCACTCCTCCTGGCTTCCGATAACATCTGTTGCACCACCTTTGTCTCCATGTCTACCAACACACTCCTTGCTTGCAGTCTAGGCCTTGACAGCGAAGATTTTGTTGATTTTGGTGGATCAGAGATGGAGAAGAATTTCTCCACAGAAGCATCATGATAGGCGGTTGGATTTATAGGTGGTGGTGGCTGGCCTCTTGGTTTCAGAGAAGCTGTGGCATCGTTATAAACGGTTTTGAAGAATTGGGTGCCGATTTGATTGCCGCATTGACCGAGTTGAATAGTTACAACTGACATGTTAATATTGATTGCTGGATGTGCAGCTGCAAAAGAAATGGGCGGGGCTTGTACGGAAGCCTGCAATTATTTCAATTTATCTCTCTATTTATGCGAAAGACAATCCTACGTATACTTTTTGGCTGTACTTTTAGTCAGCTTCCGATCCCTGTCCAGTAGTTTATAGCTGTGCGGCCATACGGAACGAAATACAGCCCTGCGGCGAGGTCGTTAATGGATGGACGAAATTTGACACCAGAAATGGCAGCAAATCGCTCTACCGATCTGCAACATCCGACTGAACCCCAAGAACACCACGATCACGAAGATCTAGAAGACGCACAGCCCTTCTCGAGTTCTGAACATGCGCAATTGAATCGACGGCGAGGCTCGGACGCGGCAACACTCCGAACCATGCCACGACAACAGCTGACCGGCTCGATACGAGTGGACAGGTCAAGGGTCAAGGTAGGGGAGACCGTGGGCGTGGTCTGGGACCTGAGTGGGCGTGGGGTGGACGGGGCAGCTGGAAACCACAACGATTTTCTGGGATTGTTCGAGGTGGTTGAGGGTGGAGCTCCCATTGATGCTGAGAATTTGCTCGATTCCAGGCTCCGTGGATTCAACAGTAGCCAGAGTGGACGAATCAACTGGACAATCCTGTCTGACCACCTTCATGGACGTACGTCTATCATGTGACATGCATGCATGCATGTTACCACCAAATTCGTATCATCATTTAATTTTACTCGATCCAAAATCTGCTTAATCATATAATGTGTTTTGCCACATCAGTCTACTTGGAAGTGATATAATGGTCCAAGTATGCAAATCATTTCATCCTGTATCCTGCATACATGCTCACACCTACACACACACACACACTCACATGCACACCCCCTCCCCACCCCCACCCCCATAGGTGCCAGTGTAGAAGTTTGTTTCTGCTACTTTGACCATCAGCACACACTGAGAGCGCAGAGCTCCACCTTCACCATTGTTGATCCTCACGCTACTGCAGGGGAGGAAGATGCACAACACTCGCGTCATGTAGCAGCTGGACACAGTGAAGAGCAGACACCTTTTGATATTCATGTTTATGGTAAGCATCAGGGGATTGTTTTAGAGAGTGGATGGGGAGCACAGAGGGATTTTCCAGCCCCCTGACATTCTTCCCCCCCCCCCCCCTCCAGAATTTCTATATAGTGTACACAGAGAATAGCACTCAAATACTGGGACATTAATTTTCTATGTAAATTTTTTCATTATCTATAGATCTTCTGTGTCAGAATTTGCGGAGTAAGCTATTTGGTGCCCCGGATCCATTCCTGAAACTCCACGTCACATGTCGACGCGGTTTCACCAAGTTAGCTCACCACAACCAAAAGGCTTCCACTGGGACGCTGTATGGCACAGTCAACCCCATGTGGACTGAGGTAACAAGATTAATTGAATGCAGCTGCCAAATCATTGTCTTTAAACATTATGAGCTCGAGGTTTGGCAATAGGTACTGTTATATCTATAAATCTTTGCTCATTAATGGTATTTTTCAGTCAGAATGTGGTGTACTCATAATAATATTATACCGTAAGCTGTTTGGCTAGCTCAAGATCATTCCCAGGCTCCTCCCACATTTCAGTGTGCGGGCTTGAAAAGCTGAAAATTTTGCATGAGGAGACGAGACTATTTTGCTCTTTTTCATTTTATTTCTCTCTTTCTTAGCTATTGACGTTTCGTGCTCTTCCGTCGGATGTTTTGGAGATAACAGTGCGTGACAAGTTTGCCGCCAACCGTCCCGCCATCAGCCATTTCCTGGGCAGGGTCAAAGTGCAGCTATCCGAGTTCCTACAGTACAGGGGAGCAAAGTACGTGCATGGATATGACGACCTTGTACATTTTCCTACTGGTTTGATCAAACTGCTTATTACATGTACATGTGCCTGTATCATCCACATAATTATTAATTGCCCTGCCTCACAGGACTCTGACCTTTGACCTCCAGAAGCGTCTCCCCTCCGACAGAATCAGCGGTAGGATCTCGCTGACTGTTGAAAACCGTCACCTCCCTCCAAATCCCGCATTATCTTTGAATTCTTCTGAAACACAACATGCTGAGGTTACTACCAGAGAATCAAATGGTGCTCCAGCCAATATTCTCCACCCCTCCGCCTTGCTCCGAGTCTCCCGATTGACTAGTCTCTCATCGGAGGACAGCGTCTCCATCGGCGATGTTTTAGCGGCCATGGACGGTGTCACGGATGGTTCACAGGAGGTGGGTGGAGCCACACCAACTGGCGATGGCATGAGTGGGCGTGAGGCGGTTTCTACTTCCGAGGAGCGTGTTTCTGATGATGTCATTGCAGTCGATGAAAGCGGCACGGGGGGTCAAAGTTCAGGTACTGGTGTAGCCATAACCACTGTACAAGTACGTGAGCAAACTTCGGAAGCTACAGCAACTGCTGAGTCAGCAACAACTGAGACGGCAGAGGGAGGAGCCAACTCTGTTGCCATGGAAATGACCTCAAGTGAACCCAACGAGCCTCCTGTGACTAGTGGTAATTCAGCTGGAATTGATGAAAGCAGTGTAGCTGCCAATATTATCAATCAATCTCCGGCGCACAAAAAGAAAAAGTTATCAGACACCTTGGACAGGATTCGTACGACCTTATATGGAAGCGGTAGGAGACTTCCCCTTCCCGCCACTGGCGGGAAAAGGAGGAGCCACACTGTGCTGAGTAGGCACGAGTCTCTCCGAGTGCACCCCGCAAGTTCCCACGGTGAGTCAGGACACAACCTCCTCCGAAGCCAGAAGCTGTCTGGATCCATATCCATGTTCCAGCTGCACGCAGACATGGCTGCCGATATGACTGAGAGTTTGCCACCAAGTAAGTTGCACTCCTTTCATTTATCACCCCCCCTCTCATATTTACAACATCCAAATCGACTGGCAAGAATCAAAAGTGCCTATATCATACATGTATATACATGTATATACATGTATAGTACAGTATGCAGGGTTTTCAACACATGCAATGACTTAAAATAATTCATACATTTTGTCGCTTTTTTTTCAGATTGGGAGGTTCGTAGTGGTGCGTCGGGTATGCCCCTCTACTATGATCATGAAAACAAGGTTGTCAGATTAGACAGACCAGTGGGTGCAACAGGTATGGCTAAAATGTCGTTGCCTAGTATTAATTTTTCTATTGACAATGATATCGATTTACTCTGTAGGTGAGACTTCTCCAAGGATCAGTGACTTTGTCAGAAGGTATAGTGTTCTGAATTTTCCCCCAATTAAACTTTGAATATTACTTTTTCATTTGCTTAATTAGAGCAAACCTCAATCTACTGCAACGACAACCAAGCCTCCCGCCGCCTGCAGTCACAGATCCATCCAATGAAAACGCAGCATCAATGTTAGGGCGGAGCAACACAATATCAGGCCCGGGAGATGAGCGTGCTCGTAGTCGACCAAGATATCGGAGAGATGCTCAGACCAGCCCTGTCCAATCAGCTGAACCGAAAAATCAAACTGCGATACGTAATACAGCTGCCAGCGACGATAAGGATACATCTTCTCTAATTATCAGCGATGATAAGGAAAAATCGGAAAAACAAGCTACAACTGTTGACGATAGTGTTACTAATGAGAGTGATAAGAAGGAGAGGGAGGGCTCTGTGGATGGTGCCAGTGACAGTAGAACTACTGTGCCATTTTTACAAGTGTCCGCAGCTAAAGAAGGAGAAAAAGTAGACGTACATGTACATGGAGCAGCTCCTTCTGAGCTGAAAGGTTCTGCTGGCAGTGAAAGTGTTGCAGCCACAACTGCATTAAGGTACATGTATTTTATATAACTAGTCTTAAGAATTATTTGTTGGTATATAAATATGTGTATAGCTATCAATAAACACTTTCGGGTATTCCTAGTAAAATTTCTGCCATGCAATCTTGAGTGTCTTCATGTACGGTAATATTAATATATAAGCCCTTTCTCCACAGTCCTGAAGAAAAAGAAGAAAAGCCATCCACTGAAGGAGAGGGGGAGATAGTCAAGAGCAAGATGGAGGACAAGGAAGAAAAAGAAGAAGCAACTGCTGAGCACGGAGGAGAGGAAGGTGAGGACTCAGCTGTGCACCCGAGCCTGGCCCTGACTAGGAAGGGAAGCATTGAAGACACGGTGAGAGAGTCTCCTGGCTTCTGCTTCATCACTAGACCAGACCTCTACAAGTTCGCAAAGGTCAGCTGCTACCAATTATAATATATTATAATTACTAGGGTGATATAAATCATCGTCGGCATATATACATGTATACTGTACACTTTGGTATCATGTAATGTACATGTACCTATTATAATCTCATTCCCAGCATTAAGTATGCAATATTGGAAACTGGGAATGGGCCTGGAAACAAGACTACTGTCATGTACATGTATAATATGTATATGTAATGTGCATGTATGTTGAAATTCCCAGGAGGTTGGAAATGAAGAGTTCTTCAAGAACCTCGCCATCTTAGAGCTGATCCAGACCATCCGCAGTGACCACACCCTCTTCACAAAGTACCGACACTCCAGTAAACTGGTAAAGGTCATCAACAGCTTTGCCCTCACTGAAAGAGACCTGCCCTCTGGCTGGGAGAAAAGGGTAGATCCCAACACAAAACGAGTAAGAACTCAAGAAAATTCAAATAATATTATTATAATGGTGATTTTGGATTCTCGATCACACACACACACACACACGCTGTCTCTGTAGCATGTTTTTATCGACCACAATTCGCGTCAGACTACCTTCATTGATCCCCGCCTACCGTATCCTGGCAACAAGCTCACCGTTACCGCAGAAACAGAGCAGATAGGAGTAGTGGTAATTAAGACTAGAATTACTTCTTGCTCTTGTGAAAATTTTTTTATCCTTTAGACCCGGAGTCGTCCTTATGTATCCGATGAGTCTGATACTCTCCAGCCCCGCCCATCCCACAGGCCACGCCTACCATCCAGTTTCACGCCATCGAGCACGGAAGAGCCGAGAATAACTCGCCACTCGAGTGTTTCAGCGCTGTCCCGCCTTCATGTTGAGCCGCTAAGCCCCACCCCTTTGAATAACGATGTGCCACACCCTCCCCAGCAGCCGCCGCCCTCTGTGGAGAGGCAGAGTAGTCAGTCAAGTAAGCAGAAAATAATTAAAGAAACGGTTGATTTTGCAACTGAAATATTGTACTCCCTCTTCTGTCTCTCTCTCTCTCTTTCTCTCTCTCTTTCTCTCTCTCTATCTCTCTTTCTTTCTCAGGCTACAGTGAGCGGGTGGTGACATTTCTCCGACAGCCCAATATTTTTACCCTCCTGCGCTCTCGCTACGAAGAAACCGTCTCCTATAACTTGAGGTGAGCTCCTTCATCCATTGCTTGATTGATTGTAATAGGTAAAGGTCGTCACAACCTACTGCTGTGACGACCTTTACCCTACAACCTGCACTTATGTGTAACCTTTTATACCCAGGGCGGCCATAGAGATGATCCAGCGAGAGGGTGTACCGGCTCTGGAGCAGATGCAACAAGATCAGAATTCACTGTACCTTGACCTCACCATCATACTGAGGTAGTTATATATACGAAAATTTATGATTCACGGCTAATCATGACATCATAATATTATGCACATATGCACAGTTTATTTGACGAGGAGATATCCCATTTCACATTCCCGGTTCCCACTATCACCACCACCTCTAGCAGTGATAGCAATGGTGTCACTAGCGCTGCAGCTGCTGCTCTTCCAGACAGGAATGTGCCCCGCCTCTCTCCGGAGTCCTCTCGGCAGACGGAGCACCTTCTCTCGTCTTTGTCGTCAACTTCCTCTGATGTGCAGATTTCAACATTGAACTTTGACCTCAACGACCGGCTCGAGCAACCTGGACAGCAGAACTCTACTGTCGATCGAGGCAATCACACATGTAGGTCGTTTTGTGGGAAGAAAATAATCAGTGATCTAAATGTATAATATTATTATATATATATCTTTCCTTGATTTCTGAATAGTTTGGCTGTGTGATATCTCTCTCTCTTCCTCTCTCTTTCTCCCTCCCTCCCTCTCTCTCCCTCCCCAGATGGTGGTATTCCACTTGACTACATCATTGAGTTCTTCCACCAGCCCAATATCTACCATCACGTTCTCTCCAGGTACAACGGCATCACCGCCGACGACAGGTGAGCCAGCAGCTGCTCTGTATGTGTGCAGTGAAGAAATTTTCCACTATTTGACAGCTCATGTCAGAATCGTGGAGTCAGTACATGTATCACTTTCTAACTATTTGTACTTTTAAGTTTATATGCATGTATAATATCAGATTTCAAATCAAGAAGTCAGTCACTGAAAAACTTATTATAACTATTTGTTCCCCCCCCCCCCCACCCACCCCCCAATGATTCAGGGAGTTCATCGAGTGGTTTCAGCGGACGAACAGAGGTGCGGCAGAGGACCGGCTAGACTGCACCACTGCCCTCAGGAATTTCGTCGAGTAAGTTTGTTAATTTTTGAGCATGCATTGATTGACTATAATTTATATGGGTTTTGTTGGTTATCTATTGTCATCTTGCTATTGCCCCTGACTTTTTTTAGTGGTCTGAGAACACGCATTGATGAATATGTGTCATTGGCACACCCAGACTCTGCCCATACCAGCTCTGTGGGCGGAGCTAGTCCGAGGGACAGCCAACACCTGCCCCCACAGATTGAGAACCACATGTGTAAGTGGCACCCACTTGCTGTCTAGTACGGTACTTGACCATCTCTTCACAAAGTTATGATAATGAATTTCATCTAGTGATAAAAGTTTAGGATGGAAGTGTGATAAATGAATGTACCGTAGATTGGGAAATGTTTGTTGTTAAAAATTTTTTGTCGACAATCTTTCCCGACGAAAGTTAAATATTTTATGCATGTTAGTTAATACAATGATGTATTATATGTACATGTTTGTGCATGCGACGAAAATTAGACTACTTGAAAATTTAACAAGTGAAATATTTTATCGGCGAAAATATCCCAATCTACAGTATGTAGCTTCACCAAGATGATTACCGTAATTTTAACTTGACCATTCTGCTCTGCAGTGGCTGGGATGACAATGGAGCAGATCTTGACGTTCTTTCGCAGTGCAGCGGAGCAGCGGCGTACGCTCGCCCCCCATGTCCTCATGCCAGTGATGGATGAACTCTCGGTGGACGAGCTTGAGGAACTGCTCTGTGAGGACGCCACACTGCGGGCCGTTGTCATGTAAGAGGGAGAGGGGAGAGAGAGAGAGAGAGAGGGGAGAGAGAGGGAGAGGGGAGAGAGAGAGAGAGGGAGGGAGGAAAGTAGGGAATATCTACATGTATTACCGTATAGCCGGAAATATTGGCGGGCATTAAATTTGGCGGTTGAGCCCAAAATCGCTATTGAAAGAATATTGGCGGATTTAAATTTGGCGGTTCGGTACGGGATCGCCATACGTATATATGCGAGTGGGAAATTTTGGCGGATTTTAATTTGGCGGTTGTAATAATAGACCGCCAAACCGCCAAATTTAATTCCCCGCCAAATTTTCCGGCTATACGGTATATTATTATGCTTATATAAAATTATATTATACACACATATAGGAGGTATCAAGATGAGATTAATAATCGGCCATGTAAGTTTAATCATTGACTACCTTCGATCATTGCTGCATTTTGAAACTAATTTCTTTTTCCTCTCTCTCTAGTTCCAACCATCATTCAAATAAAAAATTTCTTTCGTCAACCGAACATCTACAGTACCATAGCTGCTCTCAATGTCACAAATATATCTCTTGAAGACAGGTCTGTGTGTATAATCAAACAAAAGTGCCCTAGGATAATAATTATGTCGCAACATATATTATTATATAAATAATAGTTAGAGACCGAGTCCAAGGTCTCTACGCCTTTTAAGAGACCCGAAGGCCCTTGGCTGTAGCATCCCGAGCGAAAGCGAGGGTGCTACTAAGGGCCTGAGGGTCTCTTAAAAGCGTAGAGACCATTGGACGAGGTCTCTAACTGATTTAGAATATAGCAACTGTAACCGTGGTAGTTGACCTGAGGACTAGGTTACTGTTGCACTGTGCATCTTTCTTTGCCCTTGGCTATACTTGTAGGTCTCTATGAAACTTGTAGGTCTCTATGAGAACTTGTAGGTCTCTATGAAAACTTGTAGGTCTCTATGAGAAATAGAGACCTCCAAGTGTCCAATCAGATCACAGTATTTGTTACAACTATATTCTAATTATAATTATTGAATCTCACAGGGCAACAGTGGAGCGCATCATCAACACACCTGCAGATCTGCTGAGCGAGAGGCTACTCTGGGATAGAACTATGAGTCGATTTATCAGGTACATGTACATGTACATGTGCATGCATGTACTACATGTGGTGCTCTAGTACAGCTCTGGCTATGCAGACATATTATATAAATGAACCTTTTGTAAAAAATGTCTTAACTATCTATCATTCACACACAAACTTTGTTACTCTGCAGCAACTTGTCCAGTGCGATATTTCAGTTCGATGTTGAAGCTCCTCCCACTAACCGCCGGATTAGTCCCACCACCACCCTCCAGCTGTCGCCCTCCTCACTGACCACACCCACCCCACCTAAGCTAGGGTCATTTTCTTGTGAGTCACGTGACCATATCATGTGACTACATTGACTGACTTATTCTAATCCTCTCTCCCTCCCTTTCTCTCTCTCTCTCTCTCTCTCTCTCTCTCTCTCTCTCTCTCTCTCTCTCTCTGTCTCTCTCTCTCTCTCTCTCTCTCTAGCTCGAAGTAAAAAGCAAGAATTCATTGAAAAGCTCCGTGAGCTCCAGCGTAAGTTGGAGCAGGGTGGCTACGGTGATCCGGACGAGGCCCAGAATGCCAGCTTTGGTCGAGAGACTCTCTTGGCTGATGCGTACCAGTTTGTCATGGGCACCTCGGCCAAGGACCTGCGGAGGAGACGACTGAATGCCCGATGGGACCGGGAGGAGGGGTAAGGAGAGAGAGAGGGAGGGAGGGAGGGAGTGAATGAGAAAAATAATAGTTGTAGCCAGCTAGTACTGTAGATCGGGATATTTTCGCCGGCAAAATATTTCGCTTGCAAATTTTTCACGTAGTCTAAATTTTGTCGCCAGACTTTTAGCGATCAAAATAGGTACATATAGGTCAATGTACGTTACACAAAATATTTCGCGTGTTTAATTTTTGTCGGAAAAGGTCATCGACGAAAAATTTTTAATGGCAAAAATTTCGCGATCTACATCCATAGAATAGAAGGCATGTGTAAAAGATTGCAGGCTTGTAGGGGAGAGGAGGGGATTGCTTTTGTCAGGAATAATTTTTGTTCTAGGCTAGGCTTTTTACCTTTCTTGACCATTTCTGATCCATACACATGTACATATAACGTGTAGGTTGGACTACGGTGGACCCCAGAGGGAGTTCTTCTTCAAGCTCTCTCGACTGCTCTTCAACCCCTACTACGGTCTCTTCGAGTACTCCGCCAGCGGGTCATACACAGTCCAGATCAGCCACCTCTCAGCAATGATAGCCGACGCACACCATTGGTGAGTGAGTGTGTACCGTACGTCAGGTCATGTGATAGTCATGTGATATAATGCACCAGATTTTAATATTATGATATAGCCATATTATGGCACTTTTTGCACTCTCTCTCTCTCTGTGTAACACTGTGGGTCCGGGATAAAAACTTGTAAGCTTATAATAATGTTTGCTCAATCATGAAAATTAATGACATGTATAATGAAATTGCTAGCTATAAGTTCAGTTTCTAACTACAGCTGGTTTACAGTTACTGGGGTGGCTTATGCATACTAGTTGATGCAACAATCTTCTTTCATCCTTATATCATCACTGATAATCATCATAAATATTACACTGTTGACTGCAAATTGAAAGTTGTTCTTTTTTACTTTCATACCATTCAATTTATCTTCCTAATCTCAGGTTTCGTTTTGCTGGTCGGCTGATTGGCTATGCCATCATTCAGGGACAGCTGCTCGATGTCTTCTTTGCCCGCCATGTCTACAAGGCTCTACTGGGAAGGTATATACAACAATGCTATAACACATAATTATAATAATATACCGAACTAGCTGTAATACATGTATCTATAGTATACATGTACATGTACACGTGCCTACATGTACCTACATGTACATGAAAATTTAGTAGGTTACTCTTCTACTAGCAATCCTAAAGCTAAGCTAAGGGTATGTGAGCAGCAGTGAGAAGATGTACATGTACGATTTGGGACTTTCTGTTTGTAGTATGTACCGGTAGCTTGTTGTGTTAGAAGATCGAAGTAGAGAGGATGTCACTAATTTACATTCCCCATTCCCATTCCATAGCTCCTACACTGTCAGTGATGTGGAGGCAATTGATATTCCATTCTACAACAGTCTCAAGTATGTTCTTGAAAACGACCCCGAGCCCCTCGATTTGACCTTTACCGTCCTTGAGGAGACCTTCGGAGAGGTCACGGAGTACGAGCTGAAACCGGGCGGAGCCTATATCCCCGTCGTCCCCAACAACAAGCACGAGTACGTGGAACTGATGGTTCAGTGGCGGCTCTCGAACGGGACTGGTCCACAGACGGAGAATTTGGTCAAGGGTCTACGAGAGATGATCCCACGTCAGTATCTCAGCTCGTTCGACGCCCAGGAACTGGAATGGGTTATCGCAGGGACACCTGAGATTAATCTGGATGATTGGAAAAACAATACTATTTATTGGGGAGGTAAGGTGTTGCTTAATTATATTAATTAAATTTGCAATATCATACATTACTCCTGTTATTGTAGACAAAGAGTAGCAATCACAACTGAATAGTATAATTATTTATATGTACTATAGCTTAGCCTACAATAAATTAAATATTATATTGTGCTGGTGTAAATCTTTATTTTTTATCCTGTTAGGTTACCACAAAGATCATCACATCATTAAGTGGTTCTGGGAGATTGTTGAGGCCTACTCCACCGAACAGAAACTGAGGTTACTGCAGGTATGAATATTATATACATTACTGATATTACACAATTGCAGTAATGTTAGTAATTTTGGTGCTGAAGGCGACAGCAGCGATAAGGGTAGTGTTGGTAAAGCTGGTAAAATTGGTAAATTTGTTGCTGGAGGCGATGGCAGCGAAAAGGGTAGTGTTGGTAAAGCTGGTAAAATTGGTAAAGTTAGTAATTATTTTGGTACTGGAGGCGATGGTAGCGAAAAGGGTAATGTTGGTAAAGTTGGTAAAATTGGTAAAGTTAGTAATTTTGGTGCTATAGGCGACGGCAGCAAAAAGGGTAATGTTGGTAAAGTTGGTAAAATTGGTAAAGTTAGTAATTTTGGTGCTATAGGCGACGGCAGCGACAAGGGTAATGTTGGTAAAGTTGGTAAAATTGGTAAAATTAGTAATTTTGGTACTGGAGGCGATGGCAGCAAAAAGGGTATCTTTCTCTCATGGAACACCCCTAGCAGTGACGATGCTGTCACTGTGGCTCTCGGCTAGATGCACTAGCCATCAGGCCTAACTCATCAACAAGTGCTACAGTAATGAAAAGGGTAATGTTGGTAAAGTTGGTAAAATTGGTAATTTTGGTGCTGTAGGCGACGGCAGCGAAAAGGGTAATGTTGGTAATGTTGTTACCCTTTTCGCTGCCATCGCCTCCAGTACCAAAATAATTACTAACTTTACCAATTTTTGGTACCTGCCTCCAGTACCAAAATAATTACTAACTTTACCAATTTTGGTAAAATTGGTAAAGTTAGTAATGTTGGTAAAATTGGTAAAGTTAGTAATTTTGGCGCTGGACTGCAGCGACAAGGGTAATGTTGGTAATACTAATTTTGTGCTATCCCCCCCTCCCTCCACAGTTTGTCACAGGCACCTCCAGTATTCCCTTTGAAGGCTTCAGGGCTCTAAGAGGCTCAAACTCACTT
This sequence comes from Cliona cf. orientalis, assembly GCA_963930775.1. Taxonomy (NCBI): domain Eukaryota; kingdom Metazoa; phylum Porifera; class Demospongiae; order Clionaida; family Clionaidae; genus Cliona; species Cliona cf. orientalis. The sequence goes on along the minus strand of OZ005699.1, from coordinate 485,639 downwards.
CAAAAGTTCACAATTGATCGCAAAAGTGGAGGCAGAGATGCCATCCTCACTCTACCCATGTGAGCTAAACTACTAATAATTATTATTAAAGGATATTAGTTAATTAGCGTTCTAATAATGAAGGGCTCAGAAGCAAAGTGGGCTAACCCACAAATGTTGACTTAGCCCCCCCCCCCCCCCCCCCCCCCCCCCCCCCCCAATCTTGAAAACGTGTTTAAAATGTGTTTCATGAGGTATAGAAAATTCAATTTTTTGAAAATTTTGGCAACTTGGTAGAGTACAATGTATGGTTTTTAGTCCATTTTTGGGCTTTTTAGATAATTCCCCACATTTAGTTCGGGGTTAGCCCACATTCTCCAGTTAGTGAACATGCATGAGGATTGTACTTACTTTTCTGTAATCTACCACATGCATGTCGATCATGAAGGGTGTGTACCCTATGGTTAGGCACAATTAACCACACAGGTTCTCCACCCACAAATTAAAATTGAATTAAGCTGGGAGGGGGATAACGGAATTACGTAATGAAAAGCAGCTGTTTCCTTTGGGTTTAACTACCGGTTTCAATGTGGTTTCTATATTATACACAATGTCATTTATTACTGTATTGTTTCATTTTCCAATATTATTTCCTTATTTTATTGTACTTGATGTAATTTGTTTCTTTTTTCAAACTGTATTTTTGCAGCGCTCACACCTGCTTCAATCGCATCGACCTGCCGGAGTACCTGTCCTTTGAGATGCTGGCAGAGAAGCTAACGCTAGCCATTGAGGAGTGTGGAACTTTTGAAAACGCATGATTAATTTTTTTATATCATTCTGTTTCTATTTTGGTGTTATTTGATAATTATTTTTAGCTCCTGCAGTTGGATATGAAAATTTTTATAGTGATGATGTTTTCAATATTCGTGCGCATGCGCAAAAAATCTTCACTATTACGCTTACGTCATAGTGTGATGTGGCGTGTTGGGTTCAAAGGTCGGCGCACGCTAAGAGGAGCTGACTTCGCACAGCTTTTTCACACACAAAGACTCAGCAACTAGGGATCGTAGATCGAGAAGCGCTCGTCTATGAAGCTAACGAGAGAGTCTATTGATAAATCGCAAGGAATCAGAGAGAATTTGGCGCGATCATCGTAAAAAGCTACCAAGCTAAAGAAGAGAGAAAGAACACAAGTGTTGTAGTGGAGTAGAGAGGGAGAGAGAGAGGAAGGAGGAAGAAAGATCAATATAAACTGGATCGGTGGCCCTCTCTTCCTTCGGACTAAACCATGAACAACTTGTCAGGAGCCGCTAGGAGGGTGACGCGAAACCTCGACCAGTTCTCGGTCATTTGCGTGTTCGGATCGGTGGTCGGGTGCGTGGTGCTGCCGCTAATGATTCAGGTGAGCTGTAATAATATAGCTAGCCTAGGGTGTGTCAGATTAGGCGCTCGAGGCCATGTGTGCATACCCGTGTCTCTGATCTGCCAAAACTATAAGATTTTAACCGTTGATAGTAGCCATTATGAAAGTGTTTGCGCTGACCTACTGTGGATGACAGCTGCACTGGAATGTGTGATGCTGTGGCCAATTTACACCCTGCGAATTATGAGGATAATTCATTAAGTTTCTTGGCTAATTGACTTTGGCTGTGAAAACTTCACATACACTCACACATCACTGCATACCAGGAGAAGCGTAAGCTCACACTCTGACCCCCCCCCCCTCTCTCTCTCTTTTCTCTCTTTTCTCTCTCTCTCTCCCCCAGTCTATGGAGAGCTTCATCATCACGTTTGTGGTCCTCTGTCTGACGGCCAAGCCCCTCCGTGGACGACTCTTCCCTTCAGCCAATCAGACGCAGGTATTTAAAATGAAATTATTTTATAATTACGTCCCTTTTAATTAGCTTTGTGTAGCTGCTACCATGCATTATATCACATTAACATTAAATACAGTGTTCTCAATAATTACAAGGGTAATTTTGTACACAGTTTTATACCATTGGGACCATGTATTATTGTGTCTTGATTGAAAGCAGGTGCCCTCAATAGGAAGTTCAGTGCATCTCACTGATACCTTTAGGGGGTAGCTATTGTGAAGGTATTAATTATAATGAGGTATATACATGGGACAAACATTAGTGACTGTGTACTGTACGATGCAGCATGTGTTATGGGTGATTAGTTGAATGTGTGGAATGCCAGATGGCCATGAATGTGATAGTAGGACGTCCATATTAGGATATCTCTCCCCCCACCCTCCCCTATCACACCTCTCTTTCCTCTCTCTCTCTCTCTCTCTCTCTCTCTCTCATTCTCTCTCTCTCCTCTCTCTCCCTCTCTCTCTCTCTCTCTCTCTCTCTCTCTCTCTCTCTCTCTCTCTCTCTCTCTCTCTCTCTCTCTCTCTCTCTCCCCTCTCTCTCCCCTCTCTCTCCTTCATACTGACACAGGAGACAGAGAGGCGAAGGTCTAGAGACAGAGATGACATTAAGAAATCAAAGAAGTCATCGCCTAAAAAGAAGCAAGTGCAGGTATGTTTATCTGGAACTAAAACATTTGGAAAAGTTGATTTCATAACACACTTAAACATGTATGTTTCCTTGATCGCTATTCATCACATAAAAGTACCTACACAATGTACGTGTGTGTGTACATGCATTTATGTATACAAACTACAAGCTTACTACATGCGCATGTAATAATAACAATAATAAGTTATGTTTTCCTGTAAAAATATTATAAATTCGTATTATTATGGGGGAGGGCAGGTGTACATGTATATTATTGCGCAATATCCTTAATAATTATTATTAATGTTGTTGTTGTGGTACAAGAAATGTAATTTTAATTATCGTTGCTCAAACTCTTCTTTGATACGCTATCTGTAATACTGCACTGTGTACGTCCCCACATCCCATGCTTGTTCGTAGTGCATAGTGAAAGTTGTCGCATAGTGTGTGGTTTAGTACCGCCACAGTTGTGCCACTATCAGTATTTACTATTCTCTCTACAATAGCAGGGTCCTACGGGGGGGGGGGGGGGGGGGGGGGGGGTATATATAAGGCTGCAAACATTCTTGAAACTATTGTCTCTGAGCTAATCCTCTCCATGTATGGGCGTTGTCCTTGTGCGTGTGTGTGTGTGTGTGTGTGTGTGTGTGTGTGTACTGGGGAGGGGGGCACAGTATACTAAAACCGATTAACTTGTCCATACATTACTTAATTTACTCATTTCTTTTTTGTCAGAAAGCAATACTAATACTAATACTGCTACTAATATTAAGTTAACCCTTTTGTTGCCTGGACAGGTGTCTGTGGTGGGAGGTGGAGGTGGAGGTGGCCTGGAACAGCTGCAGATGAGAGAGGAAGACCTTCAAAGACAGGAACAGCAGAGGCTGGAAGATAGAGTGAGTGTCTGTGCACTAATTACAGCCACATCCTCCATACGCCTACTTAATGAAAGGGTTCAGGGATAAGCATTGAACGATTTCTTTACTGCACCTGGCTATAACCTCACCCCCCCCCCCCCCTTTGTGAAGTTGATTTATTTAGAAGGTGGGGAGCACTGAGCTTTCCACCCCCACCCCCTTGAGATTAATTTACCCTCCCTCCCTTCCTAGAATCTCTAAAGTGAGAGAATACAAGGTCATGTATCAGTACCCAAGTACCACAACATTTTCAATCTCTCTCTCTCTCTCTCCCTTCTGAAAGAATCAGCAGTTCCCTGCTGTTCAAGTTGATAAATCTTGCCTGGCTATCTTCCCCCTTCATGAATTGAAGTAGTGGTGATGTTGACACGCCCCTAGGTACAATAATATTGTTGGTGTGGGTGGTGCTTGTTATAGCTTAGTTGGCAGTTTGATGATGACGTCATGGGTGTTACGACATCCTCTTGTTGGTGGTGTAAGTAGATCGTGTCGTATAGAACTGCTCTGATCTCCACGCCGCGGTATGCAAGGAATGCTTTGATCTCTAGGGACATGGATATGACACACGTAATTGTTGGCATAGGAAGTCGTGTGTGTAACTATGGTGCTGTAGACTTTCCCCAGTTGATTGATAGGTAGTGAAAAAAGAAGATAATAATATCACATCATTTCCATGGGCAAGCAATAGATATACATTATTTTTTTCCTGATCTATGGGCTCTTCTACTCGCATACAGCTACATGTATATAGCCAGTAGGTCAGGATTTGTAGCAGAAAAACGTTACCATGGGCTCGGCTCATACAATGAAAAATAAACCAGATCATCACGGATACCCTTGGCATTATCATGATAATAATAGGATAACTATGGGCTTAGAACAGATGTGCATTAGTCTTTATTATTAATATCTGGTTCTATTTGTAGGAGCGTCGTCTGGAAGAGAAGCGAGAGAAAAAGGCGAGAAAGAGAGAGGAACGGCTACAGCGCAGGGAGGAGGAAAAGAAAGAAAAGGAGGTAAGAATGGCTACTTACTGAGAGAGAAAGAGAGAGAGAGAGAACTTTTTTGTCTCTGCTCATTCAGAGAGAGGAGCAGATTCGTCGAGAGCGTCAAGAGGCAAGGATCCAGAGAAAGAAAGAGGACAAAGAGAGAAAGCAAAAGACAGCCACTTTTGAGATACCTACGCGTGAAAATGTGAGCACCTTTAATTAATGACGAAACTGGGGATATTTTTCAGTTTCTGTAATTTAATTGGTATTTAACAGTAATTAGCGCTTACCATGTGTTTTGTCTACATAGCCATTGATGCAGTTATTGTGGTGTAGAATATTAAATTTAACCCCTTCCCCTCTCCCACACATGCATACACACACTCTCGTACTCTCACAAACATTGACGTCAGATCCAGGCCATTGTGAACGGGATCAAGCCTTTGAAAAGGGAGCGAAAGCATTCCACTTCCTCCTCGGCTAGCTCAATCTCCGCCCACTCCACTTCCTGCCATGCCCCTCCTCGATTCCAACAACAGAAGAGTAAGAAGAACGGTAGCAGCAAAGGTCAGCGACACTCCGCCCCCTTTAGGGCTGCCAGTGACCCGGAGATCTCCATGGCAACGAGAAATTCACCCACGCCTGTTGGAAAACCTCGGCATAATACACTACCATCAACTAATGTAAGTATTTATGACATTGTGTGCTAATAGAATGTGTGTAGTTATTAAAATTAGTACGCTTTATTAATTCTAATTGCAGGGATCTACTCACTGGTATACCATGGACACGGCCAATCGTTCATTCCCGAGCCTTCCCGTCACCGTGACAACCGCCCCCTCATCATTATTGCCACCAACATCGCTACCATCATCATCCATGGCAGTTGCTCAGCAACCTTCACAACTCTTCCCCTCTCCGTACCCTCTCTCCTTCAATGGTGGTGCGCCTCTTCAGCCTTCGTTGGTCAGTCCCATAACGGCGACGACCTTACCAGGAGGCCAACAGCCGAGTAGTAACACATCTTGGAGCAGTAGTGTCTTACCCCCCACCACCACGACGAGTGCACATGCGAGAAATCACCAACAGGTCTGTGAGTTGCCGCTACACCAACATCTCCCCCCGCAGGCGGCGTGGTTGCCGCCAGTGAGTAGTGGCAGAATTCAGCACGTCCACGGCAGTGAAATGACCTGTAGCGGCAACAACGGGAGTGGGCGCTATTTCTCTCCAGCTCCTGGGACTATGTCCATACATCAACAACCATCGCAACAACAAAGTAGGCTGGTGGGACCTGGCAGCAGTGGACTACTCTCTTCTGGTGGTACGACGACGAATCTGTACAATGGATCACTTTTCTACGGCAGTAGCAACAATTCTGGACTCGGAACAATGAACAATACTAGCACAGGTTTAGTGGATAGTGCTGGCAGCAACAGTAATTGTTACTCTCTGTTTAGCAGCAGTACTGGTGTAAGTGGGGCAATTGGCAATACGGCACCTTTTTCTGCAGTCGGCGGTCTACTCAACCTCGATACATCCACTTTGGCTAACCACGTGCGACATCAAGTGGTTTCAACGGGATCACCGCTCTCAGTTGGCTCGGACGTATCGTCATTGGATGGTCAGAGTTCAATTACTGGCGGTGGAGCAGATTCGATTTCGTGCAGTCGAGTTGACCAATCGGATGAGAGTCGTCCAGTTGAGACCATCGGATCAGCCGACTGTAAAGGTCACGGGATCAGTGTTGGCAAGCCGTCGTATGACGAGTGGCCGAACCTGTGAGTATTAACTTATCAAGGTTGTGACCACACCCACTGACATTGAACGAAACTACTGTGATAGTTTAGAAAGGTTTTTTTTTTTGCACTGTTGCAATAATATTATTATTGAAAAAATAATGACTTCTCAGTATTGGCTATAGGTGACTTGGGGGTACGGGGTCGACAGGCCACGCGTTGGTGGACGTGGGACGTGGAAGAGCGCATGCGCACTGCAAACTGATTGCATCATCACACTAAAAAGATAGCTAGCCTCGTCTCCACGCCACTCCCACGTTCTCAATGTTTAGATTGGCCTAGGGACGAGGCTAAAAGAAAGCATCATACTTGTAATCTTGCACAATTTGATCGTAGTGCAGTATTATAATATACAGTGACAGGATGGTGCCTCTGGTTTCTCTTTTACTGCTGATATCGATGGTTTCCGGGCTAATTTTAGCCCAGCCCACTGGCACAAAGTGTCCACCTGCCCAGGGAAGATCGGAAACATGCGTCTGCCAGCCGACTGGGGAAGGTGTGATTGACATGACCCCTCTCTCCAACACAAATGGAACAGCAAGGTACAGCAAAAATCAGTACTAATAATAGTTCATCCTATTCAGTTATTTATTACACCATGATGATATGCTAGGTTTACTAAACTGGAAGATCCCAATTTTTTCTCTTATTCCTACAATCCTTGCAAGGAATTTACCAAAGGAGACTGCAAAAATGTTCACGTATGTACCACAGTAAAACCAGTATAATATTATTATAGTTGATTACAGCACCTCCTGTATTAATTTAATAATGATTATATAGGCATGTCAGATATCAAACTCTGATCCGACACTACAATACGACATAGCTGATGCTGGGACAGAGGAAATGTGGATAGCTCCTGATGGAACTCCTTATCTCTATTATACTGGGGCCAATAACAGGTATTGTATAATAATATATAATAATTGTATACAATTATTAATTTTTACAGCTCTGTAGCTCTTAAATTTGATATATTATACTAGACTTTGATAATAGAAATGTATAGCCTCGTATCCAGGCCATCCCATATTTAACATGGGATGGCCTGGATACGAGGCTAAGAAATGTACACATGCAGGGAATTGAGGGTCTTCTTGCACTGTGACAAATCGGCAAAAACACCACTTGTAACAACAATTGGTGATAGTCAAGTGCTTTTCCAATACGTAAGTTGAATTATAATGAATGGCCCAATAATATGATTGAGCATTTGCATACGATATACAAACATTAAAGGTAATGAATATAACATCGTGTCAAGTGTGTCCTGGCGGTTGTGAACCAATTCCTCCACCAATTCCACCCATTCCCATTCTGTGTCCCCCAATCCCCGATGAGCCGTCTTGTGTTTGCCTTCATCCTGATGGAATTATTGACCTTACTCCTTACGCAAATGTCTCTGGAACGGCAACGTACGTATAAAAGTTAATCACCATCTCAATTTTAGATTCTATAAAAACAGATGACAAATTTTAAAGTATTTAGCTACAGAATTATTTATCTGTCTCCGTGCCAAATTTCACAATTCGATACCCTTACTGGGCAAATAATTATTCCTTGTTTCATTGTGACTAGGGATGCAAACAAGTATCAGATTCCATAAGAGAATGACTTATAATCATTAACATACAGCTTTTCAATTGGAGACAGTACTGCTACATACTATTACAATCCCTGTCAAGCATTTCATATGAGTAAATGCTGGAATACACACGTGAGCCATAATAGTGCCATGGCCGGACCGGATGCATCTAGACTCGAATAATTATTACATTTTTTGCAGATTTGTTTGGCAACCTCTGACACCACACTCGCTCTTGCTAACATGGGCACTGAGAAGATTTACATTGACTCATCCAGCGGTGAGGTGTTTGCTCAGTACATAGGCCCTGCTGAAACGTAAAATGGCTCAATCCCAATTTCAGTGTGTAACTATAATAACCGTTAATATTATGTGCACAGGCCTTATCGTGTCTACCTGGAGTGTGATCGCTCTATTCCCAGGGATTCCCCTGTTCAGGGTCTACGATATGATCCTGACTGTTCTTCGTCAACGGTGAGCAATACCAGGACCATACTAAAAGAAATGGTCTAAATAACACACACCACATTCTGCATGGGGTAGATACTAGCTCTCAGCTGCATGCACATGGAATTTTACAAGAAATGCACGAAGCACAGCTAGACCAACATAATCATGGCTTTATTGAGCATTCACCTGAAAGAGCTACTCAATAACTATTAAGAAGAAGCAGATTAGTCAAGCACGTAATTGTTAGAATGCGGCATGATTTCCAGCTAGCTATATAATAATAAGAAAAATAGCTATGATCAGGAACATTATGATAATACCGGAATTATATAATATGACATTGCAGCTATGATCCTCTAGCATAATAATTATTAATGATCTGTTATATTATTTTCATAATTCAATCATCTCAAAATCTTTCTTTTGTGATTGTATGCTGCAGGGTGGTGTAATAAAGTCGTGCCAGGTCTGTCCTGGTGGCTGCTAAGTAACTGACTCAGACTGATCATGAGACTGCCTGGTGTGTAATTTTTGTATACATAATAATATTATAGGCCCAATATTATAATAAGCTTTTCTTCATTATGAGTTTATAATAGGTGAACACGTTTTAATTTATTGATATTCATAATATTGAGTGATATTGTGTAGTGCTGTGTGTGCAGTTCTATTATTATCTTTGTGACATAATATGCACAGTCAACACAATTACTGTCAAACTTCTATGAATCTGAAACAATCACCTTAATAATAGCATTATTAGGCCGTTATCAAAAACACTTGATATACCAATTACTAAAGAATCTATCAAAGCTGGGATTGCTGCTATATATAATATGTCTGCTCTATAATATAGTGGTGCCTCTGTTCTCTGCGTTGCTAATGGTTCACTTTGGTGGCACTGTATAATAATTAGCTATCATCATTACGATCATAGATTTACAAAGTAAAAGATCGCAACAATTAATTATATATATTCTTACAATCCCTGTATACCATGCATACAATGATGAGACTCAGGCTGCAAAATGTTCATGTAAGTCACACTGTAATGCTCATGATTAGTAGGATAAAAATTTGGCCCATAATGAGTTATCAAGGTTGTGACCACGCCCACTGACATTGAACAAAACTACTGCGATAGTTTTGCACTGTTGCAATATTATTAATTATTGAGAAAATTGATAACCTCTCAGTGAACGACATACTATTGGGTGATGAGCACTTTAATGGCGGGGATTATGCATGCCGGTCTGCACGTGCACGATGCATGCACGCTAGAGCGCATGCGTATACGCGCGTGCGATTGCGTTCTATGAACGTAGGATTGCACCAGCCAGAATCTCCATCCTATTTAAGGTCAATGCACAGTTTGATTAGTATCGAACCAGGATGGTGCCTCTAGATCAGCTCTCTCTTCTACTGCTGATGGTTCTCGGGCTCACTTCAGCCCAGCCCACTGGTACAAAGTGTCCCCCTGCCCAGGGAAGATCGGAAACATGCGTCTGCCAGCCGACTGGGGAAGGCGTCATCGACATGACCCCTCTGTCCAACGCAAATGGAAAAGGAAGGTACAGCCAAAATCAGTAATAATAATAGTTCATCCTAAATATTATTATGCATGATGATGCTAGGTTTACTAAACTGCCAGATAAGAATGATTTATACCTTTATTCCTACAATCCTTGTAAGGCATTCACTGATGGAGACTGCAAATATGCTCACGTATGTACCACAGTAAAAATTAATTCTATATACCTCAGTAGTTGATTACAGTACCCTCCTGTATTAATTTTAATAATAATTAGGCATGTCAGATATCAAATTTTTATCCGGTAACAAGATACTACATAGCTGATACTGGGACAGAGGAGATGTGGATAGATACTGATGGAACTCCATATCTCTATTATACTGGACATAATAACAGGTATTGTAGTATAATAATAATATTATACAGCTCTGTAGCTATGTACCTCTTAAATCTAATCTGGTCTGATAATAGAAATGTACACATGCAGGGATTTGAAGGTCTTTTTGCACTGTGACAAATCGGCAAAAACACCAATTGCAACAGCAGAAGGTGAAAGTGAAGTGACTTTGCAATATGTAAGTTGAATCTAGTAATGAATAATTGGCCCAAAATGATCGAGTACTTGCATACACACATTAAAGGTAATAAATATAACATCGTGTCAAGTGTGTCCTGGCGGTTGTGAACCAATTCCATCCGTTTCCATTCCCATTCTGTGTCCTCCAATTCCCAATGAGCCGTCTTGCGTCTGCCTTCATCCTAAAGGAATTATTAACCTCATTCCTTACGCAAATGTCTCTGGAACAGCAATGTGTGTAGCTATAATATTTACTATTATTTTAGATTCTGCAAGTATATATCAGATTCTATATAAGGGAATGACCAATAATTTTATTTATTCTATTTTTTCATACAGGTTTTCAGTTGGAGTTGGAAATGGTACTGCTAACTACTACTACAACCCCTGTCAAGCATTTCGTATGAATAAATGTTGGAATACACATGTGAGCAATAGTGCCATGGATGCACTTGTCATTATAATATTATGTCATAATTATTATAATTATTATTATAGCTAGCATCAGGAGCGCATAATGAGAAGAGGAGGGAGAGGGGAGGAGCGTGACACGACCACGCACTTAATTAAAATTCAAGTTTTTATCCACGCTAGTCGCGTTACTAAATTTAGCATGTTATTTTTAAGACAGCAGAGAAGCTTGGAGTTTCGACTTGTACGGCCAAATGATAAGGCTTTGGGAGCCTTTCCGTGGATCTGAGATCGTATTGAAGCTTACCGAAGTCCAAAGAACAGACCTAAAGCTTTTTATGGAGCCTTGAGATCGCCTGTAAGTTTTTCTAGCCGCGCAATTTAGCCATTCGCGTCGATCTGCCAGAAATGATGCTTGATCGTTCTTCTAGCATAGCCTCGACCCTTGGGTCCCTTGAAAGAGAGCTTAGAGTAGTCAAAGCTACTAGAATTGACCATCAAGCATCATTTCTGGCCGATCGATGTGAACGGCTGAACCGGTGCGGCTAGAAGTACAACTTACAGACGATCTCAAGGCTTCCACAAAAACAGGTCTGTTCTTTGGACGTCGGTAAGCTTCAACGCGATCTCAGATCCACGGAAAGGCTCCCAAAGCCTTGTTGTACAAGTAGAAACTCCAAAATTCTCTGCTTTCATCTTGAAATAAACGTGCTAAATATAGTAACACGACTAGCGTGGGTAAAAACTTGAATTTTAATTAAGTGCGTGGTCGTGTCACGCTCCTCCCCTCTCCCTCCTCTTCTCATTATGCGCTCCTGCTAGCATTCTGATTTTTTGTAGATTTGTATGATGAGCTCTAATAATGGTACACTGGCTCTTGGTAACATGGGCACTGAGAGGATTTACATTGACTCATTCAGCGGTGAAGTGTTTGTTCAGTACACAGGCCCTGCTGAAACGTAAGTGGCTTTTAAAGGACTCAATTTCAGTGTGTAACAATTATCATTATCCCCACAGACCATATCGTGTCTACCTGGAGTGTGATCACTCTATTCCCAGGGATTCCCCTTCTCTGAATTTGAGATCTATTTCTGCCTGCCCTGCGTTCACGGTGAGCAATAATTAATCATGCATATGCACTCATGATTATTAGAATGCGACATAATTCCCAGCTCATTATAGTACAATGTCATGTAAGTGTATTATACCTGTGCCTAATAACACCAGAATTATCATGATATTGCACCCTGCTATGATCCTCTTGCATTATTCGTAATCTTAATATCGCATCTTTCTTTTTTTTATTGTACACAGAGTTTTGTGCTAAAGTCGTGCCAGGTCTGTCCCGGTGGCTGCTAGTAAACTGAGACTGATTAAGAGACTGGAGTGTGTATAGTTTATTAACTTTTGTAGTTAATTTTAATAGGTTTTTTTTATTGATATTAATATTCATTGATTAATGATAGTATGCAGTGCAGATATGCGTGCAGTACTGTTTATAGGACATAATTATGCACAGTCACTGCATGTCTAGCAGCTATTGTCAAACTATGCATGAATTTGAATTGATTTCAATATTGGATCATTTCAATACTTAGTAGCTATACCAGGAATCTATCAATACTGCTGCTCCCATGTCTGCTCTAGTGTTGTCTGTGTTAATCTGATGGTTCAGCCCCTTATGTCGATGCCTGACCCCAATGGGACAAATGTCCCCCTGCCGAGGGAAGATCAGAAACCTGCGCCTGTCAGCTTACCAATCAGTATTAAATTTTAGGCATGTCAAATACCAGACTTTGACCCTTCAAAACAGTACTCGATAGCTGATGCAGGGACAGAGGAGTTGTGGATAGACTTTGATGGGACTCCATATCTCTACTACACCTGACCTGTGGGCAGGTTAGTCTCCTGATTCTCAAAAGCTCAGAGACCCATGAGTTGACTACAAAAATATCAAGGCTGCTGGAGTGTAATTTTTGTATACCTAGACCTAATAGCTAAGCTTTTTTCTTATTATGAGTTTAAAATTCATGATATTGAAGTGCTGTGCATGCAGTATTTTTATCTTTGGTGTTTACAGGACATTATTAAACATGCACAGTCACTGCATGATTTGCATTATATATGAACGTATGATTGCACCATCATAATGTAATAGCCAGAATCTCCATCATACTTAAGGTCAATACATGCGCAGTTTGACACAATATTATAGTTACAGTGCTATTATCGAACCAGGATGGTGCCTCTAGATCAGCTCTCTCTTCTACTGCTGATGGTTCTCGGGCTCACTTCAGCTCAGCCCACTGGTACAAAGTGTCCACCTGCCCAGGGAAGATCGGAAACATGCGTCTGCCAGCTGGCAAACAAAGGTGTGATTGACATGACCCCCCTCTCCAATGCAAATGGAACAGCAAGGTACACCCAAAATCAGTACTAATAATAGTTCATCCTAAATTATTATACCATGATGATGCTAGGTTTACTAAGCTGCAAGATCCCAATGATTTCGTTTATTCCTACAATCCTTGCAAGGCTTTCACCGAATCGAATGGAGACTGCAAAAATGTTCATGTATGTCACAATAAAAATACCCCAGTAGTTGATTACAGTACCTCCTGTATTAATTTTACATAATAATAATTATAGGCATGTCAGTCATCAAACAATGATCCGATAGAAAAATACGACATAGCTGATGCTGGGACAGAGGAAATGTGGATAGATACTGATGGAACACCATATCTCTATTATACTGGGTCTGAAAACAGGTATTGTAGTACAATAATAATAATTATATAAGCTCTGTACCTACGTACCTCTTAAACTCAATCTTGTCTGATAATAGAAATGTACACATGCAGGGAATTGAAGGTCTTTTTGCACTGTGACAAATCGGCAAAAACACCAATTGCAACAACAGAAGGTGATAGTCAACAGTTTTTGCAATACGTAAGCTGAATCTAGTAATGATTGGCCCAAAATGATCGAGTGTTTGCATACACACATTAAAGGTAATGGATATAACATCGTGTCAAGTGTGTCCTGGCGGTTGTGAACCAGTTCCTCCACCATTTCCATCCATTCCCATTCTGTGTCCCCCAATTCCTGAGGAGCCATCTTGCATCTGCCTTCACCATGATGGAATCATTGACCTCACTCCTTATGCAAATGTCTCTGGAAAGGCAACGTGTGTAGCTATAAAATATCAGATTCCATAATAATATAATGGAATGACTAGTACTTATTCTATTTTTATCATAATACAGGTTTTCAATTGGAGTTGAAAATGGTACTGCTAACTACTACTATAACCCCTGTCAAGCATTTCGTATGAATAAATGTTGGAATACACACGTGAGCAATAGTGCCATGGATGCACTTGTCATTACACAATGTCATATTTATTATATTATTATTATTATAGCTGCAGTCCCACAGCTTGATGACAGCTCATTCGAACAATTTCAGTTAGATCCTCTTTGTTGCCCTGATGACTTTCTGTGCTCGGAGGAGGAAATCACGGACCTATTACTCAATCTTGACATATCTAAAGCCAATGGTCCGGATGGGATCTCTGCAATCATGCTTAAATCCACTGCATACAGTATCGCACCTGGATTGACCAAATTCTTTAACAGGTGCATATCAATTGGCAGATTGCCAAGCGCCTGGAAATTATCGTCTGTGGTTCCAATCCCAAAAGGGGACGATGGATCAAGTGTAACTAACTATCGACCTATCTCTCTACTTTCTATTGTAAGCAAACTCCTTGAAAGACACATGTACTGGCTGATTGTATCACATCTGGAAGTTAGCTCGCCGATTAGTCTACATCAATGGGGATTTCAGCCAAAAAAGTCAACTACTGCTGCTCTCTTGGATGTTTATAACTCCTGGGCTATGGCTGTGGACAAGGGAAAGGAAGTATGTGCAATCTTTTTTGATCTTAGGAAAGCATTCGACTCTGTCCCACATAGAAGTCTTGTTGACAAACTACAGAGTATCGGTTTAGACCAGTACATCCTTAGATGGATTGTGTCCTATTTGAGTGACAGGTCACAATATGTGGTGCTCAATGGTGAAAGGTCACCAACTCACACGGTCATGTCTGGAGTTCCTCAGGGATCAGTGTTGGGACCATTATTGTTCTTAATCTACATCAATGACTCAGTACTACAACCCCTGTCAATAGGTAGTGCAATGAATTTATATGCTGATGACACACTTCTCTATCGAGTAATTACATCCGCTGACGACTATGTCAAACTCCAACATGACATCACTGCCATCGCTAGTTGGGTGGATCAAAATAATCTGACTCTAAATGCTAAAAAATGTAAGTACATGGTTATCTCGAAGTTAAGAGGTAGATCTATCCCCTCCCAGCAAATGATGCTACTTGACCAACTGATGGATCGAGTATCCAGTTATAGGTATCTTGGTGTGATCATATCTGAAGACTTGTCGTGGTCGCCTCATGTTGAGAAAATAACCAGCAAAGCTAGGAGACTAGTTGGAATGTTGTATAGAAATTTCTATCAATGGTCTAGCCCAGATTCTTTACTTAAGCTCTATCTAAGTCTCATACGTCCACACCTCGAATATGCCGTGCAAGTTTGGAATCCATATCTCGTTAAAGACATTCAAAAGCTTGAAGCCGTGCAGAGATTTGCTCTTCGGATGTGCTTGAAACAATGGAATTCCAGCTACACCGATCTACTACGTGTAAGTGAGGTACCTGAACTCATCGAAAGAAGGAAATTTCTCAACTTAATGTACTTTTACAAGACAATAAATGGGCACATCATCACTTCTGACAACATTATCACTGCTCGTCACTGTTCACACTATACTCGTCTAAGTAGTCAAACTACCTACTACCGACCATTGGCTCGCTCAAATGTGTACCACAACTCATTTTTTCCATCGACCATTTCTTTATGGAATTCACTGCCGCAAGATGTTGTTTGTGCTCCGTCCATTATGTCCTTTAAACATAGCCTATTGAGAATTACTACACTGTAGCATAAACTCTTAGTCATTGTTCTTAATATACATTATTATTAGTTTACTTTTACTATTATATCAAGTTTATTAGTACAGGGTATACAACTTTGTA
Organism: Cliona cf. orientalis; assembly: GCA_963930775.1. Taxonomy (NCBI): domain Eukaryota; kingdom Metazoa; phylum Porifera; class Demospongiae; order Clionaida; family Clionaidae; genus Cliona; species Cliona cf. orientalis. The sequence goes on along the minus strand of OZ005699.1, from coordinate 469,766 downwards.
TTAGTGTTATCACTATTTGTGTATCCTTGCATTTAGATGCTAAATGATATAGACAAAAAAAAAAAAAAAAAAAAAAAAAAATAGCTATATAATATATAGCATTCTGATTTTTTGTAGATTTGCATGACGAGCTCTATTAACGGTACACTGGCTCTTGCTAACATAGGAACTGAGAAGATTTACATTGACTCATTCAGCGGTGAAGTGTTTGTTCAGTACACAGGCCTTGCTGAAATGTAAGATTAGTGGCTTTTAAAGGACTCAATTTCAGTGTGTAACAATTATCATTATCCCCACAGACCATATCGTGTCTACCTGGAGTGTGATCATTCTATTCCCAGGGATTCCCCTTCTCTGAATTTGAGATCTATTTCTGCCTGCCCTGCGTTAACGGTGAGCAATAATTAATCATGAATATACACTCATGCATGATTGTTAGAATGCGACATAATTCCCAGCTCATTCAAGATAATAATCATAGTACATGTACATGTACGTAAGTGTATGATACCTGTGCCTAATAATACCAGAATTATCATGATATTGCACCCTGCTATGATCCTCTTGCATATTATTATTATTATTATTCGAAATCTTATCTATTGTATATGCAGAATTTTGTGCTAAAGTCGTGCCAGGTCTGTCCCGGTGGCTGCTAGTAACTGAGACTGATTAAGAGACTGGTGTGTATATAGTTTATTAACTATTGTAGTTAATTTTAATAGGTGAACATGTTTTTTATTGATATTCATTGATAGTATGTAGTGCTGTGCGTGCAGTACTGTTTATAGGACATATGCACAGTCACTGCAAGTCTCCATGGCAGCTATTGTCAAACTATGAATTTGAATTGTTTGAACAATCAACATTGGGTCATTTCAACACTTAGTATACCAGGAATCTATCAATACTGCATGCTGCTTCCATGTCTGCTCTAGTGCTGTCTGAGTTAATGTGTCTGATTGTTCAAGCCCCTTATACTTCGGCGGCTGACCCCAATGGGACAAAATGTCCCTCTGCCGAGGGAAGACCAGAAACTTGCGTCTGTCAGCCTACCAATCAGTATTAAATTTTAGGCATGTCAAATACCAGACTTTGACCCTTCAAAGCAGTACTCGATAGCTGATGCAGGGACAGAGGAGTTGTGGATAGACTTTGATGGGACTCCATATCTCTACTACACTGGACCTGTGGGCAGGTTAGTAGTCTCCTAATTCTCAAAAGCTCATGCAGAGACCCATGAGTTGACTACAAAAATATCACGGCTGCTGGAGTGTAATTTTTGTATACTTAGACTTAATAAGCTTTTTTCTTATTACGAGTTTAAAATTCATGATATTGAAGTGCTGTGCATGCAGTATTTTTTTTATCTTTGGTGTTTACAGGACATCATTAAACATGCACAGTCACTGCATGATTTGCATTATAATATTATGAACGTATGATTGCACCATCATAATGTAATAGCCAGAATCTCCATCCTACTTAAGGTCAATGCACAGTTTGACACAGTATTATAGTCACAGTGATAGTATCGAACCAGGATGGTGCCTCTAGATCAGCTCTCTCTTCTACTGCTGATGGTTCTCGGGCTCACTTCAGCCCAGCCCACTGGTACAAAGTGTCCACCTGCCCAGGGAAGATCGGAAACATGCGTCTGCCAGCTGGCAAACAAAGGTGTGATTGACATGACCCCTCTCTCCAATTCAAATGGAACAGCAAGGTACAGCCAAAATCAGTACTAATAATAGTTCATCCTATAATCATTACACTATGATGATGCTAGGTTTACTAAGCTGCAAGATCCCAATGATTACGTTTATTCCTACAATCCTTGCAAGGCTTTCACCGAATCAAATGAAGACTGCAAAAATGTTCACGTATGTCACAGTAAAAATTAATTCTTATACCCCTGGCCAGTAGTTGATTACAGTACCTCCTGTATTAATTTTACATAATAATAACTTAATTAGGCATGTCAGTCATCAAATTCTGATCCGACAGAAAAATACGACATAGCTGATGCTGGGACAGAGGAAATGTGGATAGATACTGATGGAACTCCATATCTCTATTATACTGGGCCTGAAAGCAGGTATTGTAGTACAATAATAATATAATAATATTAAGCTCTGTAGCTATGTACCTCTTAAACTCAATCTGGTCTGATAATAGAAATGTACACATGCAGGGAATTGAAGGTCTTTTTGCACTGTGACAAATCGGCAAAAACACCAATTGCAACAACAGAAGGTGATAGTCAACAGTTTTTGCAATACGTAAGCTGAATCTAGTAATGATTGGCCCAATACGATCGAGTATTTGCATACATGCATTAAAGGTAATGGATATAACATCGTGTCAAGTGTGTCCTGGCGGTTGTGAACCAGTTCCTCCACCATTTCCATCCATTCCCATTCTGTGTCCCCCAATCCCTGAGGAGCCATCTTGCATCTGCCTTCACCATCATGGAATTATTGACCTCACTCCTTACGCAAACGTCTCTGGAAAGGCAACGTGTGTAGCTATAAAATATCAGATTCCATAATATAACGGAATGACTAGTACTTATTCTAATTTATCATAATTATACAGGTTTTCAGTTGGAGTTGAAAATGGTACTGCTAACTACTACTACAACCCCTGTCAAGCATTTCGTATGAATAAATGTTGGAATACACACGTGAGCAATAGTGCCATGGATGCACTTGTCATTTAATTTATACAATGTCATATTATAATTATTATTATAACTAGCATTCTGATTTTTTGTAGATTTGTATGACGAGCTCTATTAACGGTACACTGGCTCTCGCTAACATAGGAACTGAGAAAATGTACATTGACTCATTCAGCGGTGAAGTGTTTGTTCAGTACACAGGCCCTGCTGAAATGTAAGTGGCTTTTAAAGGACTCAATTTCAGTGTGTAACAATTATCATTATGCTCACAGACCATATCGTGTCTACCTGGAGTGTGATCACTCTATTCCCAGGGATTCCCCTTCTCTGAATTTGAGATCTATTTCTGCCTGCCCTGCGTTCACGGTGAGCAATAATTAATCATGCATATGCACTCATGATTGTTAGAATGTGACATGATTCCTAGCTCGTTATACTACATGATGATACCTGTGCCTAATAACACCAGAATTATCATGATATTGCACCCTGCTATGATCCTCTTGCATTATTCGTAATCTTAATATCGTATCTTTCTATTTTTATTTTATGCAGAATTTTGTGCTAAAGTCGTGCCAGGTCTGTCCCGGTGGCTGCTAGTAACTGAGACTGATTAAGAGACTGGAGTTTGTATAGTTATTAACTATCGTAGTTAATTTTAATAGGTGAACACGTTTTTTTTTTAATTTTTATTCATTGATAGTATGCAGTGCTGTGCGTGCAGTAGTACTATCTTTGGTGTTTACAAGACATAATAATATTACTATTATACACAGCCACTGCATGCCTGGAAGCTATATTGTCAAACTATGAATTTGATTTGAACGATCAACATTGGATCATTTCAATACTTAGTATATTATATACCAGGAATCTATCAACGACTGCTGCTCCCATGTCTGCTCTAGTACGTGCAGTCCCTGTTCTCTGTGTTGACATGTCTGATGGTTCAGCCCCTTACTTCGGCGGCTGACCCCAGTGGGACAAAATGTCCCCCTGCCGAGGGAAGACCAGAAACCTGGGTCTGCATGTCAGCCGACCAATCAAGATCTCGTTGGCTTGACCCCTCTGTCCAACACAAATGGAACAGCAAGGTATACCGCTGGATGAATATCATCATTACGATTACAAAAGTAGCTAAAAGACCGCAACAATTAGCTATACGTAATATTCCTACAATCCCTGTAAACCATGCATACAATGATGGAGACTGCAAAAATGTTCATGTAAGTCACACCAAGAGTATAATATTATACTCTTGGTCACACTACAATGCTCATGATCATAGGATAAAAATTTGGCTCATAATGACATAATATAATTAAGTCATCAAGGTTGTGACCACACACACTGACATTGAACGAAACTATTATGATAGTTTAGAAAGGTTTTTTTTTTTTTTTTTTTTTTGCTCTGTTGCAATATTATTATTATAAAATTGATGACTTCTCAGTGAACGACGATTGGGTGATTATGCATGCCGGTATAGGGTACGGGATCGAAACCAGTCTGCACGTGCACGATGCATGACGCTGATGGAAGAGCGCATGCGTACGCGCGTGCGATTGCGTTCTATCTCCATCCGGTCAAATTGCACAGTTTGACGCAGTATTATAGTTACAGTGTTCGTGTCGAACCGGAATGGTGCCTCTAGATCAGCCCTTTCTTCTACTACTGATGGTTCTCGGGCTCACTTCAGCCCAGCCCACTGGTACAAAGTGTCCACCTGCCCAGGGAAGAACGGCGGAAACATGCGTCTGCCAGCCGACTGGGGAAGGCGTCATTGACATGACCCCTCTCTCCAACACAAATGGAACAGCAAGGTACAGCAAAAATCAATACTAATATTATAGTTCATCAACTAAATTATTACACTATGATGATGCTAGATTTACTAAACTGGAAGATCCCAATGGTTACGTTTATTCCTACAATCCTTGTAAGCCATTCACTGAATCAGATGGAAACTGCAAAAATGTTCATGTATGCCACAGTAAATTAATTCTTATATATACCCCAGAAGTTGATTACAGTATACCTCCTGTATTAATAATATTATTAGGCATGTCAGTCATCAAACATTGATCCAACAATAAAATACTACATAGCTGATGCTGGGACAGAGGAAATGTGGATAGATACTGATGGAACACCATATCTTTATTATACTGGGCCTGCTAACAGGTATTGTAGTACAATAATAATAATTATATAATTATACAGCTCTGTAGCCACAAAACTTGATCTGGTCTGATAATAGAAATGTACACATGTAGGGAATTGAGGGTCTTTTTGCACTGTGACAAATCAGCAAAAACACCAATTGCAACAACAAGCGGCGATAGTCAAGTACTTAAACAATACGTAAGTTGAATCTAGTTATGAAAAATAATATTGTGATTGAGTACTTTTATATATATACACACATTAAAGATAATGAATATAACATCGTGTCAAGTGTGTCCTGGCGGTTGTGAACCAATTCCATCCATTTCCATTCCCATTCTGTGTCCCCCAATCCCCAATGAGCCGTCTTGCGTCTGCCTTCATCCTGAAGGAATTATTGACCTCACTCCTTACGCAAATGTCTCTGGAACGGCAACGTACGTATAAAATTCAATCATCATCTCAATTTTAGATTCTATAAAAACAAAGTTTAAAGTATTTGGCTACAGAATTACTTATCTGTCTCTATGCCGAATTTCACGATTCAATACCCTTACTGGGCAAATAATTATTCCTTGTTTCAGAAAAGTAAATTGTGACTAGGGATGTAACAGATTCCATAAGAGAATGACTAACATTGTTATTATCATACAGCTTTTCAATTGGAGACAGTACTGCTACATACTATTACAATCCCTGTCAAGCATTTCGTATGAGTAAATGCTGGAATACACACGTGAGCCGCAATAGTGCCATGGCCGGATGCATGCATCTAGACTCGAATTCTTATTATATTTTTCGCAGATTTGTTTGGTGACCTCTAACACCACACTCGCTCTCGCTAACATGGGCACTGAGAAGATTTACATTGACCCATCCAGCGGTGAAGTGTTTGTTCAGTACATAGGCCCTGCTGAAACGTAAAATGGCTCAATCCCAATTTCAGTGTGTAACTATAATAATTATATTACCGTTAATATGTGCACAGGCCTTATCGTGTCTACCTGGAGTGTGATCGCTCTATTCCCAGGGATTCCCCTGTTCAGGGTCTGCGATATGATCCTGACTGTTCTTCGTCAACGGTGAGCAATACCAGGACCATACCAAAATAATTAATACAAGGAGTCACTCCTTTCCGAACATATTTTGCGCATGCGCAGAAAGCAAGCTAGCCCACGTGCACATCCTGGCTGATCATGTGACTTTGTCACTCAGCTAGCAAGAGAAACTCGTTAGTAGCCTTGAAGCTTCGCTAGCAAGGGCTCCCAAGAGAAGACGCTTAGAATAGAATCCCCTCTTTCTGGAAAGCACCTGTTGACAACATCGATTCCAAAACGTCGCTCTTTTGCGTTCACCAGGCCACCATATATAAGTGTACATTTCAATCTAATTCTGTCCCGTCGTCATTCTGACGCAGCTCACTTTAGTCGCGGCTTGGGCCATAGCCGGTCATGTCAGTGGGCTGTCTGTTGTAGCGTCATAAGTCCAGCGATGCCGAAAAAGAAAACATTTTAGCTCGGGTCGAATCGCTTCCGGTCACCTCCCGCTCGTAAGTCACAGACGGACAACTATAATCTTAGTATAATGATGCAGAAAACGGTCTAAATAACACACACACACGCACACACACCACATTCTGGGGTAGCTAGTGTCAGCTGCACATGAAATTTTAAAAGAAATGCACGAATTTCAGTGAAGCACAGCTAGCTGCATGACAGACGAGACAAACATAATATTATTATGGCTTTGTTGAGCATTCACCTGAAAGAGCTACTCAATTAAGAAGAGGCAGATTAGTCATGCACGTACAGTGGAACCTGCCTTAGCGGTCACCTCCTTAATACAGCCACATCCTGTAGGTCCCAAACAGCCACAATGCATTTACTATCAGGGAATGCAACCTGGATAAGACAGCCACCTGCCTATTGCCAGTTAGCCAGGTCCCATGGCGTTTACACCAGTACAAATTAGCCTGCCTAGTGGCCACTGTAGGACAGCCCCCAGGGAAACCCCACTTGGCTGCCAGGTACAACTTGTGGGTTTGTTAGACCACCCGGTTGCTAATCGCGCTTGCAGGCATTCCACACTGCTCTATTGCAGCCCACAGTTACGTTTGCAACCACTTAGACCTCACTTCTCCTACAAGCCACACCCCCTATGTTTTGCATATTGCAGCCACCTCTCTAATGTAGCCACAGATATTTGGCCCAATGGTGACCGCTTTAGACAGGTTCCACTGTAATTATTAGAATGCGGCATAATTTCCAGCTATAATATTAATTTATTATAATAATATATATTATTATAAGAAAATAGCTGTGATCAGGAACATCATTATACTAAGATTATAGTTGTCCGTGTGTGTGTGTACGAGCGGGAGGTGACCGGAAGCGATTCGACCCGAGCTAAAACGTTTTATTTCTAGGCATCGTTGGACTTGGGGCAATACAATCGATAGCCCACTGACACGGCTGGGTATGGCCCCAGCACCGACTAAAGTGAGCCGCTTCAAAAAAAACGCCAGGGCAGAATTAGGCCACTCCAAGTCAATCATTAGTTTCTGGTCACACCAGTTGTCTCAAGTACATGCGGGCGGGCGGGTGGTTAGGACTATGGGACTATGACTAATTGAATTAAGACAGGAAGAGGAAGTACTTAAACCATACCACAAATGCATGGTCAGCAAACCTCGAGTAACAACAGCCTGTCAGATCGTATCAGCTAGCTATGAGCTGTTGAAGTACACTGGCAAGTCAACGGTAAATTTAATGCAGAATGACAAACTGATGTGACACAGTGAAATTTAGAGTATTCGATTCACCATGTGCAGCATGCACTAGCAGGCAATGAGCTTGAGATCGAGATCTCGTATTATTATGATGACTCAGTATGTAATTTTACGTCATTTTTTCTATGAATATCATTATAGTCCTCATAAACTGGCTTTTCAAAATATCATGCGGGCGGGTGACCAGAAACTAATGATTGATTTGGAGTGGCCTTAGACTGAACTGTACCACTTACAATGGCTGCCTGGAGAATGCAAAGGGGTGACATTCTGGAGTCAATGTTGCCCATAGGTAGTTTCCAGAAGGAAGCGATTCTATTCTAAGCGTCTTCTCTCGGGAGCCCTTGCAAGCGAAGCTGCAGGACAACTAACGAATTTCTTGAGCTAGCTGATTGACAAAATCACATGATCAGGCAGGATGTGCACGTGCGCTAGGTTGCGCATGCGCAGTATAATACCGTGCACAGTTATATATAGGTAAAGGTCGTCGATGGCAATAATATCATGCGGCACAGAGATAAAGGAGTGAGCGAGTGAAGCGAGCTCACTCCTTGTAATAATTAATATTATTATGATGATAATACCGGAATTATATTATATGATATTGCTATAGCGTAATGATCTGCTATTATTATTATTATTATCACATCTCAAAATTTGATTGTATGCTTCAGGGTGGTGTAATAAAGTCGTGCCAGGTCTGCCCCGGTGGCTGCTAAGTTACTGACTCAGACTGATCATGTGACTGCCTGGTGTGTAATTTTTGTATACATTGGCCTTATAATAAGCTTTTCTTCATTATGAGTTTATAATAGGTGAACACGTTTTTACTGATATTCATGATATTGAGGTGATAATAATATTATGTAGTGCTGTGCATGTGTGCAGTTCTATTATTATCTTTGGGACATAATTTGCACAGTCACCGCAGTTATTGTCAAACTATGAATCTGAAACAATTAGGCCGTTATCAAAAACATTTTAGGTTGGTATACCAAAATTATTAAACTCGGAATCTATCAACACCAGCCTGGGATTGCTGCTATAATAATATTATGTCCACTCTATAATATTATTATAGCTAGTGGTGTCTCTGTTCTCCGCGTTGCTGATGGTTTAGCCCCTTACTTCAGCGGCTGACCCCAGTGGGACAAAATGTCCCCCTGCCAAGGGAAGACCAGAAACCTGGGTCTGCATGTCAGCCGACCAATCAAGATCTCGTTGGCTTGACCCCTCTCTCCAACACAAATGGAACACGTACAGCAAGGTACTCAATGAAATTTTATTAAAATGAATGACACTGTGATAATATGATTATCATCATTATGATTAGGTTTACAAAAGTAAAAGATCGCAACAATTATACGTATTCCTACAATCCCTGTAAACCATACAATGATGGAGACTGCAAAAATGTTCATGTATTAATACTATTATATTAAAGTCACACTGTAATGCTCATGATCATAGGATAAAAATTTGGGCTCATAATGACATTGTTCAAGGTTGTGACCACACCTACTGACATTGAACGAAACTACTGTGATAGTTTAGAAAGGTTTTTTTGGCTCTGTTGCAATATTATTATAAAAAAAATTGATGATTTCTCAGTGAACGTAGTATACTGGGGTTGAGCACTTTAATGGTGCATGCTGGTATAGGGTACGGGGTCGACACCGATCTGCACGTGCACGATGCATGCACGCTGATGGAAGAGCGCATGCGTACGCGCGTGCGATTGCGTTCTATGAACGTAGCCAAATTGCGTTCTATGAACGTAGCCAGAATCTCCATCCTACTTAAGGTCAATGCACAGTTTGACGCAGTATTATAGTTACAGTGCTAGTATCGAACCAGGATGGTGCCTCTAGATCAGCTCTCTCTTCTACTGCTGATGGTTCTCGGGGTCACTTCAGCCCAGCCCACTGGTACAAAGTGTCCACCTGCCCAGGGAAGATCGGAAACATGCGTCTGCCAGCTGGCAAACAAAGGTGTGATTGACATGACCCCTCTCTCCAATGCAAATGGAACAGCAAGGTACAGCCAAAATCAGTACTAATAATAGTTCATCCTAAATTATTACACCATGATGATGCTAGGTTTACTAAGCTGCAAGATCCCAATGATTTCGTTTATTCCTACAATCCTTGCAAGGCTTTCACTGAATCAGATGGAGACTGCAAAAATGTTCATGTATGTCACAGTAAATTAATTCTTATACTCCATGCAGTAGTTGATTACAGTACCTCCTGTATTAATTTTAATAATAATTAGGCATGTCAGTCATCAAACTCTGATCCAGAAACACAATTCGACATAGCTGATCGATGCTGGGACAGAGGAAATGTGGATAGATACTGATGGAACTCCATATCTCTATTATACTGGGTCTGAAAGCAGGTATTGTAGTACAATAATAATAATAAATTAAGCTCTGTAGCTATGTACCTCTTAAACTCAATCTGGTCTGATAATAGAAATGTACACATGCAGGGAATTGAAGGTCTTTTTGAACTGTGACAAATCGGCAAAAATACCAATTGCAAAGACAGAAGGTGATAGTCAAGTGCGTTTGCAATACGTAAGTTGAATCGATTCTATAGTAATGAATGACCCAATATGATCAAGTACTTGCATACACACATTAAAGTTAATGAATATAACATCATGTCAAGTGTGTCCTGGCGGTTGTGAACCAATTCCTCCACCAATTCCATCTGTTTCCATTCCCATACTGTGTCCCCCAATCCCCGAGGAGCCCTCTTGCGTCTGCCTTCATCCTGAAGGAATTATTAACCTCACTCCTTACGCAAATGTCTCTGGAAAGGCAACGTATGTATAGCTATATAATTTTCAAATATCAGATTCCATAATAAGGGAATGATTATTCTATTTTTATCATAATAATATTGTATAATTATACAGGTTTTCAGTTGGAGTTGGAAATGGTACTGCTAACTACTACTATAACCCCTGTCAAGCATTTCGTATGAATAAATGTTGGAATACACACGTGAGCAATAGTGCCATGGATGCACTTGTCATTATACATAGACATTCTGCAAATATATATTTTTTTGTAGATTTGTATGATGAGCTCTATTAACGGTACACTGGCTCTCGCTAATATGGGCACTGAGAAGATTTACATTGATTCGTCCAGCGGTGAAGTGTTTGTTCAGTACACAGGCCCTGCTGAAACGTAATAATATTATAAGTGGCTTTTAAAGCACTCAATTTCTGTGTGTAACAATTATCATTGTCCCCACAGACCATATCGTGTCTACCTGGAGTGTGATCACTCTATTCCCAGGGATTCCCCTTCTCTGAATTTGAGATCTATTTCTGCCTGCCCTGCATTAACAGTGAGCAATAATTAACCATGCACTCATGATTGTTAGAATGCGACATAATTTCCAGCTCACTATAATAATAATAGTATTATACATGTACATACAATCATAACAACACCAGAATTATCATGATAATAATAATATTATTATTCATGATTATTGAACCCTGCTATGATCCTCTTGCATAATAATATTTGTGATCTCAGTATCGCATCTTTCTTTTTTTATTATATGCAGAGTTTTGTGCTAAAGTCATGCCAGGTCTGTCCCGGTGGCTGCTAGTAACTGATACTGATTAAAAGACTGGAGTATGTATAGTTATTAACTATCGTAGTTAATTTTAATAGGTGAACACTATTAATTTGTTTTGTTGATATTCATTGATAGTATGCAGTGCTGTGCGTGCAGTAGTACTATCTTTGGTGTTTACAAGACATATTATGTACAGTCACTGCATCTGGCAGCTACTGTCAAACTATGAATTTGATTTGAATAATCAACATCGATATCGAATCATTTCAACACTTAGTATACCAGGAATCTATCAACGACTGCTGCTCCCATGTCTGCTCTAGTGCTGTCTCTGTTCTCTGTGTTGACGTGTCTGATGGTTCAGCCCATTACTTAGGCGGCTGGCCCCAATGGGACAAAATGTCCCCCTGCTGAGGGAAGATCAGAAACCTGCGCACTGGCGTAGGAAGCATGGGTGCACCGGGTGCTGGTGCACCCATGAAATTTCTGAGTGGAACACAATGTCATATATACTTTACTCTGAAGTATTTAACTTTAAATTATCAATTACTATAAACATAGGCACCAGAGCACCCGTTTACCAAATCATCTTCCTACGCCTCTGCTGCGTGTCAGCCGACCAATCAGGATCTTGTTGGCTTGGAACAGCCAGGTACATTGTTGAATACTATAATAATAATAGCTAACACTGGATGATTATCATCATGATTAGATTTACAAAAGTAAAAGACTGCAACAATTAACTACACGTAAGTATTCCTACAATCCCTGTAAACCATGCATACAATGGTGGAGACTGCAAAAATGTTCATGCAAGTCACACTATAACGCTCATGATCATAGGATAAAAATTTGGCTCATAATGACATTGTTAAGTCATCAAGGTTGTGACCACACCCACTGACATTGAACGAAACTACTATGATAGTTTAGAAAGGTTTTTTTTGCTCGATTGCGATATTATTATAAAAAATTGATGACTTCTCAGTGAACGACGTATAATTATACTATTGGATGATGGTGGGGATTGTGCGTGCCGGTATAGGTACGGGGTCGACACCAGTCTGCACGTGCACGATGCATGCACGCTGATGGAAGAGCGCATGCGTACGCGCGTGCGATTGCGTTCTATGAACGTAGGATTGCACCAGCCAGAATCTCCATCCTACTTAAGGTCAATGCACAGTTTGACGCAGTATTATAGTTACAGTGCCATTATCGAACCAGGATGGTGCCTCTAGATCAATTCTCTCTTCTACTGCTGATGATTCTCGGGCTCACTTCAGCCCAGCCCACTGGTACAAAGTGTCCCCCTGCCCAGGGAAGATCGGAAACATGCGTCTGCCAGCCGACTGGGGAAGGCGTCATTGATATGACCCCGCTCTCCAATGTAAATGGAACAGCAAGGTACACCAAAAAATCAGTCACTAATAATTATAGTTCATCCTAAATAATTATTAAATGATTATTCCATGATGATGCTAGGTTTACTAAACTGCCAGATATGCAAGGTTACCTTTATTCCTACAATCCTTGTAAGACATTCACTGATGCAGACTGCAAAAATGTTCACGTATGTACCACAGTAAAAATTAATTCTATATAATATACTCCAGTAGTTGATTACAGTACCTCCTGTATTATAAAAATAATTATAGGCATGTCAGATATCACACTTTGATCCGGTACAACAATACGACATAGCTGATGCTGGGACAGAGGAAATGTGGATAGATACTGATGGAACTCCATATCTCTATTATACTGGGCCTGAAAGCAGGTATTGTAGTACAATAATAATATAATAATATTAAGCTCTGTAGCTACCTATGTACCTCTTAAACTCAATCTGATCTGATAATAGAAATGTACACATGCAGGGAATTGAAGGTCTTTTTGAACTGTAACAAATCGGCAAAAACACCAATTGCAACGACAGAAGGTGATAGTCAAGTGCCTTTGCAATATGTAAGCTGAATCTATAGTAATGATTGGCCCAATATGATCAAGTACTTGCATACACACATTATTAATAAAGGTAATGAATATAACATCGTGTCAAGTGTGTCCTGGCGGTTGTGAACCAATTCCTCCACCAATTCCATCTGTTTCCATTCCTATTCTGTGTCCCCCAATCCCCGAGGAGCCCTCTTGCGTCTGCCTTCATTCTGAAGGAATTATTAACCTCACTCCTTACGCAAATGTCTCTGGAAAGGCAACGTATGTATAGCTATAAAATTTTCAAATTTAATATCAGATTCCATAATAAGGGAATGATTATTCTATTTTTAATATTATACAGGTTTTCAGTTGGAGTTGGAAATGGTACTGCTAACTACTACTACAACCCCTGTCAAGCATTTCGTATGAATAAATGTTGGAATACACACGTGAGCAATAGTGCCATGGATGCACTTGTCATTATACATAGACATTCTGCAAATATAATATATTTTTTGTAGATTTGTATGATGAGCTCTATTAACGGTACACTGGCTCTTGCTAATATGGGCACTGAGAAGATTTACATTGACTCGTCCAGCGGTGAAGTGTTTATTCAATACACAGGCCCTGCTGAAATGTAAGTGGCTTTAAAGGACTCAATTTCAGTGTGTAACACTATGATAATAATAATTATCATTATCCCACAGACCATATCGTGTCTACCTGGAGTGTGATCACTCTATTCCTAGAGAATCCCCTTCTCTGAATTTGAGATCTATTTCTGCCTGCCCTGCGTTAACGGTGAGCAATAATTAATCATGCACTCATGATTATTAGAATGTGACATAATTCCCAGCTCATTATTATAGTACATGTAAGTGTATGATACCTGTGCCTAATAACACCAGAATTATCATGATATTGCACCCTGCTATGATCCTCTTGCATAATATTATTATATTCGTAATCTTAATATCGCATCTTTCTTTTTTTATTGTATGCAGAGGTTTGTGCTAAAGTCGTGCCAGGTCTGTCCCGGTGGCTGCTAGTAACTGAGACTGATTAACAGACCGGAGTGTGTATAGTTTATAATTATCGTAGTTAATTTTAATAGGTGAACTCAGTTTTTTTACTGGTATTTTTATTCATTGATAGTATGCAGTGCTGTGCGTGCAGTAGTACTATCTTAGGTGTTTACAAGACATAATAATACTATAATATTATTATGCACAGTCTCTCTGTCGCCCAATACCGGGTACCCAATTATAGTTGATTGTGAACATGTTGGTGAGTGGTTGCATGGGGTGCCATGCATGTAGTGGGATTAGATGAGAGACCAGGAATCTATCAACGACTGCTGCTCCCATGTTTGCTCTAGTGCTGTCTCTGTTCTCTGTGTTAATGTGTCTGATGGTTCAGCCCATTACTTCAGCGGCTGCCCCCAATGGGACAAAATGTCCCCCTGCCGAGGGAAGACCAGAAACCTGCGTCTGTCAGCCGACCAATCAGGATCTTTTTGACTTGACCCCCTCTCCAATACAAATGGAACAGCAAGGTACATCATTGAAATTTGTAAAAAAATTATTAAATTTTAATATACTACCACTGGATGATATCATCATAATTATGATTAGGTTTACAAAAGTAAAAGATCGCAACAATTATACGTATTCCTACAATCCCTGTAAACCATACAATGATGGAGACTGCAAAAATGTTCATGTAAGTCACACCAAGAGTATAATATACTCTTGGTCACACTATAATTCTCATGATCGTAGGATAAAAATTTGGCTCATACTGACATTGATATTAAGTATTTTAGGCATGTCAAATACCAGACTTTGATCCTTCAAAGCAGTACTCGATAGCTGATACAGGGACGGAGGAGTAACTGTTGTGGATAGACTTTGATGGGACTCCATATCTCTACTACATTGGACCTGTGGGCAGGTTAGTCTCCTAATTCTCAAAAGCTCAGAGACCCATGAGTTGACCACAAAAATATCAAGGCTGCTGGACTGTAATTTTTGTATACCTAGACCTAATAGCTAAACTTTTTTCTTATTATGAGTTTAAATTCATGATATTGAAGTGCTGTGTATGCAGTATTTTTTATCTTTGGTATTTACAGGACATTATTAAACATGCACAGTCACTGCATGATTTGCATTATATATGAACGTATGATTGCACCATCATAATGTAATAGCCAGAATCTCCATCCTACTTAAGGTCAATACATAGTTTGACGCAGTATTATAATATTATTATAGTTACAGTGCTATTATCGAACCAGGATGGTGCCTCTAGATCAGCTCTCTCTTCTACTGCTGATGGTTCTCGGGCTCACTTCAGTTCAGCCCACTGGTACAAAGTGTCCACCTGCCCAGGGAAGATCGGAAACATGCGTCTGCCAGCCGACTGGAGAAGGCGTCATTGACATGACCCCGCTCTCCAACGCAAATGGAACAGCAAGGTAGGTACAGCCAAAATCAGTACTAATAATAGTTCATCCTTACTTATTACACCATGATGATGCTAGGTTTACTAAACTGGAAGATCCCTATAATTATGTTTATTCCTACAATCCTTGTAAGCCATTCACTGAATCAGATGGAGACTGCAAAAATGTTCACGTATGTCACTGTTTGAAAAGTTAATTTTTATACCCCAGTAGTTGATTACAGTACCATAATAATAATTAGGCATGTCAGTCATCAAACTTTGATCCAGAAACACAATTCGACATAGCTGATGCTGGGACAGAGGAAATGTGGATAGATACTGATGGAACTCCATATCTCTATTATACTGGGTCTGATGACAGGTATTGTAGTACAATAATAATAATAATTTAAGCTCTGTACCTACGTACCTCTTAAACTCAATCAGGTCTGATAATAGAAATGTACACATGCAGGGAATTGAAGGTCTTTTTGAACTGTAACAAATCGGCAAAAATACCAATTGCAAAGACAGAAGGTGATAGTCAAGTGCAATTGCAATACGTAAGTTGAATCGATTCTATAGTAATGAATGACCCAATATGATCAAGTACTTGCATACACACATTAAAGTTAATGAATATAACATCATGTCAAGTGTGTCCTGGCGGTTGTGAACCAATTCCTCCACCAATTCCATCTGTTTCCATTCCCATACTGTGTCCCCCAATCCCCGAGGAGTCCTCTTGCGTCTGCCTTCATCCTGAAGGAATTATTAACCTCACTCCTTACGCAAATGTCTCTGGAAAGGCAACGTATGTATAGCTATAAAATTTTCAAATATCAGATTCCATAATAAGGGAATGATTATTCTATTTTTATCATAATAATATTATTATATAATTATACAGGTTTTCAGTTGGAGTTGGAAATGGTACTGCTAACTACTACTATAACCCCTGTCAAGCATTTCGTATGAATAAATGTTGGAATACACATGTGAGCAATAGTGCCATGGATGCACTTGTCATTATACATAGACATTCTGCAAATATATGTAGATTTGTATGATGAGCTCTATTAACGGTACACTGGCTCTCGCTAATATGGGCACTGAGAAGATTTACATTGATTCGTCCAGTGGTGAAGTGTTTGTTCAGTACACAGGCCCTGCTGAAACGTAATATAAGTGGCTTTTAAAGCACTCAATTTCTGTGTGTAACAATTATCATTGTCCCCACAGACCATATCGTGTCTACCTGGAGTGTGATCACTCTATTCCCAGGGATTCCCCTTCGCTGAATTTGAGATCTATTTCTGCCTGCCCTGCGTTAACGGTGAGCAATAATTAATCATGCACTCATGATTGTTAGAATGCGACATAATTCCCAGCTCACTATAATAATAATAATATTATACATGTACATATATACAATCATAATAACACCAGAATTATCATGATAATAATAATATATTATTATTATTGCACCCTGCTATGATCCTCTTGCATAATAATATTTGTGATCTCAGTATCGCATCTTTCTTTTTTTATTGTATGCAGAGTTTTGTGCTAAAGTCGTGCCAGGTCTGTCCCGGTGGCTGCTAGTAACTGAGACTGATTAACAGACTGGAGTGTGTATAGTTTATAACTATCGTAGTTAATTTTAATAGGTGAACACGATTTTTTTAATGATATTAATATTCATTGATAGTATGCAGTGCTGTGCGTGCAGTAGTACTATCTTTGGTGTTTACAAGACATAAAATTAATAAATATTATTATGCACAGTTACGTCATGCCTGGCAGCTACATATTGTTATTAAACTATGAATTTGATTTGACCGATCAACATTGGATCATTTCAACATTTAGTATACCAGGAATCTATCAACGACTGCTGCTCCCATGTCTGCTCTAGTGTTGTCTGTGTTAACGTGTCTGATGGTTCAGCCCCTTACTTCGGCGGCTAGCCCCAATGGGACAAGATGTCCCCCTGCCGAGGGAAGACCAGAAACCTGTGTCTGTCAGCCGAGCAATCAGGATCTTGTTGATTTGACCCCTCTCTCCAACACGAATGGAACAGCAAGGTACATTGTTGAAATTACTAACTTGGCAAAAATTATACTACTACTGGATAATTATCATCATTATGATTAGGTTTACAAAAGTAAAAGACCGCAACAATTATACGTATTCCTACAATCCCTGTAAACCATACAATGATGGAGACTGCAAAAATGTCCATGTAAGTCACACTATAACGCCCATGATCAAAGGATAAAGATTTGGGCTCATATAATGACATTGATACTAAAATTATTTTAGGCATGTCAAATACCAGACTTTGACCCTTCAAAACAGTACTCGATAGCTGATTCAGGGACAGAGGAGTTATGGATAGACTTTGATGGGACTCCATATCTCTACTACACTGGACCTGTGGGCAGGTTATAATAATATTAATATTATTATAGTAGTCTCTTAATTCTCAAAAGTTCAGCTAGAGACCCATGAGTTGACCACAAAATACCAGGACCTTAAAAAAACACACTCGATCATTCCATAACTGAATTTATATAAAACATGCTTTTTTTTTTGCTATAATTACGTAAATTGCCAAGAAAATAGGAGTTAAATTTTGTTGGTTAGGCCATTTAATAATTACATGCAGGATACTAACCGTCTATTTGAACTGTGATCTTGGGGCTAAAACTCCGAATATAACAACTGATGGAGATAGTCAAACAGCTCTGCATTATGTAAGCCAAAACTAATCATTATTGAGTTTAGTAGATTATTCACTATTATTAATTTTATAAAGGTGATGAACATTACATACTGTCAATGGTGTACTCCCGGAGGCTGTCAACAACCACCGAAGTAATATTAAAATTAATTATAGATTGTGGGAAGGTCTGAGAGAAAGTGAGAGAGAGAAAGTTATAACTTTTGATTATTATAACCTTGCATAATAATTGTAATATTAAGTAGGTATAGTGGAGTCTTTTGTTCTACTGTTTGTATCATCAGGCTTGCTACTCTGCCACTGCCGCTGTTCAAATTTACTTGCATAATTTAACGATAACTCTTTAGCGTTTGTGTCCACTCCGTGTTCAAGCAGAGCTTTGTCGAGTTCAGCAATCTTCAGCTTTTCCTGTCTTATTGCATCCTCCAGCAGCATCACCTCCATGTCCCATTTCGCATGTTTAGAAGTTTGATGCCAGAAACTCAGAAATCTCTCTTCCATTTTCCCCTACAATTATAAACCATTACGTAAGCATATATTACGTAATCACTAAGTCTTACAAAAGTCCATTGGCTCTCCTTTCGTTCGATGAGTTCTGGATAGTGGATTTCAATGGCTTTCCTTCTCCTCCAGATCTCCAGCCTATTGTAGAGTAGCTGTCCACAAAATCCACACACTAAGCCACCACAGCCAGTCAGCAAGATCGACTTGAGACCATGCCCTATGTAAATTTGGGGGGGGGGGGGGGGGGGGGGGGGGGGGGGAGGAGATAAGTGAGTTAAATAATTATTACTACAGATCATAAAAAACACTTACTTGATATAATTGATGCTAGTCCTCCTGCAATACCTCCACCTGCTGCGCTGCTGATGTACTGAGCATGCTCAGTAGTGTACCAACCATGAGTCTGACTCAAGTCCACCTGTTGTAGTTCAGCACTGGTGACGACCGGAGATATGGCAACAGAATCAGGAACTGGAATTGGATGATCCAACGACATCATAATACCACGGCGAACACCTGCAAATTTTGTACAATAAAAGGTGCATTACTATAATTTTTTTGGAAATTTCTAGGCTACCTCATATTATTTTAGCCTGCAGGCATAAGTAAGATCAAAGTTAAAAATAGCCGAAACTTGACAAAAAATACTGTGGATTCATGTCGGGGACAGAGGACTGGAGTGTTGCCTTACTCAAAAACATGGCAGAAGTAACCGCAAAGTTGGCTCCAAGCGAGAGGACGAGTATGTGTGTCGGTGAGTTCCTATAGGCGGACAGACCCCAGCCGAGCAGCGCCCCAGCTAATCCCGACGCTGCAGATAGTTTCAGAATGGGGAGGACTGTTTCAGGATTCCGCCTGGCAATCGCGTAACTCGTTCCGCTCAAAAGTCCAGCTGCACCTATTAAAGCATTTTTAGAGATATTATTTGCATGCAAATGATTGGAAATTGTCTCAATTTATATTATTTACCTGCTATTGTCACATTTCTCAGTATCTTGGTCACAGACATTTTCTTTCACAAAATTTCTTTTGCAACGATTCGTATAATTGGAGTACTTGTCCTTTTGACCTCCCTGCTCCAACCACAACCAGTAAACAAAAGGAATGGCGGAGAACTTACGTGCCAACTACGAAAATCGCGTAGCGACTGAGTCGACGGGACTTCGAAGGATTCTCGCCATTCAGAAGAGAATTGGGGTAAGTCGTAGCTAGATGGCTACTTGTAACATTGGCGGGATATTTCTAATTAATGCCTACCAAATACAGCACCCCGATGGCTTGCCGGTGCACTTAAAAGGAAAAAACGACATTAAGGCGTACAGGTAAAGGCCTCCATATATGTAGCTATTGTAATATTGTATATAAATAATTTCTTTTTGATTACAGGGGCATCATGGGATTCACCTTGATTGGCCTTGCCATGGCATTTGGGGGCATCTATATGATGGCAACTGACACGTTGCCGAGAAAGGAACGATGAACTTAGTTTTCTTTAGTCAGAAAAACTGCTTATCTGTGTATTATGTGATTTTAGAGTTGTTTGGCCAACTAGAAAGTTGTTCCAATTAGTGCACACCATTACGCTTGTACACATCAACAGTGCCTTGATCCAAAAAAATAGAACACAGTTCACACACAAGGATATGATATAGAAGCATGCATCTTTTCTCATACACACACCGCTGCATATATTTTAATAGCAATCACAAAATATATAGAAAAAAGCAACAAAACAAAGAATGTGGTTTACACAATAAGTTTAAGTCATTAATTATTTTTTTACATACATTAATTTTTTACCACTAGTATTATTTATTATAATAAACAATAATGGTCTAAAGGCAGTAGGACACTGACAAAGCATAAATCACGTCACTTTTGCGACTTCAACTGCTGTGATAGCCAATCCAACCCCTCGTAGAGACCATCTCCGCTAGTCGCACATGTGGCCTGGATGTACCAGTTGCGATTGCGAAGAGAGTGAAGGCCAAGCTTATCTGTGATCTCAGCTGCATTCATGGCATTGGGAAGATCCTGTATGTGTGCGTGTGTTATGGATGTGAGAGAGAGTCAGTTCGAAATAATCTATATAGCAAAGCTGTTTCACTCTATGATAATACCTCATTCACATTCATTGTATAATATTATAGCACGATACAAGATCATGAGTTAACAGTTACTGCCCAAATTTCACAATATTGCTCTCACAGACAACTTTTTTGGTTGTCCAAAAACTATAATATATCAATTTTTGCTGACCTGTTTGTTGGCAAAGACTAGTAATGCAGCATCTCTTAGCTCATCTTCGTTGAGCATTCTGAAAAGTTCCTCCCTAGCCTCACCAATACGTTCTCTGTCGTTACTGTCCACTACAAAGATCAGACCTAGGGAGAGAATAGTCACATGACCACATTATCGAATTTGTAAAGTTACCACCAGGTGCAAGAAGTCAGTCTAGAAAATCACATCAGCACAGTTACATAGTATAAACTTTTTACAGTGGTTAGAGCAAATATCACATGATAAACACATGACATAATTGTACATAATCCCCCCAGTTCTTTCGACCACACATGCCATCCTCCAGCTACACCTTTAGATAATAGCACCGCACAAGGCAAAGTTGCCATAACTTGTGAACCAAATTAAGAACAGCCTCTGTTGTGTACAAACTATCGCATTCACACATGGAATTTATCAATACACAATAATATTGCACTTTAATACAGTAAAAGAGGGCATTTTGGGAGATAACTTAGAGCCTTACAATGCCATAGGCATTGATTGATAGGAGAAAATGCACAAGTGTGCTGTAGTACACAGAGTGGGTATAGCAAGCATAGGTACTAAGCTGACTATAGTACATGTATGTATGGAGCCAAAATACAGGTTTTCTAGTGAATAAAAGTAGGGAGGGAAGGAGAGAGAGAAAGAGAAAGAGAGGGGGGAGGAGAGGAGTGGGGGGACTTAGACTAAATATAGACAGAAAGTAGAGTGATATAGCACTACAAGCAATGCCTACATATACATGTATATCACTTCCTGTGAGTTGCTGTCTAGGTCTACAGACATGACATGCACACATGAGCAACATGCATCACACACACGTACACACACATGCATGTCCATACAGAAGATGCCCAAGACTTATTACACTAACTAATACCACTCTTACAAAAGCAAAATTTACTAGTAGTAGTGAAGCTTTATAGTTCCTTCAAGCTTAGAAGCTTCAAGTTTAGTCACAATCGAGTTAGTTTTTTTGACTCCTCAGGCCCATAGAGTAGTACACTATGGACACCCTAGTTTGTCTGCACGCGCCAACGGCTGGATAAAGCCAAGAGCACTCTGTGCGCAAGGATGATGTCATCATCGGAGCCATTCTACGACATTACATCATAGTGATATCATTGATAACAATAATCACTCAAAAACTCTCAACTTTTGACTTGCGATTGATTATACAAATTTTCTGTAGGACTTAATATGATTATAAGAATACTTGCTATTTACAACCATCAGCATTTGCCAAAAGCAAGCCCTTTGGGGCAAATTCCAAGTCGGCTACCTCTTCTAATTAGTGCCCACCATCCCCCTACCGTATTACCTACCACAGCATTCTGTACTCTAATTTGTATCAACACACTCACAAACAAGTAAACAACGAACCTTGTGTATTTTGGAAATAATGCCTCCATAGAGGTCTGATCTTGTCCTGTCCACCGACATCCCACACTGTGAAACTGATGTTCTTATATTCAACAGTCTCTACGTTGAAACCTGCGGGGAGGAAAGAGAGAGAGAGAGAGAGAAAGTGCGTGTGTATCATATGAACACATACAAAGAAAATGAACCGTCTACTACAGCCTTTACCTCAAGTCATTGTGCTGGAGGTTACACAAACTCACAATTAGAAAAAAGAATAAGGGTTCTGTTCCTCTAGAATGCTCAAAGTTAGCTCCATACTTGTACCCCACAAGTGTAAGTCAATACAGGAATATAATCGACTCTACTGCCAAAGCTCTACAGGAAATATGGGCCACTTGGCAAAAACAAGGCAGCTACTTTACAAATTATTCTTCATACATCACCTCTTACATTATCAGTTGCTCCTCTACTATGAAACGCGTACAGAGAAACACACCAGCAAGCTAAGTCAACAGTATCCACCCACTATATTAAATGTCCACCCCAAAGGGCCCCTCCCATATTTTCACAGCCCTTGCTAGGAAGCTACTGGGCTGTGATAATTTTCTCACTCACCAATGGTCGGGATGGTTGTGACAATTTCACCTAGCTTCAGCTTATAGAGGATGGTTGTCTTTCCGGCGGCGTCCAGGCCTACCATCAAAATTCGCATCTCCTTCTTGCCGAATAGGCCCTTGAAAAGGCTAGCGAACGCTCCCATTTTCTCTCTCTCTTGTTTTGTCAACGCTTTGAAGTTCTCACCAGAAATTCAAATCCAGTCTTTAGCTGGGAAGGTGTTTCCACTTGTTCTTCTGCGTTCAAGAGCCAGGGACCTTCTCGGTATATGCACACCGCTTCCTGTACGTGTCAAGCGTGCACCTCAAAATGGCCACTCCAAATCTGCCAACGTCACATGCGCCAAGTTTTATTTTTGATGGAGTGGCGGATTCTTTGTCACCCAGCCCTGGGGTGGGCGGGTATTGATGGCCCCTAGTGGTCATTGCCAGACACCCCATTTATGGAAGTATGACGTAATTTGCTATATTTGGAAACGACGGAACCCCGCCCCCTGGGCGCCCGGGCCGGCCTTCGAGCGCGTGCGCCGCCGGCATAATTATTAATAATAATAATTAACTAGCACTACCGACACTGTCTGCTGATGGGCTCTATTTAGAAATAGCCGATTTTTTTTTGCTGCGTAGGGGTTCGTGATTCGTTACGTGTTTTTGCACTAGCACTGCTATAATTTTGGACATTGGACGCATATCTCAGGGCTGCGAGTTCCGGCGTTTATATTGAAAAGGCGAAGATTATGTCCCAAGCAACAGTCGACGTATCCGTGGAAATGGAGCGCACACCAGTGCAAGGTATGTCTTGTAGCTACACGTATAGTACTGCTAGTGCGTGCGCAGCTTTCGTTTCTTGCAAGCTGGGGCTTGTGTGTGTACATTACTGCTGAGTATCATACTAGTAATGAGGTTTCACATAGTGGAGAAATTTTTATTGTTGTGCACAGCAATAATTTGTCAGTTTGTCTCCATGGATAATTTGGAACATTCAATAAGGTGGTAAAAATTATAATTTAATTTTTCACAGAGTGTGGTGGCTGTCCTGAAGGATGCGAGATATTCAATGCTCCGACACATGCCTCCTCTCTCCTCACCTCTATGAGGGAATTCCGTGACCAGAAAAATCTCTGCGACATCACCCTCTGCGTCGAAGAGCAAGAATTCGATGCACACCGAGTCGTCCTAGCAGCTAGCAGCCCTTATTTTAGTGCCATGTTCACCAACAAGCATCGTGAGAGCAAACTACGAAAAATCACATTAAACGGGATCGAGCCAAATGCCCTGAGGGAGCTGATAGAGTTTGCATATTCGGCCACGCTGACGATTTGTGAAGACAATATTCAATCCCTACTCACAGCTGCTAACCTGCTGCAGATTACCACCGTGATTGACGCCTGTTGCAAGTTTCTTCTCGACCGAATTGACGCCGAGAACTGTCTAGGATTGATATCCTTTGCAGATATGCACGGATTCAAGACCCTCTACGAAAAGAGCTGGCGGTACGCTCTGGAGAATTTCCGAAAGGTGACGAAATTCGAAGAATTTCTCAGTGCACCGACTTCGCTTCTGACAAATCTCATCAAGTCGGAGCAATTAAGTGTCAAATCTGAAGACGAGGTATTGGACTGCGTTCTGAAATGGTACAAACACGACGAACTTTCTCGTGTCGATGACCTAACCTCTCTCCTCCAACATGTCAAGCTACCTCTCATCCCCTGGGAGGTGATATCGGAAAAAATCCTAAGTGAGCCTTCGCTGGCTGTCAACAACAGCTGCCAGATATTGCTTACACGGGCGAAATGTTATCAATCTGATGCCTCGATCGCAGAAGAGCTGGCAGACACTCCAGAGTATGCTCAGTACATGCCGAGAAAGAGTATAGGTCAGAGGAAATTTATTTACATAGTCGGGGGTGAGACTAACCCCGGGCGATCGACCGTGTGCAGTGTTGAAGGATTCAACCCAAGCCAGAACACTTGGAAGACGCTCACTCCCATGGAGAGCTGCCGAAGGGGGGTGGGTGTGGCCGTTCTCGACGGAATGCTCTATGCTGTAGGAGGATCGGACAGTATCCACGCCCTTCGACTCGTAGAACGCTATGACCTCCGCAAAAATCGTTGGACCCGCCTCGCTGACATGAACCAAGAGAGAAGCAGCGTAGCAGCCATTGCTCATGGCGGCTTTCTCTACGCTATTGGCGGCTATGATGGAATCATGAGCTGCCTGAGCAGTGTCGAACGCTACGATCCAAACGTAAATTCGTGGACGCGCGTAGCAGATATGACCATACCTCGCAGCATGCATGCCGTCGATGTGTACAAGGACAAGCTCTACGTGATTGGTGGATATGATGGAGCGACGGATTTAAGCTCGTGCGAGGTGTACGATCCCGAGTCAAACACGTGGACAGAGATCGAAGAGATGCATTCGAAAAGATGTATGCCGGGCGTGGGCCTGTTAGGAGGTCTATTTTATACCGTGGGTGGTTGTGATTGTTCTCACAGTCTCAGTAGTGTGGAGGTGTACGATCCCGAGAAAAAGCAGTGGACTCTAAAAGCGGAAATGTCGGAGCCGAGAAGTGGACTGGGTGTGGCCGTTGTCGGCCAAAAGCTCTATGCTCTCGGAGGCTACTTAGGGTCAAGCTCGAATTATTCCAATACTGTGGAGTGCTATGACCCCGAACTCGATTCCTGGAGTCAGGTAGCTACTATGACAATCGGACGCAGGCGGTTTGGTTGCTGTTCTTAGTTATTAAATTTTGTTAATAAATAATTAATTTTGTTGTGAATATTTTTATATTCAATCAAAATAATTATTATGAGTTACTTTTTTATATCAAAATTCATCATTATAATGCTGTTGAGTTATAAAAATAACAAAAATTTGAAAACCAAACAAGAGGTGCCAATTTCAATGACTGATCAATGACAACTCAAAAGTCCAATTGATCTGTCTCTGTAAGTATTAATTCTTCTCCCTCCCTCTTCCCCGTCCAGTGGCGCCCCTACCTCTATTAGATTGACGACCCCTCTGATGCTGATAACCACTTCTACCGCTCTGAGATTGTTGCTTCCATCGCCAAGCTCCACCCGGACTTCTCTGACTCCGAGAATCGCTGTAAGATCTAGGCTGTAGTTCACCACCTTCACGATCACTCGTTAGTATGGGCGGAGCACCTGAATCGTATTCTTCAGACAGCGGTCTAGAAACACCACCAGAAGTAGTGCCCCCCGCCGGCCTTGACCTTTCGCGACCTTGCATTTGTTGAAAATTCTGAGTGCTCAAGTTCCGTCTCGGTGGCGCATTCACTCTATGAGAGTCGTTCTCCCGATACAAAACTTGCTGACTCTGCGTTCTCTTCCACCCCCTCCTACCAGAAGAAGCATCAGGTATCTCGGGTCCACTCACTGAATGCTTCAAAGGATAGCCCCCTCCCCTTCCTCTCCCCTCACCATTACGGCCATAATGGTGCTGAGCTACTGTATCTTCTCTCTTCATCTTCTCAAGCTTAGAAGCCGAGCTGCTTATGAGAGCGAAATGGCCGCCACGAGGAGGTTGAGAGGTCACCGGCGTCCTAGTACCGCTACTGGCTGGAGTCACACTGCCGGAGCTTGTGAGACTCGAAGCTGAGCTGTATCGACTCAGGCTAAACATTGGCGAAGCAGTACCACAGCTACTCCCTCCCCCTCCTCCCGCTACTCGAGGTGACAACGATAAATCTCTATTCAGCGATAAATTTCTCGAAATGGATCCACTTCTGACCACTGTCGCACCACTTTTACCCGGAGTTGCCCACGCCCCTTGTAACTGCCCTCCTCCTCCTCCTCCACTTTTTACGCTTCCTTGCGAAGATGTAGAAGACGATTGGCTGTAGTAGCCACCAGTGTGCCGTTGAGGGGGAGGGAGGGGATGCTCCTGTGCGTTAGCAGCAGGCACCTGGTTCATGTTATCGCTGAGGGACCGCCTGGCACCAATCACAGGAGGGCTAGGCAGTTTTTGATTTTGATGATTGTGTGGTCGGTTTCTTGAGCTGTTATATCCACCACTCAGTGATAAATGGTCAAACTGAACCTGGTCCCCGACATCCGAGGTTTGGCTCAAATTTGGAGGGGGGAACTCCACCATGTCCCTGCCTTCTAGAGGGGGTCGAAACACTTGCGCTCTCTGAGCCCAAACTCCGGAAAGCTGTCTACTTGAGGAGGAGAAATTTGACGAAGTTGTTGCGGTGGTGGAAAATGTGTCAGCTTGTGTCTGTATGGGGATCGTAGGTGTCCTGGGTGGGGGCTGGGAGGAGCGAAGTAACAGCTTGACGCAGATTTCTTCTGTATTGCCTTCTTCGCGAGGAGTGAAGGTGTATCTTGTCTCACATGGTCGCTTGACCTTTTCCTATGGGGTGTGACAGAGAGAGAGAGAGAGAGAGAGAGTATGCACGTATTAATTTACATGTGTGATGTGCTAGTATTGTGTACACATATCATGCCAATTGGACCGGAAACCCCCCACAGGTACAAATCTTAATGCCAAGATGGAGAGGATACAGCGCAAGGGAAATCGATAAAATGTGGCTCACATTATACTGAGACACTAAGAAAGCCAGTTAGCAAAAACTGACATTTGTATACAACAGTGCAGTAAGCCATTGAGGGTCCCCAGTGCTAGTGTCAAATGATTCTAACTTTCCCTGTCAAAGACACAGCCATAACAAATTGCAACTATTTACCATGAAGAAGCCAACTACTGTACAATGTCATGTAGTATACTGTGCACTGATATGGCTGCGTATCATCCCATATGGGGACTGGATTGATTACCAAGTAACTAGTAATAGTTACATAATAATATTATAGTTGCATCCTGTATTGCGGTGGACAGCACAATAGCCGGATAAACATTTAATGCATCTATATGTATCTGATAATAATATATTATTGTACTAACAGTAACTGTTCTGGTTTATGTGAATAAATCATATTGAAAAACAACATTGGGGTGTGGAGCGATTATTCTATAAAAGCAAAACAGTTGTAAGGTGAAACTACAAACCAACCAACCACATCCCATATCTCTAGCTATTTTTTCAATAATATGGTATGTATACCTGCACTTTACCTCAGTTTCTCACACTAATCTGATTTGCAGCTGCATCAGCTTGGTACAATACCCCCCCCCCCCCCCCCCACACACACACATACTTGCACTAACTTTGCACACTACCACATACTCTGTACATTGTATTCCAAAAACTTTAGTAGCCTCATCCCCACAGGCCCCTCGCTGTTTTTTTTTTCAGATCGGGGAGCCTGGGCTCCAAAAGTTAATACCCTTCAAACTCAATAGATTTCTCCATTAAAATTCTTCACCGATGTATCATAGAGTCGGTAGACTCTATAAGTAGGGATGGCCCGGATATGCCATATATGTAATACATTACAAATACCCAAATATCTCAAAATAAGTAGTTTTGTGAAAGTTCTAAGTGTGAAAATCAGAATCTCCAGCAAATTATCTATCTAACAAGACCAAGATCATTCATCAAATCAATTGTACATGCCAGAACCAGATGTTCAAGAAAATGGCCATTTCTCATTCTTTCTTTCTTCTTTCTCATTTCCAGGGCTAACTCAAGACTGTCTGGACCTCTCACCTTACTTCTCATATAAATCCACTCTATTTTGTAGCGTGCAGTGCAGTGGCACGCTAATTTGGCATTATCTCAACAGTTACGTAATAGTGGGTGTGTACGGCGCATTAATGAGTGGGTGTGGCTGATACGCCGCCATTTTGTGATATAATGCGCATGCTCGGAATGTGTTGCTATGGTGAAGTCATGTGAGACAGCCTGGCCGTGCCCTAGGCGAGCGCGATCGCGAGCTAGCTAGCTACGTACGTACTACCGCGTTCAGCGGTGCGCTGGATCGATCATGGATATGAAGGTGCAAGGCTCGAGGAGCAGTAAGGCGCTAGGCATATGCGAGCTATTCGCTAGCGCTCCGCTGGATCGATCATAGATATCATACTATCATACCGGCCGCGAAGGCTCCGACAAGCCGCCGGTGGCTCGAGGAGCGGTTAAACGTACAGATCATAAAATTATGCCCGGTACTGAGCTAGCTGCTGCCAACAATAAAACTTAAAACTCAGTTTTCTCCCTAAGCAGAGTCTCATGGGGCGTGCATGGCTACGAATTTTGACACCTCCCATTAAGCTTCCACTTATAATTAATTACACTGGACAGAAGTTGTGATAAGATGGCACTACTATAAAAAAGAACAGAAACAAGTATAAAAAACAAAATTGAAGAATGAAGTAGGGATGGCAGGATCAAAAAGTACACAAACAAGAGATAATCGTATCTACTATACATCCCTACGCTTGCTATTTGAGGGTTGCAAAAATAATCAGTAATAATATACGATTGAATCAAAACTGATAAACTCAAACCTTTATGACAAGTAGGGAACAACCTGAATATCTCCCACATACCGCACTCAACAAACGCGTCAACATTAATAGTTGCATAATAGTCGAGAAAAGCAAGCGTAGGGATTATAGTAGATACGATTATCTCTTGTTTGTGTACTTTTTGATCCTGCCATCCCTACTTCATTCTTCAATTTTATTCAATTGTTTTTTATACTTGTTTTATACATGTGTAGCTCTAACCTTATAGAGAATGACGCACTCTACCTCTCCAGGGTTGGGCCCCTTCCTCCAGCTGTCCATGGCAAACGGTCGCTGGTGCAAGATCACAATGTCGGCAGGGATGGCCTTTGAGAAGATGAACTCCACCTCCCTCACACATGACACGGCTTGCTGGGAGCCCTCCAGGTCAATGAGAAACTTCCATCTGTGCTCCTTTTGATTTTACATAAAATCCTTTTAATTAGAGAGATGGGCAGATATATAGATTTACTAAAATTTATTACGTACCTCAGAAGTTTGTCCCCTTCTGCAGAGATTGCTGAAAACGATGACTAGATTATCAGCTTTCTCTTCAGGTTCAGACTCCATTTTTGGTCTCGATGGTATCTGGATTACATCATAATTATATCATCGTCAAATTAAGACAAGGAGGAACTATGAACCTTGTTGAGAGGAGGGAAATGCAACAAGCGATGGTTCTCTTGACGTAATTTTTCAATCTCTTCCTACAGAGAGAGAGAGAGAGAGAGTGAAAGGAAAGTAAGAATAGATCTAAAGTGATTCTGAATTCCCTCACCATGATTTCCCTTCTATGCCCGACCGAGAGGACCCCTATCTGCAGCAGGTCATCCCCGGTCAGTAGAAACAGCCTCCGCCCGGTGATATTATTCTTGACAAAGAGCTCGGCGTAGGTTGCTAATTCATTGCTCCCCGAGTCGCCAAGTGAGTAGAACCAATCAACAACGTCGTCTTCCGTCCAGCCATTGACATCATGAAGCTGGCGGGTCTAGAGAGAAAGAGCAGACAGAGCTATGTACATAGTTTGGTAATTTCGTAAGCATTGTAACACACAAATAGTGTTCTTTTGTAATAATATTACAATAATAATATTGAGGATTTGGGAATTCAAAGCTGCAATAATAATTATTATACAATGTACCCAGGGGACTAATAATACTTATTATGACCAAACCTGTACCTCGCTCTTTTTAGTCAATGTCTCCAATCTCTTCTCCTTGGCTTTCAATTGAAGCTCTTTCTGTGAAATTTATGAAGACAACATAATTAACAAAAATTAATGTCATTTCTTTCTCTTTCCTTACCTCTAGTAGCTCTTTCTCCTTATTGGAGAGCTCTCTCTCGATTGTCTTCAGTTTTTCCAGCTTCTCTTCGATCTCTGTCTTCCACTGCTCCTTGCAGGCCAGGAAGGATCTAGTCTCAGCTTCACAACAGTCTAAAGCAAGAAAAATTTATTTATAGAACACGTTTTCAGCTACTTTTCTGCACCAAAAAATAGTCACCTTAAGGGGGGTACAAACATTTAAAAGAATACAAGTAGCAACACTATTTTCTAGCATTTCTCTTTCTCTCTCTCTCTCTCTCTCTCTCTCTCATCTCTCCAATTGTACTGAATAGTAATACACTAACTGTCACTCAGTATTCTGTCCAACTCCTTCAAGATGTATCTGAATGTCTCCCGCTCCTATACATACAAAAGACACAATATCAATTTTTTTAAGATAAATTATTATAGATGGTGGGAGTATGGGGTATGGGGGATGTGCGACTCACCTTTGGATCGTGCTCCCAGCATTTTCTCATGAGGTCTGCAAAGGCTGGAGGACAGCTGCTAGGGAGGGTGGGACGCTATAGGAAGCGAAAATAATATCATCAAAAAGAAATTCATTTTGATGATGATAATAATAATAATTCTAGGGAGGGGAAATCAATCTCAGGCCTTGTGCTCCCCCACCCACTAAATAAATCTCTGCTATAGGTATTATAATAATATTATCATAAATTGTACAATTGTATACCTATTACGGCACATACCACTTTCTTAGTGACGACTAGCCATGCCACTTGCAGCCCCTCCAGTCCTCTGAATGGAACCTCACACGTCAGCAGCTCCCAGAGGACAACACCATACGAGTAGACATCACATGCCGGGCTCACTGGCAGCTGCTGAATCACCTATAATGTAATGATGATGTAATAGTATGGATATAATCAAACCTTCTCAAATAATCAGACAATCATTAATACTTTTTAGGGCAGCTTCAATCTATTGAATAATGCTATGCTATATAATATAGCCTCTAAAGTCTGATTTATGCCAAATTTTAAGAATAAATTAACATTAATTTTTATGGTGAATAACTGCTAGAAACTGTGTGCCGGGCCTACCTACCTCTGGAGCCATCCAGGGGAAAGTCCCCACTAGGGAGAGCCGAGTTGTGTGCTGATGGAACTTGGAGGAGCCAAAGTCACAGATCTTTGCAGTCAGATCAGCAGCTATCACAACTGTAAAAAATGCACATGCACTCTTGATTCACATCAGCTACATGTACAGTGATGGCTATATGTGTGGCTCTATAGGGGAATATCCCTATAATTATAAGGAAACGAGGAGGTCTATCTGCAATGTATGATCTTGAATACATACATGTACATGTACCTTGAGGACACTTTTGTTTGCGGGTAATAAATTTAGCGAAATTAGCGATTTGCCTAAAAATTGTACCCACGAATATTAAAATTTTCAACATTTTCGAATAAATTTTTGAAAAAATTGCTAAAATGAGTACCCGCTAAATGCACTATTTCTGAAATTTGTATCTGCAAATAATCGTAGCCCTAAGGTATATACAGAAGTGTGCCAAACTACCAATAATATATTATTCACCATTCTTTGATTTGAGGTCTCTGTGTATGACGGGCACTGGGGCCTCGTAGTGAAGGTAGTTCATGCCCATGGCTATCTGCTTGGCCCAGAGCAGGATCTGATGGAAGTCGATGGTATGATGTCTCAGGTAGTCATAGAGGGCTCCCGATTCAGCAAATTCTGCAGCATTATGAGTATATAGCAAGGGGACAAAATTTAACGATGTTTATGCATGCAGATGCACTGTGTACAGTAAAATGCAAGAATTGGTTGAAATTTACTTTCATGATACAAGTAGTAAAAACAGTAGCATAACACAGATAAATTAAATAATTGTACAATACCTTCAATTAATTATTAGTTATAATTAAATTTAATTCTTGTGGATTACCTGTTGCTATGCAGTAGTTGGGAGCCACGGTAACAGCACCAAAGAACTGCACAATGTTTCTGTGGCTCAGTGAGCTGAGCACCTCAGCCTGCGACGACAAACAAGTGCGATAATTAAATGCAGGGGCTAGGGTAAGGATTCTGTGGTGGGCTTTAATTAGAATATCACCCATCTTTAGCCAGGCGTACTTCTTTCTCGATGATTAGTAGTTTCTTGACGGCCACAATCTTTTCCCTAGACTTCCAAAAGGCTCTATACACGCTTCCGGCCGATCCGCTTCCCAGACTCTCGAAGAATTCGAGGTCTGTAAAGTCAATCTCCACGAAAGGCATCCTCTACCGCTCCGTGTGCTTCAGCTTCGAGATCGATCGGTTTCTGTGGCGGTCTGTTAGCTCCAAGTTACTAACGCTAACTTAAAGCCTAGAAAATTCAGCATTGACAGCTGTAGATTGTACTCAGTTGCCGCTTGTGGTTTGTCTGCATCAATTTGGTGGTGTGTGGGCGGAGTCAACTCGGTCAAAGGTCAACCACGTTTTGGCGGGCTCCGGAACAGCTGATCGAGAAAGTCTTGGGCGCTTGGGCCAACTGGCCTCGCCTCAAGATGGCGGACGAAGACAGAGTTGGACAGGTCAAAGATACGCTCAAAAAGATGCAGAAAAATCTTGAGTGTCCCATATGGTAAGTCGTAACCGACTATTTTATGCTTTTTAGCTTTCATTCTTTGTTTCTGTATGAATTTCAATATCTCACAGTCTTGAGCTTCTTTCTGACCCGTACACAACACAGTGTGGCCATCCCTTCTGCAGGTGAATTGGTAGAAATAAAATGGCACCAAAAATTATTACTAAATAATTTTGAATTTTTTGATACCCCTTCACAACGTACCAAACATCCATCTACACACATGATCTTACAGAATATGTATCTACACTGTGATATCGTCCAACAGACAGGCTAAATGTCCCCTATGCAAGGAGTCAATCTCAAAACGGTAATATTTTTACACACCCTATGAATTAGTATCAAATTTTTTTGTGACTTTTCTGGTATGTTTCATAAATAGGAGTATGAACGAGAATAGCAGACTGGGGGAGATTGTGGAGGCAGTTAAACAGCTGGAACAAGCCTTCATTAAGGACACGGGCATTCCTAGTAAGAAATAGTAAAAACAGCTGTAATAGCGTTTTACATGTATATACTCTTAATTGCAGGGTCTCCCCCACTTCCCTTCCCACCCCATAGCTACGAGGCCACAGACTCGCCGGGAATCAACCTCCATTCCAAAATCCACCCATCACCTAGAAAAAAGTCACGCCCACGATCGAAACGAACCAAGGTATGATTTTCACTATATTTTCACTTACATGTATAGTGATATAAATGGTATGTAAAATCATTATCAAATTTTCAGGATGATGTTAGTTCATCAGCGAGCACATCAAGCCAAGCAGTTCTAAATACACTCAGTAGTACTGCCCCACAAGAGCCTACAGCAGTAGATACGAGGGAAATTGATGCTACAAAGTGTGACATCTCCAAGCCAGCTGGGGAGAAAGATTCTGGCCATGGCAAGCTCTCCATCAAGCGTAGAAGAAAGAAAGTGAAATTTTCAGTGGAAAAGCCAACTGCTCTGATACGCAAAGCAAGAAAAGTACCGGCTGGTTCGCCAGAGATGGAAAATGTTGCCTCCAGCTCAAGAAATTTGCTGAGTATGTTTGCAGAAGAGGAGGAGAGAATGGATAATGGGAATGGGAGGTTGGAGGCGACTTCAGAACAAGCAGGACTGGAGAATTGGAATGGAAATATGGAAGAAATACATGAGTTTGGTTCCAGAAATGAGGATGAAATTGAAGGAGCATGCTGTCCAGCGAGGAAGAAAGCGAGATTAGACTCATCATCACCAGTAAAAATCAACACAATTTCAAGCCGGGAAGTGCCTTGTAGCTCACAGCAGCTTGGCAATGATATATCATGTGTGCTGGAGACCCCAGCACCACAATTGAAGCACAGTAATCTCACTGTGTCTATCAATAGAGTGATCTTATTGAATAGGTTCAAAATTCAGCCAGAGTTTGATTCTAATAAGCCAAACGAGACAGGTCGAGAAGAGAAAAATCGCAAAAATGCACTCAATCATATTGATTCTTCTCAGCCTGTGCTATCAACAAAACTTTGCCCTTGTCAGGACATGGCAACTGTTGGCAGTAATCATCGACCACAACCAATAGCCAGCGTTTCCATGACAGAAACTCCTTTTATTCGTGTTCGAGCACCTGGGCTAAGCAGTGGTAGCAGCAGCAGCAGTGTGACTAAGATTATGGAAACACCCTTCATCAACAATATTCAGGCACCATCAGATGATGAAGAAATTATCACCAATCCTAGGGCACCTTCAGATGGTGATGATGTAGAGCAATGCGAGAGCATACTTGCTGATGAGACTGAAATCGTGATTGAATGCGATAATAATCGCACTGTTTCATCAGAAGATCAAAGTCAAATGGAGAAAGCTGAAAATCTGCTTTCTGATAGCATTCTTGTGAAGGAGACCCAAGATGCTGATCAAAATGATCAACCATCGAGCGATCACAATCGTGATGATAGTCTGGCTACTGACGACAGCTGTACAGTGCTTGGACCTACGCCGATCACAAGTGTTCCAGAATCTCAGTTCACTAGATCAGCGAGCACTCTTAAGCCGAGAGCCGCATCGCATGTATGTCAGTCACCACCACAAATTGTCGATGATAGTGCATCATTCGATTCACATACAGTAGAAGGTGAGCAAAAAATGCCAACTCAGCAAGATCCTAGGACGTCTAGCGGATCTGAAAGTTCAGGTACGTGTAGTCCAGTGCAGTCTGGTGGAACTACATGCATTGGAGAGACACAATTCACAAAATCCGAATCCAAGCTTTCTCCCGATCAGGAGGAGAGGCAGACTACTACTGTGACAGTACCACCTACGGGTATGACCATGCCCTCGCCACCTCAAGCTTCACCTACATATTATAGCGAAATCCAATCGCCAATTATTCCCTTGCAAAATTCTTCTACTCACCACCGCCATGACCTCTTCTCGCACTCTGGTAGCAGTGCTGTGCAAGTGAGTCAGCAACAACAGTCTTCAGGTACATGTAGTGTATCAAAGATCGCCGAAACTCAGTTTATTTCTTCAAATAATTCCAATCGTGGTGATATCGTTCCCTCCTCTCAGCCCAGCCCCTCTGCGTCAAAGAGACAGTCTGCAGCATCGTTGCTAAAGCTACCCGGCCTGAAGACAGTGCAGTATCGCAAGCCACAACCACAGGCTACCATGATGACAGATGGCAGGGTCTCACTAGAGAAGAACGAAAAGGGAGAAATAAATTCTGAGTCACAAGTGCTCGCTGTACGGCAGAGTGAGGAGGAGGGTGGGGCTTTGATGAAATTGCTCTCAAAATCGTTGACTGTGGAGCAGAATCAGAATAGTGAGCACACGGTGGAAACTACTATAGCCACAGAAAGATCACCGACACAAAGTACTGGTGGTGGGGCTTGTGTGATGGGTGTGCCCCTATCATCAATGAGCTTGGCCTACTCTAGTCTTCAGAGTCAGCGAGCCAACTTACAGTCGCAAATTTCATCCTCTTTGGACCTCAGTTCCCAGCAGTTGGAGCTGCTCCGACTGGAAATGGAGGAGAAGCAGAGAGAGATAGACGAACTGGAGGCAGCTCTCAAACAAGTAGAGGAAGAGGAGAAAGAATCAATACAACCAGGGGGATCTCCAGTAACTAGTACACAATCTTCTGTTAGGAGCATTACGATCATTGCTGAGACAATGCCCGAAAGTAGTAGTACATGTACATGTAGTGGTGCTGGGCAGATGGTGTCACCTCCAAATCAAGTGAGCTCACCTGAGCACTCCGCCCCAGCAGGGTCTATTGAGAATCCATTGTCAGGGGGGCTAGCAAAGACCAACACAGCCATCATTGCAGATAATGTAGAGGCTATATTGTCTAGTCGAGAAGCATCACCTGAACGTATGGATGTGTATGCTTCAGAATCGATTGAAAATCCACTATCAGGTCAAACAAAATCACTGGAATGTTTCCAGGTAGCAGTGATATCGCCAGATCACGCAAGTGTGCGTACTATTCCTTCGTCATTGGTTGTTAGCAGTCAATTTGCAAGAGAACAAAGTTCCATGAATCTTTCTCAGATAAGGGCATCCACATCTAACACTACTCTCAGTTCACAGGAACTGAGCAATGAAAGTACCACAACGAAATTTGAGGCTGTTACGAGAATAGCTCCAAATATCCATCAAATGGAAACAGCAGAAGGAGAAAAATCTGCTCAGCATCAAAATCAAATTCCAAACGTGACTAGTGAAGATTTGCATGTGCACGAACCCACAAGCAGAAAAAGTGATTTTCAGTCAGTCAATGCTGCAAGATCATCAAATTTGAGCAAAACTACACCATCTCTGCATTCAGAGACAGAACATGACGCAGAGTCCGATGCTAGCACTGATGGTGAGACACCTCCTTGCACCTCTCAGTCAGTACTAGCTACCCTTCAAGCTGCTGATGATATTCTTAGGAAATTAAGGAGTCCTCCCCTGGTTGTACTGGAAGAGAGAAGTAGTATGGAGATTGACACCGATCTGTATCATTCTAGTGGTACACCTGATGCCTCTCATAAACAAAGCTTAAAAGCTAAAAAGCTTCGTGTCCCTACTGATGCCGCTAAGCCTTCTGGTGTGAGTGATAAAGCGCAAACAGCACTAGTAGTAGTAGAAAAGGATGCTACATTGGAGGTTGATGATCAACTTTGTACTGGTAGCGCTAAAGAAGCAGTGTCTGCTAAGAGGGGTAAGGGGTCTACTAGTGCAAGCCGAGGGAAGAGAGTACACAGTGCTTCATCGAAATCCAAATCGAAGAAAACCAAGAAAGCACCCCTTCTAGTCTATGAATCTGAAGATGTAGCCGCTGTAACAAGATCTCAAAGTCGAAATCAAGTGGCAACTAAATCACCATCGTCCGATAATATTTTCACTAGTGCCAAATCTTCCGAGATCAGTCATCTTTCAAGTCCGGCCCTCTCCTCTATAAAAATACAATCTCCAGATATAGCCCAATGCAGCCGAGAAGGTGGGTGTGGTACTGCCACACCCACCTGCGGAGGAGGCCGAGGAGAAGCTGTGTGTCATCAGACACCAAAGGCTCAGTGCAGTAGCAATAGTGGGACTACTGCTGCTAGTAGTATTAGTGAGGACGGGGGAGGGGGTGTCGGTAACGAGGCGCCTGCTGTGAGCCCCTGTCGACTGCTGTCCAGAATGGGGAAGGATCACCCTCCATCGTATATAGGATCTGGACTATCCAAGACACAGCTGGTAAGTTATCATAAAATTTAATGACAGATGGGGGGCCATAGGTGATCCTATAATTGTCATTTAATTTGCTCAAAGTGTCAAAAATTGTGCATTTTTTCACTATGAATCTGTTAATTTCAGGTTGATAACTCTCATGCCCACACATAATACTATTGTGAAATTTTCCGATCTATTGTTCATTTGATTATGTGGGTGTAGACCATCCATTTTATGCTAACATTTTTCTTCCTGGCATAATTCTAGCGTGAGGTTCAGTCTCTGGCGAGGAGATATGGCGGTCGACTAGCCAGCTGTTTCAACGGTAGTACCAGTCACGTCATAGTCAGTGCTGACAAGAACGGCCTCTGCCCCAGGACGATCAAGTACCTCCAAGGAGTGGCTACAGGGAGGTGGATCATAAGCCACCAATGTAAGTTTAAGAAATATCCCACTCAACCCCCCCTCCCCCCCCCCCCCCCCCCCCCCACCAACACCTCAGAAATTTTTGACAGGAGAACATTAAATTTTTACCATTTTTGCCATTTGCTTGTTGCATGGACAAAATTTTTTGATCTTATGTTGATAATTATACAGACGATATGGGATATTTACAGTAATATTGGCAAATAATATTATTTAATATTGCAGGGGTCACGGAGAGTCTGGATGCTGGAAGACTTCTTTCAGAGGTGAATAATAATTATCATGTGTTGCTATAATACAATGTCATGATAGTTATTTTATAGAGCAAGTTTGAGATTGTTGGTGATCATGTGACCACAGCTATCACTCGAGCACCAATGAGATCCAGGCAATTACATCTGGAAGAGGTGTGTGTAAATGCCACAGACTGCATCTACTATGTTGCTCGTCACTGACCCATGCATTTCACTTTTCAGTCACCAGGACTATTTGCTGACTATGCATTTCTCTTTATTGGAGTGTTTGGAGGCTTATCACAAGGTATACAGGCTTATATAAACAGAGTACAGTTAATAAATTTTTAATCTCCATCTTTCCCCCACTCTCTCTCTCTCTCTCTCTCTCCCTCCTTGTAGACCACCTAGCTCAGTTGATTCAGCTTTCAGGCGGGACTCTCATCTCTAGCATGGAAGAATCTACTACACGTGGCAGCACTACAACTTGTGTAGTGTGCGATGAAGAAAAATTCACTCAGCTACAGCTGCCAAGTGGGTGTGGCCTAGTCCGAGTTAAAAGTGGATGGATATTGGATTGCCTATCTAATTATAGGTAATGTTAAGTAATTTTTGGTATGTTATTAGATGTGATGTGAATTTTACCTGCAGTATTTTGCCAATTTCAAGTTCCCAGTAACTGCTACAGACGAGACAATTCTTAGCACAAAACTAGTCATCCTTGATCACCCAATCACACTATAATAATTATATTTATTGTGATGTGCATGCTCAATCTCCATGCATTGATTATAATAATATTGCTAATTCTCATTTTCTGTCTTTGAGAAGTACAAGGTCCCTGGCATGGCTTAGATACTGCTCCGCCAATGGTCCCCCCTTGGGGCTGTGCATATACAGAACCGCTTGGCTTTGGCAATGTCACGTGACTATGCCTGGAGGGTCAAGGGAGGGATGGGGACTATTTTTTTCTTCCATTACAAGTACGTTTGATAGTATAATATTTTGATATACCAACAAGTTTTTCATAATAATATTATATTATGCATACTATACTATGACATGTAAGCGTCTTTGAAGAAATTTGGTATGTATATGGCATAGACTAACATGTTTAGGACCACGGTAGTTGCTTTCATCTGCTCAAGAACCACATTTTGGTTTTTGTTCCAGCTCCATAGCTCTTTCCGTTGCTGAGATACACTTTGGCGCGCGCCGCGGTATGGAGTTAATGATATTCATAGCTATTAATTACTTACGTCACGGTCTGAACATTCCAACGTGAAACCCATACACGTTTTGCTACCCCCTGTCCCAGCTCAATAAATAGCGTTTTCCGGGAGGGACTATCGGATGTCAGCGGTACCCCCTCTGGCATCCGCAGCTGAAAACTGCACATGGTCCTGGGCATATATGGCTTAGGGGTCCTCCCTCGAATACCCCCCATCCTGGATAAAGCCTGTAAATCCACCATAGGCTGACTTCGGTCCCCTGTGGCTGTGACACAGAAGCCTAACTGTCTGCAGTGTGTGTACCCTGACCAACGTTCCAGCCTAGAGCTTGGAAGGTCGACTGGAGGATGGGGTTATAATTTTTTTTTTTTATTAAAAAATTCTTTTTTCTACTTAGTGTGTAATTAGTCAGGAAAATGTATCCCTATTGTGGCCTGCTATAATAATTATGTCATTAATTTTCTTGAAATATTTTTCTTCATGTTTAATGTCACGATCATCATGGGATAATGTGGCTAGTATGCATGATCATCTATTAAACAAGGGGCATTTTGACAAAGCTCTAGCTAGCTCTCTATGGCAGAGGCCACTCTGCTTTGTGCATACGGCCCTACCAATCCTGAGCATTATAGTGCGGACTTTCTGTTCATATATTATTATAAGCAACAAGGATATTTTATAATAAAAAATATTTTTCGTTGTGTATAGTGTAATAATCATCAATAATAGCTATGGGTGACACTGTGAGGAAAAAAATTCACAAACTTTTGACATAGAGCTAACATAGTGATAAAAACAGCTACTATTGTGCTAATTGCTCACTAATTAGAGGGTCTTACCTCATCTGGTCTGTTAGTCTGCTTGAGGTAGTGGGTCATGTGACACTACGACAACGTTCTTATCGATAACGGGGCTAGACGGTAGCTAAAAACTGCCGCATTGTTTAGGGGCCGCCCAGGATCTCCCTTGAATATATACCCCCCATTCCTGGAAGAATGCCTGCAGTAATGTCTGCAGTGTCACTCTGTACAGATCACCGAAGCTGTGGTGACTCAGCCTGGGAGGAGGGGTGATTGGGACTATTTTTTTCACAAGTATTGTTTGATGTAACAATCACAGTATTGCCCTCCTCTCTTTATTATTAATTTTACTCTTGCAATTGTCCGTACTAGTAAATTTAATAGTTGCGCCGTTCGTTCGAGAATGCATCTCTATGGCCACGATCATCTGAAATATATTTTTCATTGTATAATAGTATAATAACTAAATATTGTGAAAGAAAAGCAATCAATTTTGTGCCCCTGAAATTATAACAATAAGTATAAACACAAATAAGCTGGTAAATACTCCATAACAAGTAGTCTATTTTTTGAACTGTTTCAATTAAACTCACTACAATAAATCACACTCACTTTTTATAAATAATAATTATTAAACACAACACTTGTCACTACAATACGACATACAACACATACAGGAAATAATTACACGCAGAAGATATCCACTTCGCAAAAAAAAGTAATACTGACACACATTAACACAATATTAATTATTATTATTGCCATTAATAATTAACTAAAAGTGGACTAACGATGCGGTAACGGTGGGGGCGGGGGTGGGGCATCCCTAGCTGGAGGGGGAGGTGGCGGTTGCCGGTTCCCTGCGGGGGCCGGGGGAACTCTTCTTCCTGTGCAGGCCAGAGAGAGGGGGAGAGGGAGAGAGGGAGGGGTAAATTGTACTCAGAGAGCTAACAGTTAACGTTTAGAACTACATAATACTGTAGATTGGGATATTTTCGCCGGCAAAATATTTTGCTTGTAAATTTTTCAAATAGTCTAAATTTCGTCGCCAGACTTTAGTGACCAAAATAGATATAGGTCGATGTATGTTACATAAAATATAAAGGTCGTCGACGAAATTTTTTTAACGGCGAAAATTTCGCAATCTATGGTATATATATGTACCGACAATTTTGTTGGATACACAATAGCGACGCACATACCTCCACCTCCACCGCCTGTTCTAGTTCTGTTCTGAGCGTTCGCACTGGGATAGGTTTTAGGCCCTGCCTTCCACATGTCAGGGGGAGGAAGGTCCATGTTGAACTGAAACCGATTCTCCAAATCATCTGAAAACAACGATAAAAGGTGATATCATGATACGAATGAAAGTAAAATATAATACAATGCTTGCAAGCTTTCAGCCTCCGTTTATTCTCTCACTCTCTCTCTCTCTCCCTCCCTCCCTCTCTTACTGTCTGGTGAAGCTGCATTCCTTGCTGGAGGAGGAGGTGGCGCTGATCTGTGTCCGGGTGTGGTGGGAGGGGGCGGAGCTTGGAGCCGTGGCGGTTGAGATGGCTTGTTTCCCCCGGGAGGAGGGGGAGGCGCTATTCTAGGCATCGTTGCAGTGGGCATTCTATTAGGACCCCTGAAAGTGACAGAATTAGCAACTTTAATAATAACAGTACAAACACCTTTAAATCTTTTCCTCAGTGAATTCTATGCCCCAAAAACTTATACTTCTAGTACACCATGACCCTGGCTAGAGATAAGCACAATATGCTGGCATTACTTTGGGCATGATAGGTGTTTATGTTATGCTGGCATAATGCTGGCATAATAGGGTTAAATTATAAGGTATAGTCCGATAATGTGCGTGTCCCTAACTCTGACCCTATCCATTTTTTACGAAAATCTGGGAATAGAGTTTAACTCGGGTGCAAATCATGATCATCCCTTCCCTCACCCTCTGCTTGCCCGTCTGCCATCGTACTGCTCCGTCTCTCTCTCTGGCGACTGTGGGCGTCTGTTCCCTCCTCCGGTTGGCGGAAGTGGTGGGAGATCTCTCTTCCCTCCGCCCCCTCCTCCAGCTGGGGGAGGTGGGGCTCGTGACGGAGGGGGAGGGGGACCTGTGGAATTACGAATAATACCGTAAATCTGGAAATTTTCGTTGTAAAAATATTTTCGTAGCCGATGGTGCCTACGAAAATT
Source organism: Cliona cf. orientalis (assembly GCA_963930775.1). Lineage (NCBI taxonomy): Eukaryota > Metazoa > Porifera > Demospongiae > Clionaida > Clionaidae > Cliona > Cliona cf. orientalis. The sequence continues at coordinate 426,697 of OZ005699.1, read as the reverse complement.
AGCGCGCACTATTAACACTAATGCATGAAAATTTATCACATGAAAGTTTCTTTACACGAAAATTTCCAGATTTACGGTATATAATTATTATGACATTGTAAAAATTAATGATTACATGCATATGTAATAATGGTTGATGTCAGTGGCTGATAGTGCAACCAGCTTTAGAGCTAAGGATGAATGTACATGTACAATATCCTAAAATTTCACATACCTGCTCTCCTTGTAGGGGGGCCACTGTCTTCTGATTCGCTGCCTCCCCGGCCACCGGGGGGAGGGGGCAAAGGTCGACCGGCCATTCTCATACTACCACTACCTTTATTAAGGGAACTCTCAAAATCAGTTCTTGTGGGGGGAGGTGGGGGTCCCCCTCGACTACTACTGCTTCCCCCTCTGTTGTCATTCACATCCACTCTGGTGGGGGGAGGTGGTGGTCCCCCTCGAACACTGCCCACTCGACCACTGTCCTGTAGATCCGTTCTTACGGGGGGAGGTGGAGGCCCCCCTCGACTGCTGCTGGATCCTCCTGCTCCCCTTCCGCTATAACTATCTGTTAAGTCTGATCTTGAGGGGGGAGGGGGAGGTGGCCCCCGCTGTTGAGTGTCAGGGGAAGGACTTCGTCCGGGGGGAGGTGGAGGAACACCCAAACGAGCACTACCCCCACCATTAGCCGGGGGTGAGGGGAGGGGTCGCGAGGATATAGGGGCCGATCTTGATGGAGGAGGTGGAGCATTATGCCTGCAAATATTTTAAAAAAATCATTAAATTTTAAGTGGTATGAAATCTAATAATATATATCCTGATTCACCCTTGTATCCTAGGTAACAGGGGTGTTATAACTAAAATATTGACCTCCCTCAGGCAATTATAATCCCCTGTGAACACTATAGTGCACTGCACTAAAAATATGCCAGCCAATGATTTCCTACCATCTAAACACAAACACTAAGAAACTGACCAATCAGGATATATATCAGATGTCACATGGTAGGCATGCGTATTATGGATTATAAAGCCCCTCCCCCTCGGGCTGCGCCCTCGGGGTCGTGGGCTTTATAATCCATAATACACTGCCTACCATGCGATATCTATTACATAATATCTTATTATTAATAATAAATACTTGGTGCAATTACTACCAGCACAGACAAGCATGAATGAAAATGCCTCCATCTATATTAGGGCCTAATTCATACTCTGTCAATCTGATACTCTAGTGCTCTCTAATTAGAATTACACTCTTGTCAACAATTTTCACATACTTTGGACCTCCTCCCTGTGCCGGTGGGGAGGGTAGTGCTCGTGTGGGAGGTGGGGGCGGTGCTCCTCTCGGCATCGTGGGGGCCACAGTCTTATTGATCGAGGGAGGTAGCGAGCTCGTTGGCGAGGGAGACTTCAACGATGGACGATTAATCGACGAACTACTCAAACTCTGTGTAGGATTGTTACTCCGAGTGGGAGGAGGGGGAGCGTTACTTCTTAGGCTGCCCTTACTCGGACCGTTGATACGATTTCCAATACTAGGCGGTCCGGGGGGAGGGTCTTTTCTGAAATTTGGCTTGTTAGCCCCCACCGAATGGGGGCCGCCAGGCTTGTTGCTGCTGGAGGGCGGTTGAGGGGGCCCTCCTCGGTTGCTAGTTGGAGGTCCCCTGTTTTGTGACGGCAGTTTAAAACCTATGCGTCATAAGATAATACAAGCAGTGATCATGACCAAGAAGATATAATCATTAGAAGAGATAAAATTCTGTAAGGGAGATGGGGAATGTACTATGCCACACATACTTACATGTATACAAACTGGAGATGGTACTAACTCACATTTGTATAAGGATTTGTACAGTGCTACATGTAGAGTAACTCACCTGGAGACGGCCCAGGAGAGGGAGAGGTTGACTCCGTTAAACTACTCGAAGAAGGTCCCCTTCCAGTCGACCGCAGCTTAGGCATCCCTCCGGCAAACAATCCCCCCATACCGCCGCCGCCTCCCCCTCCACCAAATCCTCCTCCTCCCCCTCCTCCTCCACCACCACCGCCACCGCCGCCCCCCGGGGGGCGCATGGGACCACCACCACCACCTGAACCTTTAGGCTCTGTATGAGTGTGTGTGTGTGTGTGTGTGTGTGTGTGTGTGTGTGAGAAAGTTTAACTTGACACATGCGTACATATATTATGCAGGGTTTCCTGGAAGTATCAGCACTCCTAATACAATACATGTATGTGTACAAGTGTAAGTTTTCACTAAACAATAAAAACATACACGCACGCTGAGCATTACAGAAGGTTTCAGTCTCTCTCTCCCTCCCTCTCTCTCTCTCTCTCTCTCTCAACCTCTATTTACCTTTCCCCAGTCGGTGTATATATACTTTACAAAAACACACAAAACAGCACATGCTATTACTTCACTGTACCGCCACTGGTATTTAAAAGCCTAGATAGTGACATATACATACATATCATATCTGTTTGTTTTTATGGGAAAATTATCAATCAACTATGGGATGAGTGTAGATGATCATAGGGTAGCCTAATGATGAAAAAGGGGTCATGGATAAACAACCATTTAGTTAGCCAGAAGACTTGATACTGTATGACGCTAGCTATGTGTCTAAGAGACTGTGCATATGTATGTATGTATGTATGTGTGTATGTATGTGTGTATGTATGTGTGTGTGCGTAGAGTGAGTGTGCAAACTGTGACCAGGAAAGGACAGCTAGCTCACTCGCCGATCAGCTCTGAATCACTTTCACCAATTGCAAAAAGGATGCATGATGTACATGTACAATGTACAGTTGTACAGCTGTAACTCAGTACAAGATACATGTGTACATGTACATGTATACATGTACATGTAACAGGGTCAGTACAATGTAACATGAACATAACATTGCATGTTAGTGATGATATTAGTAGTGATGTTACGTTACATTAGTGTATGATATTCCAAGCACTGTATATGATACTTAGTTCATATTTTACAACATACAATGTACTATTATGAATTGGATACTAAGCTAGCTTGAAAGGTTCAAATTTCTCTGGTTCTGGCTAACAAGGCATACAGAGTCTATGGGGTACTGTACATTTTTGTATGTATACCTACTTGTGTAAGTGTTAGTATGTATGTGTGTGTATATGTGCGCAGATGGCTAGCATGCTCAAAGACGGGGAATTCATAGCATCGCAGTAAACACAAACATTTGGAAGGGATGATGCTGAATATGTGCCATAATGTGTAAATGTGTGTACGTCGTGATGTGTGTGTGTGTGTGTGTAGTACTGGCAAGGAAAAGCTTGTGGTTTTCTTTTTTTAATTTACTTACATGGATAAGCTGGAACTGGCTAGAGAATGTTTCTCTCTCTCTCTCTCTCTCTCTCCTCTCTATCTAGACAGATCTATATAGCTCTTTCAAGATTTACATCATATACCACGACTTTTCTCTCACTCTCTCTCTCACACACATGCTCACATACTCTCTTCCCTTCTCTTATCCTTCAATAGTTCACTATGCTGCATGTACATGTATGTATATGTACATGTATAATATATTGATTTTTACTCGGAAATTTGGCAATAGCTGGCCAGCAGCTGAATCTAAACGTTAAACATGACCCTAGCTACGCATCATTCCTCATTCACCCTTTCGTCCAAATATGGTAGCACAGAAATTAACGTGATCATCTGAGAAAGGAGAGGGAAGGGAGAAAAGTGATATCACTCCAAGACCTCCAAATAGAGCAGTGCTTCACACAGAGAGATCATACCAAGCCCACCCCCACCCACATACATTGTATCAAGGGCTTATTGTATACTATACATTCATTCTCTCTCACTCTCACTCACTGGAACTTGCACACAAATGCACACATAATAGTATATTAGACTACCACAAGCATTTATTCACTACCTCTCCCTCCCTCCCCCCCCCCCCCCCCTCTCTCTCTCTTATTTACCCTGGTCACTATCAGTGAATTTCTACACAGCACACACCAGTACCACTGTACGGTTAACCGGTTCCAGCTACATGTACATGTACATGTACATGTACAGTAGTCCATGTGTGTACATGTGTGATTAGATAAGCAAGGGCAAATAAATGTAGAAACATCAACAAACCTCAATCTAAATATTAATTTAGGCACATATCGAGGACATCACAACAAAAGCATCCGCCATGAAACTATCGAGATATACCTCATCTCTCTCTCCCTTCTCTCTCTCTCTCTCTCTCTCTAAAACTCACTGTCTAGTATTGGTCCACTTCTGTCGTTAGTCACAGTCTTCTTCAGTTTCATTCCCTTGTGAATATCGCCGAGCAGTGCCCCTCGACCTTTCTGTTCCTTCTTGTTCAACTTTGGTTTCTCTGTGTTGGCCGATGAAAATGTGGGGGGAGGGGGAGGGGCAGCCGGGGGCGGGGGAGGAGGGGGAGGCATCTTGAACAAATTTAGTCCAACGTCCAATCAGTTTCGTTCCAGTGATGCAAGTGGCTGAGACAAGAGAAAGAATAGCACAGGTGAAAAGAGTAGTGATGTGGTGGGCTATAATTAGAAACGACAAAAGCGTTAAATAAACAAAGTGAGCTAGCATCTCCAAAAAGAACCAAATTGGCCCAATGTTATCATTGCCTTGTTCCTTTCTCAACTTTTATCACACAAACACACACATACACTGCTTCCAAAATATACACATGTACATGCACATGCACATGTAGAGTGTACATGTACAGTATCTTGATGCCTACCACGTATAAACACGGACGGTGTTAATGTCATAAATATACAGACAGCCACCATGCACCCTATACCATAGTCGGTCATAGACATACACCATGTACATGTATGTAGATAAAAATTACTCATAAACTGAGAGTATCTCCTATAATTAGAACACTATAGAGTGAGGTGTAAAAAGTTTGGGGGGAAATGAGGATACCCCTCTAATTAGGGCACTGGGGTACGGTACGGTACGTGTCCACAATATTGTGTATCAGTCATGTAGAAACAAGCCTCAGAGGTTTTTAGTGTGTTGCTACTTATTGAATTATCACATTAAGGGTTTGCCAGGCTACAACTACAGCTACCTAGACTTGAACAGTGTTTGTTCAATTCATAGCAGATAGATTTAGATACGGACTTGCATGAAACTAAAGTAGGTATTCAGTAGCTTGGTGCCTCGATTTAGCCTTGAGAGGTAAGGGTGGTATATAGATGAGATCTACAATAATACATGTATGTTGGTCGGATGAAGTGCAAGTTCGAGCGGGCGTACACGCACACGCACACACACACACACTCATGATCAGAGGTATGGATGGGTGATCGTGGACTATGTACAATAATTACATGGTACACATGATATCATGTGCATAACTGAAATGTGCAGCTGTCTTGTTTGAGACGAATGTTGAGCTACACGAGTGCTATTGTGAATGGGCTTTTTGTGAAGAATAGGCAAAAGAATGGCTGGACTAAAGCAGTAAGTGCTTAGTGGACGATGTATGCACACATGTAGCTGAAATGATATGAATGAGAGATCTGGGAGGGGTGCATAATGGAATGGAATGGAATATGAGGAACAGGGACCTCAATTAATACAAGTCAGAGCCAGTCTCTCTCTCCCTCTGTCTGTCTGTCTCTCTCTCTCTCTCTCCTTGCTACACTTCACAGCACACAGGTGTACATAAATGTACACTCAACCACATAAGACTAGCACAATTGTGTAGAGGAACACTCAGTGGCATCAACTAACTTCCTGCCCTCCATACTACACTATCAGCACACAAACTCAGAGTACACATTGTAGCAGGTGCCAAGCTTTTCAGTACATGTACTCTCCTTTCTTTCCCCCCCCCCTCTCTCTCTCCCTCCTAAACAGTGTAGAAAAGTACCCCCCACCTTCCAAGGATAATGATAATACTATACTGTAGCTAGGAACAGGCTAGTAGTGTACTGTGATAAAAAAAAAACAACTAACTAGAGTCACCATTTCCTTATACAGCTTGTCCATTGTATATCACAACAATCAACAACAACATGACACGAGAGGTTAACGTTATCTCGTTCACTAACTCGTACACATACAACATCCACATGGATACATGTACATGTACATAATTATAGTACATGCATGTACATGTAGCATGTCTGCTACATGCCTAGCTAGCTAGCTAGCTGGGTGTGTGAAACTGTTATTTACTTGACGGGGTCGAGGGTATAGCGTTACCATGATACTCTGGTATTCACAACATGTAATTGGCCACCTCTTGTGTCAAAGGAAAGCGGTTTAGTCTGTTCATTATGAGCGAGATTAGGGCATGTGTGGGCGGGGGAGGGGGATAGATACTGCTAGCTAACATGTGGTCGCAAAGAAATTAAGCACATGGATGATTCCAAAGGATACAGCATCTTCTAACATAGGACTGGGGGGAGGGGGACTTAGAACACGTGGTATGATAAACTAGAGATACATGTACATGACAATAACACAAAGTTTTGTTAATAATTCCACTCCCTCCCCCACCCCCCCCCCCCCCCCCCCCCAGCCCAAAACCCTTGAAAAATCTATGGTCACATCTTATATGAATCATGCACGAGATAGAGCCACATATATACACATAGGTGCCTAGCCTTGAGAACTAGCGGTAATCATTTTGGACACATCATTCTGAATAACATTCCTCACTGGACAGACACTATGCAATCCGACTGACAAACAGATATCTTGACAGCGACAGCAGGACCCTCTTTGTCTCTCAACATTCAACAATAAAGCGAGCTTTTCACCCTCGACAGGCCGAAATCGATAGACTAAAGAACGCATCATACAAGTCTACTAGATCTACACACTTTTATGTACGTAATTATACAGATTTTGGCCAAGCGGTGACAGTCTAGTGATAGTAGCGCGAACCCTGAGCCAGCCAAATAGCCATATTCGACGGTAAAGCACCGAGGAATGAACACCATGTCCTAGTTTAGCCAGGGCTGAAATAACGTGCACACACGCACACTGGAGTGCACTGCTATGGTGCCAAAAAGTACACAGTACACATGGTGGGCTGTAATAAGGAGTAGAGAGAGAGAGAGAGAGAGAGAAAGAGAGAGAGAGAGAGAGGGAGAGAGAGAGGGAGGGAGAAATGTCTAAGTATAGTGCATGCTCGATATCTTTTAATTGTGCTTTAATATGCTGAGCATGCACTGTTTACTGGATTCAATCTGAAACCAAACATTATCACTGCAAAGACTACACACCTTGCCCTCAACTACAACACACATATAATACATACACACACACGTACTGCTTTCCCCAGCTCATGGTAGTATTATGCTCAAGACGTGTCAGTGCTCCTGTATGAATAATGATCTCAGCATGAGAATTGTACTCGAAAAGGAAGAGCTAGGCTGTATGGTCACACTTTGACTAGGCTAAGCTTTTGATGGTATTCCAGCCATCGCCTTCTATGGCTTGCATCAAGCTGGGGGATAATGAGCCTTTGACATCAAAAGATTATCACACCAAATCATGAAATTATACATACACACACACACACACTCTTTCCTACACGCACATCATACTCGCGCTGATACGCGTACATGTATATGCGCCTATTACTTGCAAACCTTCCTCTCGCCCCAGACGTGTCAGACTGATACATTAAATATCACATGTCGTGATGACAGTGTATCCCCGGCCCACGCTGTTGGCAATTGGGCGAGCACTTACTTGGGTTTCTAGCTTAAAGAACTAGCTCCGAGCGGCCGGTTGGTAGTTGACCTCCTCTATCACCTCTTAGCGAAAGTTGGTCCCGGCGACGCAGCTAGCTGAGTGTCAATAGGTCTAGGTCCGATTACTGTTTTCAGGATATCGATATGTTCACTGTATCATCACAGTATCATTATACGCCAGCATCGTCACTAACACTTTCCGATCTTCCTTGCCACCAGGTGTGCACACTTCTTGGTCAGTTGACTGTCACGTGTCCAAGCATTGCCCAATAAATACCACACCCACTTGCGGCATCCATGTAATGCAGCGCATGCGCATTATATAGATACGCGCGACCCTGTACCAGAAATGAATGTAAGCAAATCCTTACTATATAGAAGCACCACTCTGTTGTGGTAATATGCACTGAAATTTTTACTAAGAGTTAGCTCAAGGGGAGTTTATACGCCCTTGGTTAGCTGCATGCGGTCTGCAACACATGGGTCACTCCCAAAGGCTCAATAAAGATATCAGATTATTATCTTCATTGAGTTTTTGGGAGTGACCATGTGTTGCAGACCACATGCAGATAACTCATACTAGTCATAGTAAATTTTCAGTGCATATTATTATTATTATCACAGCAGAGTGGTGCTTCACTAAACTTCTCAGTAACACCAACTGGAACAAATTAAAGTTCCCCAGGGGCGAGCTTATTCAGGCTTCCAGAGACCATAATACTGCACTCATCGTCCGAGATTAGAAGAACTCCAACCATACTTTTTTCGTGTAGCTACTGAGCTAGCTAGCTACATGTACATCAGCAGTTAATTAAGAAATATGGCAGTTATCATGCTGAATTTCTGTTCTTTGTGGAGCATTTTAGTGATCTTTCTACTACTCTCTATTGATGAATGTCAAGGTGAGCACGAAATAACTATAGCTACAAGTGAAAATTAATTTAAACTCCCTGTATACATGCACATGCAGGACAATTCGACTCAGGTAATGCTACCATAATCTCTATCATTGTGATAGCCGTCCTCATATGCATCTGTGTCATATTATGCCTCGTCATAGCTTTGGTACGTTCGTGCACAAAGTATGAGAGAGCTAAACAATCCACCCAGATCGCGGTGGATAGCTAGCATGCACATCGACGATGGAAAACTCGCTACCTGCGCATGCACAAACCCCACTGAGCCATCCATCATCTCCCACTGCCACTTATACCTACTGATTATGCTGCAGAGGAAGAAGGTAGCTACTGCAGAATATGAATATTCTGCTTCAGAGCTGAAAGTTGAAGCGGATATAGCATATGGCACAAATTTGACAAACAATGAAGTTAATCAAGCGGATTATGATTTAATTGAGCCAAACAGAGCACACGACAATTCTGCAACAGAAGTTGACCAAGCATATGAACTAGACAATATTATTGATATCGTAGCAAATGATTCAGAATTGAAGACAGAAGAGAACACAGCGTATGGCTCAAAATTGTCAGCGGAACTAAACAATAACAATGAAGTAATAGCAACAGATGAGAATATTGCCTACGGACAATACAACCAACTAGAAGAAGCAGCTGACATATAATATGAATACATTTTGCACAGTTGCACACAATATCACACACTATACATGCATGCATTAATGATGCCTTTATTATTATTCCGGCACCTAAAAATTAGCAGAATATGATAACCAGCTGCTGATTAAATAAGAGTAGTTTGCTGCCAATTTAATAGGAGTTACAAAACTGCTATAAATTAATTAGCCTTTAGTTCTATTTTTAGGCGTATAGTGTCTGGACTCTGGAGAACTCCCACGTTTTCAATATTACACACAGAAAATGTGGGAGTGGCTATAATAGCTAGTATAATATGCATGAGTTGGGTTATACCTGATTTCCAGCTTGTCCATGGCACAGGTACAGCTTTGGGAGTGACCCATGTGTTGCAGATCACATGCAGCTTATATTCATAGTAAATTATTAGTGCATATATCAAAGCAGAGTTACTGTTACAGTAGTGTTTCACTAAACTTCTCTAGCTATAAGGATTTGTTTACATTCAGTAACAAGTGACACCAAACTTCCCCAGGGCCGGGGCGTGCGGGCTTATTCAGGTTTCCAGAGACCATAATTATTGTGTACTGCACCCCTATTATACTCCTGACTGCACTCATCATCCGAGATTAGAAGAACTCCAATCACACCTTTTTTTCGTGTACTGATCATGAGCTAGTTATAGCTACATGTACATCAGCAGTTAATAATTATTATCAAGAAACATGGCAGTTATCAAGCTGAATTTCTACTCTTTGTGGAGCATTTTAGTGATCTTTCTACTACTCTCTATTGATGAATGTAAAGGTACCGGTGAGCAAGAAATAACTACAGCTACAAGCAAATTAATGTGTAAAGGCCTATAATGGGAATAGATAATACAGTAGCTGAAAATTAACTACTCCCTGCACATGTATACATGCATAATATGCAGGACAGTCCAACTCAGGTGGTGTCAATATCATTGCTGTCATAATCTCAGTGATTGTGATAATCCTCCTCATATGCATCTCAATGCCCATATGTATCATATGCCTCGTCATAGCTTTGATATGTACATGCAGAAAGTACGAGAGAGCTAAACAATCCACCCAGATCGCGGTGGATAGCGAGACATCGATGGTGGAAAACTCGCAAGCCCCAGCCATCCATCATCTCCCACTGCCACCTATACCTACTGATTATGCTGCAGAGGAAGAAAGTGCTGCAGAATATGAATATTCTGCTTCAGAGCTGAAAGTTGAAGCAAATCTAGCATATGGCACAAATTTGACAAACAATGAAGTTAATCAAGCGGTGTATTACGATTATGATTCAACTGAGCCAAACAGAGCACACAAGATCAATTCAGCAACAGAAATTGATCAAGCATATGAACTAGACGATATTATTGATATCGTAGCAAATGATTCAGATTTGAAGACAGAAGAGAACAGAGCGCATGGTTCAAAATTGTCAGCGGAACCAAACAATAACGAGATAATAGAGAATATTGCCTACGGACAATACAACCAACAAGAAGAAGCAGCTGACACATACGAATACATTTAGCACATACAGTTACATACAGTTAATGTCACACACCATAGTACATTAACAATGCCTTAATAATTTTACTGCACGCAGCCACTATATAATATGCTAAGCCCATTACATTAGTTTCATAATAACAAATCCAAGTGAGGGAGGTTGATTATGGAGTGGTATTAGTGTCAAAAATAGTATTTGATATGTCCAACAAATCGATCGAAAAACGTGCTGATTTGGCAAATCGATCTGCATTTGTGTTCTGCAAATCGATCTGCAAATTGTGCTGATTCAGCAAATCGATCTGCAAATCCTGGGGATTCAGGTAATCGATCTGCACTTGTGTTCTGCAAATCGATCTGCAAATTGTGCTGATTCAGCAAATCGATCTGCGACTCACTCATTGTGTGGTATAAAAATTGTACTGGTTCAACAAGCGATCTGCAAGTGACATGCATGATCTGCAATTCGATGAAATTTACAATCAGCTGCAAGTTTTGTCCCTAGGCCCATTCCCAGCTACTGTTTCCATGCTGGGAACCGGCCGCCGTTGCTAGGGTAAGTCTTGTTCCCAGACCCAGCTCTTCATCACTCATACCGGACCGTAGTAGTCTCGCAAGCCACACCCTTAAATCTGCGGAGATTTAAGGGTGTGGCTTGCGAGACTACTACGGTATGAGTCAATTGGGAGGTTTTTAAATTTGACGATCTATACCGAATTAGGTAGCTGTACCATATAATATGAAACTGCTCCTTGTAAGAAACACTCACAAAAATCGAGTTTTTTTGTTGGGTATAAAGTTGAAACAATAAAATTATTATTGTGCATGTATGCACACTACCTACCTGTGTCTATGTGCAAAAATTATGGTTGGTTGTGACACTATAGCTAGTTATAAAATGGAAGTTAGACAAAATTGCTAGTGTTCATGATTGGAGAGTATCCGTTTTACCAAAGTTTCTCCCTGTACAGTAAGTACCCATAATATCTCAGCAGTGTCAATGTATATAGCAAGCATAATTCAATTACTATTATTACAAAAGTCCAATTAGCTTGATATTATAGTATAGAAAAGAGAAGAGTAAACTTAATAATATTCAAAGTTAAGTTGTGTAATGTTACATTGTATTGAATTCATTAGAAAAAATTACACCATTAAATGAGCTAGCCAGGAGATCGTAACTTTCAAACTGAGGTATCTTCAGTGAGCTGAAGCAAGTGCATGCTTGGATAGCAGACTCACTTGAAACCGATACCATTATGAAAGGGTTGCCACTTGAAAATCCAATTGGAGGAACGGAGATTGCTCCAGTGCAAAACTGTAGAAACATTCCACAATCTGAAGGAAGAATAATAATAATCCTCACTCATACAATATTCTTTTCTAATACAGCTATAGCTAATAACCTTTTGAGCTAAGCGACCGGATGTAATCTTTCAGCATAAGAAATGTTGCCTCCTCTGGAGCAGTTGGTGTGCCTGAGAGCTTAAGCATTGCAATCAACTCTTCATTGGTGGGAGTTGAATCTAGCGCTGCTAAAAATAGTGGCTCCATTTCTTTAGGGAAATTAATGATCAGTTCATTGAACCTGAGAGAACACAGGCCATCCAAGAACTGGTCTATCGCAGCTTTCCTAAAGCAGATGACTTGATTAAGCATAATTTGTTGTATGATATATTCTCTCGTGGCCATCTGTGGAAGTTTATATTATAATGCATAATTTGTATAATTATATGGTATAACTTACTACTAATAATAGAACATGCTAGCATTGAGAGGGGGTATATATACGTGGGATCTCTACATATCCGTGTGACGACCATTACCGACCATTCGATGGTCGGTAATGGTCGTTCTGTGTAAAGATTCCAGTTTTCTGCAAACACCGAGGTACGTATATAGCTGGGCTTGGTGAAACTATTTTTCCAGTCACATATACTCCTGGCAACTCATTCAACAGTAGGTGTATAGCCCAAGGGCATGGGATGCTCTGCTAAAGTGAGGGGGGGTTCCTGCAGGCTTCAAAAACAACTGCATGATAGTAATTTATAGTTTGAGGCTTCTTTTTATCGTGTATACCGTAGGTTGAGTTTTAACTGCGAGTATCTATTAATTGCGAATTGCAAGTTTTTCTATGTTTCGCAATTAATAGATTTGCAAACATAAACGTGCACGTATACTACAGTACGGTACGGGGTCGTCCATTGCTATTATTGGATTCACAATTTGGCCTGACTTGACTGGCCGTGATTTTCAGAAAATGGAACCCTCTCTCTGACTACAGACCTAAGATAACTGCTACTATGGCTTGTATTAGCAGAAAAGTTGTTCGAAATCAGATCGATTGGGCTGGTAGTTTCGATTGAAATGGGCGGGGTTCACTCAAAAATGGGTGTGGCTTCTAAAAATTTGCGTGCGCTTTGCGCACAAACATATAACAGAAACTCCTTCAAGAAATCCTGGATCCGCCACTGCCCCTGGCACCTTCTTTCAAAGTGAAGGGGCTCGCGTCCCCCCCCCCCCCCCCCCCCCCCCCCCCCCCCCCACTTCCTTCTCCACTTATGCAACTGACAATAATTCAAGTCTACAGATTAACAAGGACAATGTCATAGCTTTGGCAAGTAGCACTGCACCCCCATTTGTACATATGCATAAAAATAATTATTGTGCGCACACTGGCATGCATAAATGTCATATTATTGTTGTGGTTGATCCTTTACAAGCAGAAAGATTTAGAGGGTAGCAAAAAAATGAATGTGTGTGGCAAAAAAATTTCAACTATACTATACTTACGGTAAGCAACACAAGAACCCCAGACGATACAGTCAAGTACTCTTCTTTGCTTCTTATCTCAACCAGCTCTTGCTCAGTTTCAGCTAAAATGACCTATCATGATTTTGTTAGCATAAATTAGTCTTATAATATCACTAATTTACAGGGTCTGGTTTTTACTACACGTGGCAAGGGGTAAAGCAATTGCTTTTGTGTGCTATCTACTGTAACTCAATTGTAAGTAGAGATCATCAAATCATAAAGGCACAATTATTATTATTAAAACTAGAACAAGTGTAGAGTATATAGCGTAGGGTATTTTTGGACAGAGACAGTTACTGGACACCTCACACATAATTGCAAAGACCTTTCAGAGGTAGTTTCTGGACAATGCATATTACATTGTATTAATTTATGTACTCATGTATTATTTCACAATTTTTGGATCAATCTTCAAATCTAAAGGCAAGATATAAGAAGGATGATGTTGTTTATGATGCCATTTATGTTGATTTATGTGTCATATAATTAATGATAACCACAGCCGCGATTTTTATGTATTTTTTCACCTTTGTCCGGTAATGGTTGACACCGTCAGCTCTCTACCTCCGGAGCCAACAGTACTTCGCGCGCACACCCTGAACAAACAGAAGTAGGTGGAGCCACAGTTAAGGATTCGTTTAGTAGGTGGTTTGGGCCTATCTGTGGTTCCATACTCACAATCTAGTGCTGCTCGTTTGTCTGTGATATAACGCTTCTTAGCTGTCTGAAATATGCCATATACGCGGGATAAGTGCTCTAGTGAGCACTAGTTGTTTTATAGACACACACTAAGTCACGCAATATTTGTTAGACACTGTTTAGGAGGTTTCTGTGATTTAGAAGACTAAAGGGATTTACATAGAATCCCGAGCTACTTTAAAAAATCCTTTTGCATTTGGTGTGGCTAAGTTTAAAACCACAAACACCCTTCAATGTTTAAACATAGCACCATGTACTCTTTCATCCTGCTTCTAGTGACTTGCCCACATAGCTAGTACAACCTTGTTTAAGCATTAGTAGGAAACCCGTTACACCTATGACTAAACAATCAGACTATTATCAGTTACATAGTTATGTACCTTTCTCACTATGAACTGCACTTCTAGGGGAAGCTCATCCACACTCAGGTGTGATATAGCCAGCTCAATTCCTCCGATCAGGTAATAGTAGACTGCCTTAGGCAAGCATGGAAACGCTGGGCCTCCTTGCAGTATACTGTGGACAATCACTTGCCCAAGACGTGAGTAGTGGTTACCCAGCAAGCTCTCTGTGTTACAGGTGAAAAATAAAACCCCGTTGTTTTCCTCCACTAGGTGTAATTTGGTCAGCATTTGCTGCAGAAATTGTGTGAAAAATTGTCTCTTGGGGCCACCTAGATCTGTCGTCAGTGTTCCAACAAATTCAACCTCTACTTCCTGACTCACATTAAAGCTTCCTTTATAAAGGCAACGTAGACCATCTTCCACAACATGATCAGGTCTCACCTCTATGTGCTGCACACCAGGAATCATTCTTAACGTCTGAAATCTTCGAAGTAGAGTTGAAGAATTTACTCCATCCAAGAGAGCTTCAATGACCTCGTGAACGTTATTGTTGTACAACTCCAGCAGCAGTGCCTCTTGCCCTGAGTCAAGTTGTGGAAACATGTCACGCAAGGCAGAGTGATGTAGTGGAGAATCTACTGGGGACTGGTCTTCATCAGATTCGGACAATTCATAATATGTAGGTGTAGGAATGAGAGGAATGGTGCCAGCATTAGTTGAAGATCCAGATGAGGTAGGCAGGCTTTGTGAGGTAGACAAAGTAGGCATCTGTCCAACAGAAGACTTAGAGCCACCTCGCCTGGTGAATGATGGCCGAGATGATGGCCCAGGCTCACTAGATATTGAGGACTGCATAGGTACACTAGAAGATACAACAACTGTTGTAGGTGAAGAATTATTTGTAGCAGCAATCGCATATGCACATGTGCTAGCAATAGCATTAAAATGCAATGTAGCTGGAGATGATATTTGAGGAGTGGTATGGCCTTGCATATCAGTGGTTGTACTGGTAGATCGCGAGGAAATGAACGGCGGCGTTAGTTCAAAATCATTGTCATCATCATGTGATGAATGCTCCTGAATACAACGCTCAAGGTGTCTGCTGAGACGCTCAAGAGGCACATCATCACCACACATCAAGCATTTCTCTGTCACTCCACTTGTCTGTTAAAAAAAATAATTATGACAAATTATCATGCCACATGTAAACATATACATACAATGCACATGTGAAGACGCCCCCCCCCCCCCCCCCCCCCCCCCCCCCACTATGCTTTGCAGGTCAGACCAGAAGAATTAGAGGAAATGCTCCCCTGGTTATGCCACTACATGTACATAAACTGAAAGCCTTAATTTGTGATACTGAGCTTTGCAAGTCAGTTGTCCAGTGTAAAGAGTAAAGAGCCAGTGGCTCTCAAGTGCTTAATTCAGTTATATTGCAAGTCACAAAGGTTATAAGTTCAGTATAGTGGCAGAGACAGGTGCCATTCCCTACTTCTCCTAGACAACTGACCTGCAAAGCATAGTAGTATGTACCTTACAGATGTAAGGATTTAGCCACTGCTTATTTACCCTTTCCACAGGAAAACTGACCAGCAAAGTACAGTATGCCAATGCAAAACATTGGAGCACTGTACAGTGATGTGGTCAATTAAGTCCCCCCCTGTGAGCTTTTACAGGCACCTGCTGATTAGCAGGTACTACACCAAGGAGGTGGGCCTAAAGGACCACACTAGGTGGGTTGGTTAGACAATTACACACACTGCAGTTGCAGCTGTGGTAGTGTTAAGACACACACACACACACACACACACACACACACACACACACACACACACACACACACACACACACACACACACACACACACACACACACACCTATGATTATTGGCTGCACACTTACCATGACGTCACTGTCCTGGTTGCTTTGCTGTTGACTTGTTGAGACCTGTGGGTTCGTGTTCAAGTCTCTCTGAAGCAGTCTTATGTATATTCGAGCTTGCCCAACATCCTGTTTGAGACTTTCAGGAGTATGACCTCCTTGTGGGGTTTGTAGCTTAGCAAGTGATCTGGAATTGGGTAGGCAACGAAGAAGCTCATAACCTCCAGCACCATCTAGCTTAGGAAACACAGAAATCAATTTTTCATGGAGCTGTCCTGCAGAAGCTCTAAGTCCTATGTTCACTCTTTGCTCTCCCAGACCTGCTTCCTTTAGCTCTTCCTTTTCTTGCCTGCTTGGTACTTGTTGGCTATACCTTGATGCAAGGCAAAGGAAATTATGGCTCCATATCTGTGCTCTCGTAGGGCGTCTATAAGGATAACTTAGTGGAACTCTTGAATGCCGTATAATAATTAATATTTAGACTATGTTACAGTAATACCTGCTTAAGCAGTTATTATGCATACAGGAAGTAGTGCTATTGATTATCACCTCAGCCACCTCCTCTTGTTATGATGGTTTAAATTCATGAAACTTGACTAATCTAGCTACTCAGTTGGCAAAATTGATCCACTACTCAAACGGTATGTTAATTATGGTTATTAATCTCATACTTAGATTCTGTATGTTAAAAGGGTTTTAAATATAGTTAGGCTACTAGATCTGGTACCGGCAGCTGCATGTAGACACAGACAGTCACCACTGCAAGCATAGCTATTATCTATGCAGTGACCCACTACGCACTATCCATTATTATTATCATTTATATAATATCACTGAGCTGTTAATAATTCAAGACTTAGTTTATAAATTATTATTAAATACTCACGAATGACTCCAGCGTTGGAGGAAGGCAGGCTCACAGTAGACGGCGTGGTCATTGTTACAGTAGTTGGCGTCGTTATGGCCGCGTTAGTTGCTGTATTGGAAGGAGCACCACCTGACGCAACTGTCATGCTAGTCGAAGAAACCCGAGTAGAAGGTTGGCTTGATGCTAGATTACTAGCTATCTGTTGGAGGGTTGCAAAACATAGTCTTAGCTGTTCTTGTAAGAAATCCCCTCCCGGCCCATCTCCTCCAGATGACATTTTGCAGCTGTAGCTACTGGGGCGAAGAACCAAAGCAATGCCTTTAATATAGCTCGGACAGTATTGAAACGTGACTCCGTTTCGTCTCCGTTGGGATGTCAGTACGCTAAGCGCGAGCGCGGGTAATATTAGATCGTGCGCATGTGCAGTGAACTTACTATGATTATTGTTAATGCAGATTCGCTATCAAGTTGCATTTGTAAGAGAAAATAAGAGTCTAGCCTACCTGCAGTGAGACTGTGAAAACACACTCAATAATAATTATTGATTCCAGCTGACAGATGGATATCCTTTCAGAACACCTACGATCTCTCATCGAAAGTGTCTCTAGGGTAATAGATGATGGTTCTATAGGTCAAGATACAATTGAGGCACTTGGTGTTAAAGCCGAGCGTGTGCACTATCTGATGGCTGCATTAGTGGATGTAATACCTGGAGTGGATGCTAGCTTACGACTTATAGAGTCTGTGATTACTTCATTGAATGGCATTACCTCCTTGATTGTTGATAATTCCAACAATAGCAGTACCTATGCTTTTTCAGCACCTAGGTTCATTTCAGGAGAGAGAGGAAGACCAAGAGTTGTAATTTCTCAGGAAATACTGGAATACTTAATTGGCAATCACTTTAATGTTCATCAGGTAGCACAATTGCTTCAAACTTCTACTAGTACAGTGAGGCGTCGTATGCGGAAATATGGAATCACTGTAAGAAGTACCTATAGTCTTATTGACGATGTTCAATTGGATACCCTTGTACGGGAGTTGCAAAATCAGTATCCTAACTGTGGCTACCGTTTAATGAGAGGACATCTTGCAGCGATGGGCTACAGAATTCAAGAGAGTAGAGTCAGGGATGCTCTCAGAAGGGTTGATCCCTTAGGAGTTATGAGTAGGTGGATTCGATCAATACATAGGAGAACATACTCAGTGGCTGGGCCGAATGCACTTTGGCATATAGATGGCAATCACAAGTTAATACGGTAGGCATTGTACCATTATTAATACATAATATACTAGTATATACACAGAATCTGATGAAACATCACTACTACAATGTCATAAGGATATTGATGACGTTATCACCCATAGAAACATACCTGGTCCAATATAAATTCATTCACTTTTGTATGGTAAACAGGCCTCATAAAACTACTCAATCCATGGCACAGTTAGCTAGCTATACAGCTCTTTCAAAATTTCTAATTATTATTAATGGTATTAATCTGTCCACTTGGTTTTTAAACTATTGTTTTGTATCTCTATAAGAGCTGATGAAATATTACTTATATGGCAAATTCTGGCAGACAGCACATGGTAATTTATTGTACTAACTGGATCTAGCATTTTATTAGCACAAACCGGCAGGCAATTAGTTTGAATTTGCCATGTGGAAGTGAACCAAAAATTGATGGCGTCATGATCACTCCATGCAGTCACACAGTTGTCTTGGAGGGATTCAACGCAGGACTATTTATATGAGACCTGCCACACGCAGCATGTCTTGTGAATTAATTTGCAGAAAGAGATAACTAAAACTTGAATCGCTAGAAATCAGCCAAGACTTACTCACATTGATATTATAAGCCTTACACTTTTCCAGTCTTACAATAATGTTATCATAACACAGTATCAGTGGCTTATTAATAGCAATATCATGCTTTATACACTATCAGTATAGTTATTACTGTTTCTTTACAGCTGGAAGTTAGTTATTCATGCGGGTATTGACGGCTATTCAAGACTGCCAGTATATTGCTATTGCTCAAGCAACAATGAAGCTCAAACAGTACTGACATTATTCCTAGATGCAACAGAATCGTTTGGGCTACCATCAAGAGTCAGGTGTGACAGGGGTGGTGAGAATTCTCTGGTGGGCTATTACATGCTTAATCATCCTCTCAGAGGAATAGGACGCGGAAGCATTATAAGTGGACGTAGTGTCCACAATCAAAGGATTGAGAGATTTTGGAGAGATTTATTCACTGGCTGCACTTCTCTGTTCTATCATCTTTTCTATCATCTAGAAGACACTGGCTTGCTTAATAGTGATGATCCTGTTCATCTGTGGTGCTTACACTTGATTTATCATCCATACATTAACGCATCAATAGCAAATTTTATTGATGGCTGGGCTTGTCACCCAATGAGTTCAACAAATGGCTTATCACCAAGGCAATTGTGGATGCAGGGAATGCTAAGAAATTACAATTCAGGCCATAGAGTGACAGATGAGATTTATGGAGATCAAGCTGATAATTATGTGAGTATGATGTATATGGTGTACATCCTGTCTCAACTGCATGCAGGAACTCAAGCTGCATGTGCGTGGTAGCTGTATATAGTTATTCCCCACTAGTCACATTATACTTATGACATTGTAATTTTAGGTGAGCTATGGAGTGGACTGGAATGAACCCATTCCAGACAGTGATGATGGTGAGCAAGTGGATGTTCCCATAATCAACAGACCACCAACTGTTTCAGAAATGGAAGCTGAACGGCTACTTAGATTGTATACTCTGGATAGAATTGTTACCAGCGAGTATCACGCAACAGACTTGTACGTGGAGTTAGTTGATCACGTTACATTAATGCTCTTATAACTCACATTGCATCCAGCTGTCTCGCAAGCTAGAAGGGTCTTGCTTGATAATATTATTATAATTATAATATTATTATATTGTATTATTGTTATGGTAGTTGAAATGCGTAACAACATTATCATGAGTTATTGTACTTAATTATTATTTAATAACAGTATGATCGTTGATGAACATTGGCTCACAATATAATATAGCCAACTGTACTATTATGCCAAAACAATAATATAAAACTAAGAGTGTATATTAAAGTACATGCACTCAGGAAGCTATTATAATAATTATATGCGATCATTATTTAGATGTCTTCACAATTATGCACATGCACTTGGTACGGGGTCGCTCTACTTAAATGTTATTATAGTAGTCCAATTCTGGTTCCCAGACCCAAATCCCTGTGTGGGAATTTAGGTATGGGAATATAGACCGTATAATTAATTTTTTGATTCTTTGATGTCATTGCATAACAAAATTAACTTTGCTGAGCCAAAATTAATTGCAAATCAATTAATCAATTTGCAGAACGCAAGTGCAGATCGATTTGCTGAATTAGCACAATTTGCAGATCGATTTGCAGAACACAAGTGCAGATCGATTACCTGAATCCCCAGGATTTGCAGATCGATTTGCTGAATCAGCACAATTTGCAGATCGATTTGCCGAATCAGCACGTTTTTCGATCGATTTGTTGGACATATCAAATACTATTTTTGACACTAATACCACTCCATAGTTGATACTCAAGAGTATAATAATAGTACTGCATGAGTCATTTTCATGAAATGAAAAATTATACAGACTAGTATATGATTTCAAAATGGATTTCATATGACTGGTATAACAGTATTATTATGCTTTCACCTAAAAATTAGCAGAATATGATAATTAATCACAAGCTGCTGATTAAATAAGAGTAGTTTGCTGCCAATTTAACAGAAATTACAAAACTGCTATAATTAGCCTTTAGTTCTATTTTTAGGCGTATAGTGTCTGGAGAACTCCCATTTCTGTGCTTGTGAGTCGCTGCATTTCTCCATGACGACCTCCCTCACTCCTCTCTCCAGGCAGTTACCTGTGATCACATGCTTCATCTCAAGCGTCTGCTCAAAGTCATGTGATCAACCACATAAAGAAAGAGAAAGAAATTGTGATGTTAATTTTTCAGCAGATTTACTAAATTCCCCAATTCACTTCCTTTACACTCTGGATGCACACAGTAAATTTCATCTTAAGCTTTGTAGAGCTTCAACTACTCTATACAATTATTATACTACAAAAATGGTCACTCTGAAAATTATAACTGTGCTTCATCCTAGCTTGTACCGGCACTGGTACCTTATTATTGTAATCCCACTTCTGATTGCCTCCCATCCCATGGCAGTTAAGGATCTGAATGTGGGATCCAACTCTTGATGACGACACATCTAAGCAGAGGTCCTCTTCGAATTGAATCTCTCCAATGTCAGAATAACCAAATTCCTATAATTAATAATCATTATAGAATCTGATGATAATATATGGGAGAACATAAATGCCAGGATGCATGCTAGATAACTAGCTAATAGTATATATTAGCTTAGTACAGTTCATATCGCAGCAAATGTGTCATAAGGAGCCCAATTCAGTCACGATTCAGTTGAAATACTCACTGAGTCTTGTATCCATGGTACAATAATTATAATGCAAACAATCGGAACTATAAAGCGAACATTATACTATACTAGCATACTTGTAGTAGAAAGCCTATAGCTGCAGAATTAGATAATAGCCCACAACGCCAATCATTTCCCAGGAGAGTACATACACTCTCTGTTCTATATATGGGCATTGCATGGTTAGCTAATTGAACTATCAGAGACTGTTAATATAAGAGGGGAGATAACCTTAGCTAGCTAGCTATAGAGAGAGAGAGCTGGTTGCAGCACGGTGAGATGACACTCGAGGGTCACCTACTGACAAAGTGGATGTTTCTTGTGATCATATTATCAATCTTTCTCCATTCAAGAGTAATCCAAGGTGAGGAAGTAACATAATAATTATTATACCTCTGAGTCAGACCTTATAGGCACAGACGATACTTGAGCAAATTATATCTATTGCACGAGGCAGTAAGATTTTGCCAAAAATGATTACTAGTCTAAGATCTAGAGAGAGAATGCTATATAGTCGACTTTTAGCTAGTTAAAATTCGGAATCTTGTGAGACTCGGACAATCATAATCATGGTGCCATATGCTTCATCAACACAACAGCGGGTCTGAAGAGTTATAATTTTCTTAACCCATCAGGTTCAGATGTATCTCTAACTATAACTACTACGCAAGCCCAGCAATTGTTATCGCTGGAAGTTATTACGGAGGTAACAACAACATTAACTACTACAGAGTCTTCAGTTTTAACAGATACCACTACTACTGATCAA
The DNA here is from genome assembly GCA_963930775.1 of Cliona cf. orientalis. Classification (NCBI taxonomy): domain Eukaryota; kingdom Metazoa; phylum Porifera; class Demospongiae; order Clionaida; family Clionaidae; genus Cliona; species Cliona cf. orientalis. Next base: position 403,983 of record OZ005699.1, on the reverse strand, counting down.
GATTCAACAGTGCTGCCAGCTACAACAGATATCAGTCAAGAGAAGACAGCAGTATCTCTTAGCCCAAAGCACACAGCCTCTGTAACCTATCATGATGTCACAAATAACGTAATAATGGTTGATGACAATGTATATGGTGAATCTAGAATCAGCATAGGCGGTTTAATAGGCATAGCCACGTCCATCAGTCTTGTTTTGGCGTTAGCCACCATTGCAATTCTGATACCAGCTCTTGTCTATTCAGTCAGAAAGTATAAAAACCTAAAGAGAGAAATGCTAATGAATAATAATTGTCACAGTGTTGGTGGTAACATCAATAGTAGCAGAGATATGATCTTGAGCGATAGCACAGGAAGGGATCATGTGACCTCCAACGATAGCACAGGAGGGGATCATGTGACTTCAGAGATACCGATGGAGGAGAATATTGCTTACAGCAGACGAAAGAGGAGTGATGGTCATGAGTATGTCATCAATGAACTGGTGTACGCCCGCATTGAGGAGTGCGATCAGCAGCTACCTCAGGAATCTCTCGTATCAAACACATACATGGAAATTCTGGACAATTAACTACTACTATACTTTATATACTACTTTTGACTTTAAGAATATTGTCCCATTCTATTAATATTTCCGATAGTAGCACATTGTCTTTCTATCAATTCCAGGTAACCCACATTGTTAGCAATAACACAGATATTGAACAAATGGGAGTGACACCAGCTATTTCCATGATAATTTAATACTACTTTCCCATTTTGCCTAATTAAAATATTGCATAACTTAAATTTCTGAAGGCAAGTAGCCGTGAAGCATGGAGCACCACCCATGGCACACATCAACATTTATTGTGTGGCAAGCGAAGTGAAATAGTGGACCTCCAACTGACCAATCAGATTCCTGACCTACTTTACCCTATAATACCTTACATATACCTACATTACCATATTAGAGTTACAACAAATACTGTAATCCGATTGGTCACTCACAGGCCCAAGGCTATGGCAAGCGAAGTGAAATAGTGGACCTCTAACTGACCAATCAGATTGCTGGTCTATTTACCCTATAATACCTTATAATACCTTACAATACCTACATTACTGTATAGTTGTAACAAATACTGTGATCTGATTGGTCACTCAGAGGCCCGAGACTATGGCAAGCGAAGTGAAATAGTGGACCTCCAACTGACCAATCAGATTCCTGGCCTACTTTACCCTACGTATACAATATATTCCTTATAATACCTTATAATACCTACAATACCTATATTATTACCCATAGTTACAACACAACAAATACTGTGATCCGATTGGTCGCTCAGAGGCCCGAAGCTGTGGCAAACGAAGTGAAATGGTGAACCTCCAACTGACCAGTCAGATTCCTGGCCTACTTTACCATACAATACTTTACAATACCTTATAATACCTACAATACCTACATTACTGTATACATGTAGTTGTAACAAATACTGTGATCCGATTGGTCGCTCAGAGGCCCGAAGCTGTGGCAAACGAAGTGAAATAGTGAATCTCCAACTGACCAGTCAGATTCCTGGCCTACTTTACCATACAATACCTTATAATACCTTATAATACCTACAATACCTACATTACTGTATACATGTAGTTGTAACAAATACTGTGATCCGATTGGTCACTCAGAGGTTCAAGGCTGTGGCAAACAAAGTGAAATAGTGGACCTCCAACTGACCAATCAGATTCCTGGCCTACTTTACCGTACAATACCTCACAATACCTTATAATACCTACAATACCTACATTACTGTATACATGTAAATACTGTGATCCGATTGGTCACTTAGAGGCCCGAGACTGTGACAAGCGAAGTGAAATAGTGGATCTCCAACTGACCAATCAGATTCCTTATCTACTTTACCCTACAATACCTTACAATACCTTATAATACCTATAATACCTACATGTACATTACCATATATAGTTGACATGTAAGAAAATGTGGGAGTGGCCAGTAATACATATATGCATGAGTCGGATATAATTATACCTGATTTCCAGCTTGTCCGTGGCAGAGGTACAGCCCCACCTCCCCTCCCTCTCGGTGGCCAAGAGTGTCCAGGCACTGGTTACTCTCAGGATTACGAAGCTGTATGATTGAAGGAATATATAGGCCATGACATAATTGTGATGTAATGCCATTATGATGGAGAAATATATTTTCTGTCGTTTGAACGCAGTGAATTAGAAGGAAAATATTCTCTTATCGTTTCTGTGTATGCATGCATGCATTGTGTCTGGGAGATAATTGTTTGTTGTCACAGTAGAGACGCTGGGTTGTGTGTTTATGTTGCATGCATGGACGGTTTGGCTCAGCTAGTGGGTATTTAAATGAGTAGTAGTCACTCTCTCGGCGACTCCTATTTGCAGTGCAGAGAAGTTTTTCCCAGGTATGTACATGGATGCTATATATCAGTGCATTGACTGCCCCATGTCTGTTTGTTTGAGTATCACATGCAGCTCTAATTGCAACTTACTGACGGAACAGAGCTAAGCAGAGATCCACCTGACCGGACTAGATGTATACTCTAATGGACAGAACTCACCCCTTTTTTGTTACCAGGGATGTTATAATTCTTTTTTCTTTCCGGGCTTTTCCTCTCTCACAGTTTTTCCTTAATCAAAGGTTTTTTATGTGTGAGAGGTTTTTTCCCATGGGTATAGTTGGCCGCATACCCTAAAACTGTGTACAGTCTGGTACACAATTATGTTTTCATTGGCCCATCCCTGCTTATTCCAGCTAGTCATTTTATGTAGCTGTTCGTATGTGATAGTGTGTTGATGTGGTTGTTGTGTTGTTGTGTTGTTGTGTGGCAGACTTTTTCTGCACTCTCTGTCGCCCGATACCCAATTATAATTGATTGTGAACATGTTGGTGAGTGGTTGCATGGGGTGCCATGCATGTAGTGGGATTAGATGAGAGGTATTCATTTCTAGTATTGTGACAACTAAGTAGTTTCTGATTTGTTTCTTAACAGATAATTGGCTGATATTTCAATCATCAAAGCAACATATCCAGTGAGATATTATAGCACGACCTACCAAATATAATATGCCATGACAAAACTATGATGCAATATAATAATATTATACCTTTATTGAGCAAAGTTAGACCTTAAAAAATACAAAATCCTCATCAATCCTCCATAGATCAGATTCTCATTATATACCATGACATGATTATGATGTAATAGCTATACAGTCAAATAACTCACCGATCCGCCATGAATCAGATTCTCATTGGGTAATGGTAGCTCAGGATACACGTTCTCCAGAAACCACTTAAACGACTTGCACTTTAACCTCTCACGAAGCTCCACCCTCTCGCTGATGTCGCCATAGTCACGATTGGCAATATCCGGTCTCTTTGCATAGTAGTGCTGTTTGTAGTCGTCCATCCAAACTTCAGCCAATCGACGATTGTTCTTGACGAGGATTTGATCCACCCCACCGGGAAAGGTGTATGGTTGACGCTTTCGAAAGATGTGTCCAACTCTCGAGCAAGGAATGAGTTCTAGTTCACCACCACACATCCAGATCTGTGGGGGAGAGGGAGAGAGAGAGGGAGAGAGAGAGAGAGAGATTTGGAATTCTAGTAGAGTATGCATGCTCATCCCTGGACAACGATAAAATTTTATAACAAATTATGATATGAAGCTTACTCTAAATGAAATCTCCAGATTTTCAGCTCCCCATATATCCATTCCAGTGTCATAGGAACCAATATCAAAGAAAAATTTGGTATCAATTGCAAACAGTCCGCCGGCCATAGTGGGTGACTTAACCTCCCTCGTTTCATCGAAGCCCCTTCGTTTTTGCTCGTAATTGGGTATCTTCTTCCACTTGAACTGAAGCCCCCAGTTGAACCCCCCTCGAACCCCGGGGGGCCCACGCACAGTCGAATATTCGAGCTTCTCCCAGCTTATGACGTCGATGACTGGGCATACCACTGTGGTCCGATTCCGGTGAATCCGTTCCAACATTGGTTCCAGCCACCCAACGTTGCATTCACAATGGGAGTCCAGGAATACCATTACCTAAAATGCACACACAATAATAAACTGAATTTTTATTACGAATAAAATGCAAAATTCATTTTTCCACAAGTATATTAATTTTTAGTTCGATTATTCGTTGAATGACATAAAATGATGTACAATACCTGTCCAGTTGCAACTTTTGCTCCAGTCAAACGTGCTCTGATTAGCCCCTCCCTCTCTTTGTGCCGAAGTAGCTTGATCTTTGGATTTGGGGCGATCCAGTCTTCCAGCTTCTTCTTAAGATCGTCTATACCAATGAAAAATACAAATAAGTAGATAATAATTACTATACATGCAGCATTAACAGGCGATTGAGAAGTCAGTGAAGGGAAAGGAAAAGAAGTCTCAGGACTGAGCCGGGATGTGATTTTCTGAATCTACCGCAATGCTATAATAATATACAATTTTTGCATGAGTTATAATATTAAATTTTACACGATTCATCTTGAAAGGGCTGACTATGGATTCGCATAATGTTTTCACCATAGATGTTTTCACTGACACACTCACACACATTACTATAGGGCTAGCTAGGCTTGCTTCCTACCTGCACTAATGTTATTATGCAATGGACCATCGATGTCGCTACATGCATGTGTACATACACTTACATGTAACTAACTGTTCATTAAACCCGCTAACTGCACCTTAATTTATAATTATTATTATTATGGTGAGACCTTCAAGTAATGGACCAACATGTTTTGTCATTGATTATTAGGAAGTTCCTCAGTTTGAATTATAGTATAGTCTGGGTTAAGAAATCTTTCCCATACATGTAATAATATTATTAATGGGAGTATCCTTTATTGGAGGTACATGTACGTGATTATATGACTTCTATAATGTACTATTGGCCCAAAGGTTCACATTCTATAGAGCATTACCATGCCAAGTGCCAATAGGTAAAAATAATAGTTCATACATGTACATGTAGCTACGGAGTGTTACCATGGTCACTGAAGTCGTCCACGAGTATTATCTCCTTGAGAAGGTAGGCAGGGGAACGGTTGATGACGCTGGCGATGGTTCGAAGAAGAACAGTATACGCTTCGTTATGGAAGATGATCACCACAGATGCCGTTGGAAGATCAGAGGAGTACCGACGGTCGACACACCTGCAGGGGAATTCCGAATATCTCTCTCTCTCTCTCTCTCTCCCTCCCTCCCTCCATCTCTCTCTCCCTCTTTCTCTCCCCCTCTAACACACACCTTGGATCTCTGGTGTCCGGGACTTCTCGATCGAGTGGGATCCTGTCGCTTCGAAACTGATTAAATCCATTATTCTGGAACCCCCTCTTCTCTTGTTCCTTTTCGATCGTATTTTGAGGCTCCAGATCGCGACCCATATATCTATAATAATTAATCATTAGTGGGTGGGTGGGGACTGGATAATTAGTCTATCAAGCTTTCACTGGACGACCTATGTTGGGCGAAAAAAGGATCTAGCTTGATAGACAAGGGGATAATTAGAATTTGATTAAGGGGGAATGTGGCTAATTTGTAATGATGCACTTACACTAATTAGGGTAAATTAGATTAGGGGCCTGTGGCGTACTTGTGGGAGGCGAGGGGGAGGGTACACACTGTATCACCATAGATTGTAGAGGAGGAGGGGAAAGGGATAGGAAACGGCCGCTTTTAACCCTCTCACTCCGTGTCCAACAGTAACTCGCGGGCCTATATAAGTATTTCGTACCAAAAGGGTTAATGATGACGCAATACCGTGGTAACGTGATTCCCGCCAAATTACCGCGCTGTTGAAAACGACTACGAGAAGGACAGGACATAGTCTATAATATCTATGGACAGGACAATGGCTTCAGCAGAGCTACCTAATGTTCGCGCTGCTCAGAATCAAAGTATATTGCTATTTGTGCTCAAATGTAAGAGTTTAAATTATAATGGACATTATTATAATTTTTCAGGTGACTCTGTTCTAGCTGAAGCAGTGCAGCTGCTTCAAAAAGCGTGTAGCAAGCTGCTAGCAGATGAAGAATTTTGCACTACAGATGAAGTAAGGAGTAACATCAAAATTTATAACACCTACATCAGTGGCGTCGACTACTCATCAGTCAATAACAGTGCAGCAACGTTCATTAGGTGGCATTTTGAAATGCTACGAAGCATAATTACCGACGCACAAAATGACCTAATTGTTGACCAAGAGAAACTTTGGACAAAATTTCATGAAATTAGAATATTACCACTCTTTCAGTCTGATTGGGAAAAATTTCTGAAGGTATGCAAATTGAAACCAGATCCACTGGTGTATCAGTGTCTATCACTGGAGTGCTTAATGATTTTACTAAAACAGGCTACCCCAATCCAAGAAGCCAATCCTACAAACGTCACTGAATTAACATATGAAGAAGCAAATGCCCTAAGGTACATGGGGGGTTATATTATCAGATCACTTACAAGCAGCTTACAAAAGGATGACAGTATGTTGGTTGGACTCAAGCTTATCACAAATTTGGATGATGACACTGTACCTGCTGAATCAGAGGAGTGGATGTGCTCTATAGATAGGGGTGGCCTTGTACGGATTACAGATGAATTTTACCAGAGCCTATGTGCAATCGAATATGCCACACGTCGGAAGCTAAGACCAGATTGTACAAGAATCCCCAAGTCACTTGCTGCTGAAATCATCGAAGATAGCGATGTACAATTCAACTGGTGTATAGCGACTGTAGGAATGTCAGAAGAGATATCAACACTACTTATTAAAAAGATCGTAAAACAGTGGATAACTGTTCGTGGTTTTTCTTTTGCAAATTCCATCCTTGAAAAATATAAGAGAGAAAACAAAAAAACAACAGAAAAAACAAAACCCCTGAGAAGGAAACTTGCTGAAAAAAATTAATAAATTTTATATTAGTATAGTATTGTACATGTATGTATAATATTATAAGATATATCATAGTCAAGATGAACGTCTACGTTTGCGCTTAGACAAGTGCATATCTGAGTCCTCAACTTCAAGAGATTTTGTTTTGGTACCTCGACAATTTCCTCGTATATCGCTGAATCTGATGGCATTAATCACCCGGAAAGTTTGGGTAGATTTTATGGCTTCTGCAACAGAGGGGTTATCATTCACTCTTCCACTTTGCCTTATGCACCCAAAAAATTTCTCCAAAGGGTCTTGGTTTAGCTTGCCACTCATAAAAGCTGATACACCAGGGAGATTGAGGATAAGAGGTACTAACTCCAAGAAAGATGACACTGTAGATTAGAAAGTTAGTGTGTATAATACAGTAGCATCATGAAAGTCATGATAATTATGAATATACAAAAATAACAATGTCATGCTCTGTCCATACCATGCATGCATGCACGCACATGCATACACACACATGCACACACACAGTGCACCCCAATTAATGTCATGTAACTGATTCGTTTGTCCATGACCCCTTTCATCATCAGGCTACCCTATGATCATCTACACTCATCCTGTAATTGGTAGTTCACGTATAAAAATTTTGGTTGCTAGGCGATGACAAACAAACACACATGCACATGCACACGCCAGTACACCCCAATTATTTAACATTTCTGTGCATCAGCAGCATCACACACAGGACATCTGTAACAACAGTATAATGGAACCTTGCTTAATAACCTACCAGTGATTCTGATGCCATTCAATGTCTCTTGGCTAATCATCATCATCTTCTTCTCGTTGGCTGTAAATCCTTCCCTGCTGTTGACACTATCCTCCCACGCTTTTAGGTAGGGCAAAAACTCATCTCTCAGAAACTGCAAATAAACAGAAAAACCATTAGCACTAGTTGCTTCTTGCACGCATACACATATATACATGTGTACACACACAGTGAGCATTTATTAGAACCATAATATTATGCATATGTAACTAGTATTATATGTGGTGCACAAACACATTGGGTGAGCATTTATTAGAATCTATATGCACATGTATCTCGCATATTATTAGTCTACACACCATTACAATCAGCATACTCATAGCTTACCTTCAACCTAAAGTCTTTGCTGCTGGTATACACCTGAAGAAATGGCTTCCTCTTCCGTTTGCCCTCATTGTAGGAGTTAACATTGAGGCAGTCAAAGAATTGGTCAACTTTCTTGATGAAAAAGCAGTCTCATATGCACTTGAACCACCAGTAAGATACAATGCTTCTGCGACACTGCTGCTTACATTCTACCAGCAACGTGCATATCCCCATTTTCAAATCGAGAGTCATCACCACTCTGGAGGTGCTTTCGTGGTGTTCCAACTTGCAGAATCGGACAGCATTGACAGTTACGTACATCCTTGTCCATCCATCAAAACCTGTACGTGATACTTGGAGGGTGAGCAATGTGGTGTCAGCAATTTCTCGTGGAATTTTCACCATAAGCGGACCACTGTCTGGCAGGTCTACGTCATTCGAAGCAAGAGAACGTTGTTCATACTTTTTCCTTTCCCAGTTTTTTGGTGCTGTTAGACGAAACTTACGGCGGCTCATTTCCCTATAGTGGTGGCAAGGATACCAGCTTAAAACATATCACAATGATAGGCCCATATATACATACATTATCCCCTTACCTTAAGCTAAGCATGAACACAAGCTAAGAGTTCTTTTTGTTCTAATATCCAGCGGTAATAAACTACTAGAGTGTAAAGGCAAGTATCTAGTAAACCTTTAAATTTTAGCTATTATTCATCATTTCTTTGTGTTGGGCTCAAAATAAGCTTTTAGTTGACACAAAAAACGGGGCATTAGAGGTTGCCTGCACGAAGTAGCTGCACCACAAGCATAGACAAGTAAGAAAGGGTGATCCAGTGGTAAACAAAGCTATGTCAAAGACCCCATCACAGAAAAAAGCTTTCTAAGTGCCCCATTGTGTGTAGAAACATGTAAGCAACTAGAAATATATCACAGAAAAAGCTATACTTACATAGCTTTTCTGGAAATGTTCCACAAGTAGGTCAAAAACCAGTCAAATCATCAGAACCTAGTCCCCAAGAACGCTAGCGCTGGGCCTGGCGAATAGTAGTCTTACTTTTAACGAGCCATTTAACTCGCAAAAAACTTACCTAAACTCTGGAACGCTTCAATCTAAGCTCAAAAAGGAGATATGGCAACCCTCGCTTCTCTGACTGTCTTGACCTCTTCTGCTTCGCGCCAAAGACCAGCAGGACAGGGAATGGGAATCCCGCTTGTTCACGTATATATGGCTCACGTGATCTCGTTTCCTATCCCTTTCCCCTCCTCCTCTACAATCTATGGTATCACTGAGACTGACATACTTTTGGAGTTCTTGTTCAATCTGGTATCTCAAGATGCTCTTTTGGCGGTTGAACATGAACGACGCGCAGAGGTAGAGTAGCCATAGGGCGCTGATGGCGATCAACACGGCCAGAACCAGCCTTCGAGGAGAGAAGCGGCGCATCTTGTATGTGAAGACCCAGCAAAAACACTGAATCACATTGTTTCCGTAAAACAACTGGTTTATCTCCGTAAAACCCGGAGTTTTGAGCGTGTACATGTACGTATGTCGATCTTTACCGTTTTTCTGTGAAGAGATTCAACGATTGAAAAGCTGGTTGCAGAATGAGTGGAAGAGACCTTCGAGCCTTCTTAGCGAGTCACAAAGCCAGTACTTTCAAGACAACAAACAATGAAGGTAGCTTATAGAGGCGGTATTTTGGGTGCGCATTAATTAGAAGTTATCTCCTTCCTCAGCTAAGCTAGTTGGTGGCTACCTCGCCGGTGTGACCAAGAACAACATCAAGCAGGTGGATTACGACCATCTATTGGCGAGCGTTAAGCAGCACAGGGCCAGCGGACAAAAACAGCTGAAAAGAGTCAAGAAACTATCGAAAACTAGCAAGGATTCGAAAGAAAATTCTCTTCTCAAGACCCACCATGAAGCTTGGGACAGGATGCATGCCCAGCTGGTCAGTGCAAAGGTCAAGTATCAAATCGAAGTAGAAATGTGGAAGAGCAAGCAACTAGAAGACAGTGGCGATGAAAGCTTAAAAGCCTTTGTGCTCGAATGCACCGATCTCGAATCTCAGCTCTACAATGAGAGGACGGATTTTGAAAGAGAGACTGTGGAGCCAATCTGGTCACTGCGGATTGATCTGAAAGGCTGGCTCCATGGAAATAGCTCCCCCGAAGAGGACAGGGATCAGTCCTCTGTAGCGAAACTTCAAGGCCACGAGGAGATTTTGGAACAGTTGAAATTGGTCAAGGAGCAGCAGAATAGAATCCAAGAGCTTCTGGAAGCGGAGTATGATATGTTGCAGTTGGAACTGGATGGTTTTTTATCGGAAAGTCATCCGTCACATGATGCAATTATTGATGATAGGGGAATCCCCCAAGAGGCTATAGATTTGGAGTGTCCAGATGTCGAGCTAAAGGAGTCTGCTTTGCAAGAGTTCCTGATGGTTGATGATCACTACCGCACTCTCCTGAGTCAGCTAAAACAATCTAACGAGGAAGTGTTGCGGTGTGTATTTCACTATACCAAAAAAATTAAAGCATTAACCTTGAGAGCAGTGGCCTCGTTTAAAGTTACCATAGCTACATGTACATATCAATAGTAGGCCAATTCATAGGACTAATCTGCATAGCAAGTACGCTCATTCTTATTTCGCCAACACTGGCAGAATAGAATAATAATAAGCGTACTTGCTATGCAGATTGGTATCTATTTATCCAACCAAGAATCCAGATATCTTAATTCATAGGACTATCATGGCATACACAATATTATTCTAAGTACAAATGTCAGAGAGATAAATCTGAATGACTAAGATTGCTTTTTTCCCCTCTCTGCAGCTGCTGTGAGTATGGAGGGTGGAGCAGGTACGATGCAGAGAAGTATCAGTTGATCATGGAGCAGTATCCTTCCTCCTCCTCCTCCTCCTCTGCTTTGCCCAACAGAAGGGCTGTGGTCATCGACAGAGTGAAAAGAGAGCTACCATCCAAGTCCAGGGCGGACATAGTAAGTCTGTGTTTGTAATCCCCCAATATAGCTGGGCTTGACGAAATTTTTATCCAGCGAAAATTTTCACATAATCCCCCAATGTAGCTGGGCTTGACAAAATTTTTATCCAGCAAAAATTTTCACATAATCCCCCAATGTAGCTGGGCTTGACGAAATTTTTATCCAGCAAAAATTTTCACGTAGAAACTCACAACTAAAATCCTATGATACATAATATGTATCGTTTTGTATGATCTATATACATGTAGTTGACTTCCCTGCATGAAGTAGTCATATGATACCACTTCAGGTCGCACACGAAAGCTGGTGCAGTGCAAAGACACATTACGACAACATGAAGAAGACCTACCTAAGGAGCTGGGAACAGAGCAGGAGAGAGCTGCTAGCCAGGGTCGCGGCCGCCTTTGCCGAGGCTGGGAGAGAGTACGAAGCCAAGAAGCTAGCAAGGGAGGAGAGAGGGAGGCAGCTGGAGCTCTGCAGAGAACTTTGTGAGAAGGTGAGTTGTGCGGGTGATGTTATAGATACCGTAGATCGCGAAATATTCGCCGTTAAAAATTTTTTATTGATAACCTTTTCCGATGAAAATTAAACACGCAAAATAGTATGTACCTATTAAATTTTGTGATCGCTATAGTCTGGCGACGAAATTTAGACTATATGAAAAATTTACAAGCAAAATATTTTACTGGCGAAAATATCCCGATCTACGGTACATGATCTAGGGAACTCTTCAGTTCAAGGATGGTTTTATATGCTTATCTGTGTATTAAATACTTTACCACTATTATCTCCAGTAGCTGCATAGTTATAGGTAGTTTTGTACACTTTACTGGGCCTTCTTGCAAATTTTTTTGCTGCTATAATATGTACTCCGTACAACGAACTGAATTCAAAAATTGACCGTTATCGTAGGTATCTGCATGGCGTAGAGCGAGGCTAGAATCAGCACGCGCTGAAGCCGAGCTAGAAGCTCAACGCTACGCTGAGGAGCAGCACAAAAAGCAGCTCGAAGAGACCCAGAAGCGAATCCAACGAGAGAAAGAAAAGGTCAAGATTCAAGCTTACCGTGCGGACATCGAGCGATGTAATGAGCTAGAGAGAGAAGCAGCCGCTGAGAGGGAGCAACTGGTGGAGAGTGAGAGAAAGAAGAGGCTTAAGCATGACAGAGAAAGGGTGGAGTTCAGGCAGATGTTGGAGGGGGAGAGAGAGGTGGAGAGGAGGGAGAGAGAGGCTAAGATGATGGAGGAAGAGAGAAAGAGGGAAAGGAGATTAGCAGAATTAAGACAACAGGTACAACGTAGGATTGCCCATAATGATATAATTTGCACTTTGCTGCATTATTAATCTTTTTCAGCTGCTCAACTAGTCTACCAGATTAATTTACACGAATATAATAATATACGGTCCATAAAACTTTCTACACTATACCAAAACTTTTTCTTCAACAGGTACAAGTTAACGTTGCCACTGATCCTCTAAGAGTTCTCAGAGAAACAAAGGTGCAGCATTAATAAGTAACATTAATAATTTTTGTATGACTATAATGTGTCTCTGTGTGTACATGTACAGTCCACCCATGCCCGGCAGGAGGCCCTCTGTGACCTTCGACCCGAATTCGAACTTCAGCAGCCGCTATTCCCTCTTCATACCTTCACCGATGTCAAGGTGACCTCTGACCTCCGGTTCAAGATGGGCGAGGCACTGAGGAAGGCGGGGCTGCACACGACGGGCTACGGTCGCCGCATTCTTGCCTCCCTCCCTTCCTCCCAACCCCCCAGACCCGACCAGCTCTCATCACTGTTCAGAGACTAATGACTTATTATTAAAGCATGCATAAAATATTATTATTATACTACTGTCATGGAAGTTACTAATGCGATGATAAATTTTCTTCTTCTATTAAAAGATCAATTTTCTTACTTTCTTTGATTCTGCTCAATCATGCACGTCACGCGCAGTAGCTACCAATAACGCTTGTTATTGGTAGCTACTGGTTATTGCATCCCTAGTAGTGATTTAAAAACACAAGCCAGTAAGGGTATAATATCGAATCGTGAAATTTGGCACAAAATGATTATGTAAATACTTTGAAGTTCATCATTAAATTTTATTTCATTAATTTTTTCAAATTATACACACCACTTCAAAGCATTCGGTGATTACATAACATTACATAACTTAAGTATGCTACTTACATACTTAGTGACCCATTACCATAATATAAATACAAGGAAGCTACTAGCTAGGGATGTGGTCACTGACAATAATATTGTGATGGTAATTAACCAAGTGAGATAACTATAATTAATTTTTTTAAAAAGTCAACTGACTTTTTGGTATAGCACTATAATACAAAAGGATCTTGTCCAGCCCTATTATGTCAAATCGGGTAAAATTCAATACTTCAATAGCCGATCTTAATAATTAGGTGACCGAATAGTGATACCCACATCAATGCTCTTGGTGTATGAGCATGTCGAGAGGAATGAATGTCATTAGAACACGATACTCATTCAAATGTTCCAAGAGAACTTGAGCACGACACAGAGACAGGAGCACCTTTTCACCCTCTTACACTGGGCCACTATGTCGGGCCGCTCCAATGAATTCAGTACCCTCCAACGATAACCCGATACGTTACATTGTTATGAGCCGGCGTGTCTCAACTCAACTGCTCCACGTTAATGGCCCGTGCTCCATGAGTGCGCATGCGCAATCGCATATAATATACGCATGCGCAATCGCCGAGCTTGCTGTACACCTCATCGTGTAGTATTTAAGCGGCGATATTTCACAATCTGTGGTCTGTTCTCGGCTCTCCGCTCAACGCTTCTTTCAGCTCTTTCTCCTCGCTCGTGATCGTGCGGCACTTCTTGATCTGACTACCAATCTTCACCTTGATGACAAAATGAAGAATCTGATCTCCTTGGCGCTGGTGGTAGTCTGCCTACCCTATCTCTGCTATTGCAGTGAGATGGGCAATAATACTAGCCTTATGGAACTCTACTGTGACAACTGCACTCAGCAGTGCACAGAAGAGCCTCCACCATACAGCGAGTGCCCCAGTCCAGATTTCTGCAAGAAAGCAGAGGGTAACAATGTGGGGCTGGCGTTCGGCCTCACAATTGGAGCTGGATTTTGCACAAACATCGGTGCTATTTTGGCCTTCTTGCCATGCTTCAAACGTAACAACGTGACCCTCCTTGCAGTTGGCTTGGCCCTAGCTGCAGGTTTCATGGTCTACATATCATTCGTCGATATTCTTGGCAAAGCTGGCGAATATTTCTGCTGTCACACGCAAGATCATGCAGATCTGGCCGCAACCGGATGCTTCTTTTTGGGAATAGTGCTCACGTTGGTTCTGCAATTCATCCTAGATGCCTTGCAGGGCCTGGACCTGGGCTGTAGACTTCCGTGGAGCAAAAAGAAAGCAAAAGCAGAAGGGGAACTCGAAGAACAAGATGAAAGAAAGACGTACCCCAGCATGATGAAAAGTCTGAAATCAAAGTTGACAGGAAAGAGTGCGGATCGTGATACAGAGAAGGAAACAATCGGTGTCCCTAATGTGGTTGTAGAGAGTGAGAAATCTGGTGAAACAAAATTTGATTCGACTGCCGAGTCTGAGATTGTTGTCATGACTGATGAAGACTCTGACAAAGTGAGTGTCTCATCATATTAGTAATGGTGTGGCAGGTGCATGCTTATTATCCCGCGTGCCACTGCATGCGCAAGCCTGGATATTTTTATTACCTTGTGCATGCTCAAGAGGTAAAGCAATCGGTTCTGTGCATTAAGATTGTGACCTATTACTTTCTATAGAAACCTGAAGTTGATATTGATCCCAAGCAGTATGAGGAAGTCATGGACTTGCTTGGCAAAGGGGATGCTAAGGATCTTCACCGAATGGGCTTATTCACTGGTAGGAGATAATAATGCATGCATGGTGACCATTTTGTGATTACACGTATAGCTAGATGATGCAATCCCTACAAATGAAACATAGGTAGCTAAGACTCTTAGAGGGCTTGTACAATAATAATAATATTTGTCTTTATGGATTTAGATACCCTGTTCATCCACCTGCATGTGGCACTGATCTGCATCCCGAGACTAATACAATATCATGCATACATATATATCTCATGCAGCTGCTGCCATTGCCATCCACAACTTTCCTGAAGGGATTGCCACTTTCATCGTTGGCCTGGCCCGACCCCAGCTTGGAATTGCTCTGGCCGTTGCTATAGCTGTGCACAACATCCCTGAAGGTATGCAACAATAAGTATTATTATGCTGCATCTAGAGTTATCATTTCTGAAGATTATACCGTAAATCGCGAATATTTCGTGTCTAAAATATTTCATGCGATAATTTTTCGCAATAAATAATTTTCGGACAAACGACCCTGTACCGCATTGTCGTTAATGTATTTCGAGCGTTTAATTTTCGCACAAGCCATGCTGTCCGAAAATATTTTAACATCGAAATATTTGCGATTTACGGTATTGCCTCATCCTTAGGCCCTGTGTTTCCAATGTTTAGCTTGATCCATGCATGTATTATTGTATTATCCTCAAAAGGCGTCAGTGTTTCCATTCCCATCTACTACGCCACTGGGAAGAGGTGGAAGGGACTTCTCTGGGCTTTTCTCTCCGGAATATCAGAACCTTTCGGTAAGAACTTTTCTATAGCCCTTGATCATAGTACTATAATAACATTGTTATCATTCACTCGTTCACTGCTGCAAATGAGCCAAACTAGATAATTATTTAACTACACAATGTCATAGATTGTGTTAGTCTATTGATACATGCACAATCATGTACACACACTCTCTCATACACATGCACTCACTCTCACAGGAGCACTGCTTGCCTTTCTGATCTTAAAAGACGTCTTCGGTCCTCTTGCCTATGGCTTCATATTTGGCTTGGTCGGTGGAATGATGGTCATAGTTGCACTGAAGGACCTTCTGCCGACAGCTCGCAAGTTCGACAAGCATGGATTGGTGGTGACCAGCTGCTTCATCGTTGGCATGTTCATCATGGCTGCCAGTCTTGTCTTCTTTGGGTATGGCGGTTCTAGTTAGGTGTCTCACATCGTTAAACTTGCCCCGGCGTATCAGAAAAACTGCAAAAAAATTAAACACGTATATCATTATAATTACTGTATAGAACAGTTGAACGGAAAATTAGCTAGATCTAAATAATAGGCTATAATATTATAGGACAACCTCACTTAGTGCTATCATTCACATTATTATCATCATGCAGCATTATGAACACTGACATTGTAGCTAGTCATGTATGCATACATAATTTTAGCACTGTCATTATAGTTATTCTGACCAGATTATTTGTGTGGGGGGAGCAACTCGCGGGAATGTCACTGTTCATCCCGTGCTCCACGAGTGCGCATGCGCGTACGCATGCGCAATCACCGTGAGCTCGCCATACACCTGGACGTTGCTGATTAAGCAGCGATTCGCAATCTGTGATCCGTTCTCGGCCGGCTCTCCACTCAACACAGCTCTTTCTTTTCGCTCGCGATCGTGTGGCGCTTCTTGGCTACCAACCTTGACAAAAATTATGAAGAATCTGATTTCCTTGGCACTGGTGGTAGCCTGCCTACCCTATCTCTGCTATTGCAGTGAGATGGGCAATAATACTAGCCTTATGGATCTCTACTGTGACAACTGCACTCAGCAGTGCACAGAAGAGCCTCCACCTTACAGCAAGTGCCCCAGTCCAGATACCTGCGAGAAAGCAGAGGGTAACAATGTGGGGCTGGCATTTGGCCTCACAATTGGAGCTGGATTTTGCACAAACATCGGTGCTATTTTATCCTTCTTGCCATGCTTCAAACGTAACAACGTGACCCTCCTTGCAGTTGGCTTGGCCCTAGCTGCAGGTTTCATGGTCTACATCTCATTTGTCGATATTCTTGGCAAAGCTGGCGAATATTTCTGTTGTCACACGCAAGAGCACGCCACTCTGGCCTCAACCGGATGCTTCTTTTTGGGAATAGTGCTCACGATAATTCTGCAATTCTTCCTAGATTACTTGCAGGGCCTGGACCTGGGCTGTAGACCTCCATGGAGCAAAAAGAAAGCAAAAGCAGAAGGGGAACTCGAAGAACAAGATGAAAGAAAGAAGTGCCCCAGCATGATGAAAAGTCTGAAATCAAAGTTGACGGGAAAGAGTGCGGATCGTGATGCAGAGAAGGAAACAATCGGTGTCCCTAATGTGGTTGTAGAGAGTGAGAAATCTGGTGAAACAAAATTTGATTCGACTGCTGAGTCCGAGATTGTTGTCATGACTGATGAAAACTCTGATGATTCAGAAGTGAGTGTTTCATAATGCTATAATAATAGTATGGCATGTACAGGCATGCTTATTACCCCACGCACATGCGCAAGGTGTATGTTTACAATATTATTCCGCACATGTGGGAGGGGTAAAGCAATCGATTCTGTTCGTAAAATTGTGTTTGTTACTTTGTGTAGAAATCTGCTCCAATTGATCCCAAGCAGTATAAGGAAGTGATGGATTTGCTTGGCAAGGATGCTAGTAAGGATCTTCACCGAATGGGCTTGTTCACTGGTAGGGCATTATTTATTACTGATGCATGCATGGTGACCATTAATTTTTGTGATTACATGTATAGCTAGATGTTGCAAGCCCAATATAAAATTATGACATTGTATTTGTACACAAATGAAACAGGGTATGAGGGCTGATACAATAATTTGTCATTCATACACCTGTGTCACTGACCTGCATGCCAAGACTAATATTATATTCATGTCTACCTCATACAATGTCATGCAGCTGCTGCCATTGCCATCCACAACTTTCCTGAAGGGATTGCCACTTTCATTGTTGGCCTGGCCCGACCCCAGCTTGGAATTGCTCTGGCCGTTGCTATAGCTGTGCACAACATCCCTGAAGGTATGCAACAATAATGATTACGCCATGTCTATTAAAGAGTTAGCTTATAATATTATTATAAACTTATAGCCTCGTTCCTAGGCCAATGTTTAGCTTGATCCATGATTGTATTATCAAAAGGTGCCAGTGTTTCTATTCCCATCTTCTATGCCACCGGGAAGAAGTGGAAAGGACTTCTCTGGGCTTTTCTCTCTGGAGTCTCTGAACCTTTTGGTGAGAATTAATTTCATTTCTTTTCTACAGTCCTTGATTGTGTCTAAGTACTATAGACTTGTTCACTGCTACAATGCGTATTGCTCAGTGAGCTGAACTAGCCATTCTGTGTTAGCTGTGATGAGCTAATAATATCACACTTGCACAATGCTTAACTGAGCTATATATTATGCGTAATCTATGGAGCTTAATCTGTGCCAAAAATACAACTTCAGCTAAAGCTACCACTACTGCTACTTCATCCTAATTCGCTACACCATCTGCTACTGCATCCGCGTTTCGCTGTCCGCTACTGCATCCGCATTCAGCTGTCCACTACTGTGTCCGCTACCGAGTCCGCTACTGCATCCGCATTCGGCCGTCCGCTACCGAGTCCGCTACTGCATCCCCATTCAGCCTTCCGCTACTGCATCAGTATCGCTGCTGTGTCCACTAGACTCAGATCCATTAAAGCGCATGTGCATAATATTTAATATAAGCGAAGTTCTCGCACGCAGCATAATATACGTGGCATGTATCAATGGTGACGATGGTTAGCTACTAGCTATATATAGAGATCTAAAATCTGTGTGCTATATATATTATACTATTATAGCTACACAAATTGCTGAACAGTCGTTCACACTTTTATATTCTTGCCAGGTAATTATTTGTTCATGCACAGTCTTACCATAACATGCATGGCCTGCAGTGGTGGGCGTGGCTTCCATATCCTCTATAATCATTATAGTAACCATCTTTTTACAATGGCAACAACCAAATGGGGGACGAAGCTATTAACCGTCACCATTGATGCATGTCACGTCTGTTATGCTGCGTGCAAGAACTTCACTCGCAAGGTACAATCTTGTACGCGCATGCGCTTTAACGTTACAGTAGCGGACTCAGTAGCGGACGGCTGAATGCGGATGAAGTAGCAGACTCGGTAGCGGACTCAGTAGCGGACGGCTGAATGCGGATGAAGTAGCGGACTCGGTAGCGGACACAGTAGCGGACGGCTGAATGCGGATGCAGTAGCAGAGGGTGTAGCGAATTATAGGATGATGTAGCAGTAGCGGTAGCTAGCTTTAGCTGAAGTTGTATTTTTGGCACAAATTAAGCTCCATAGTAATCATGTATAACAACATAATATTATGTCATGTGCCGCCTGGCACACTCACTGTCACAATGTCGTGTACTCTGTGACTCTCACAGGAGCACTGCTTGCCTTTCTGATCTTAAAAGACGTCTTCGGTCCTCTTGCTTATGGCTTCATATTTGGCTTGGTCGGTGGAATGATGGTCATAGTTGCTCTGAAGGATCTTCTACCAACCGCTCGCAGGTTTGATAAGCACGGATTGGTGGTGACCAGTTGCTTCATCATTGGCATGTTCATCATGGCTGCCAGTCTTGTCTTCTTCGAGTACAGTGGTGGACATTAATATCGCACTGAAATTGCCACTCTCACGGAAGCAAACAGCAAACAAATTGCAATGTAATTGTAGAGTAGAATGATTGGTCATTACTAAACATTAAAATGTAATTTTTTTTTCTATATAATATTATTAGCTTAAATATTAGCTGGAGGCCTATATATAAGTCATGTATGCACAATAATAATTTATATTATCATTGTCAATAATGCATGTATTGATGATTGCAAAAAAGCTAATCAGCTATTCTGAGTTGAATACAGGGGTGTGGCCGCATGCTCCCTCAATCTTGCCCTGCCCAAAGACTGCAAGGGGGTGGAGCGACCACTTCCGGGGTGGGCGTGGCCTGATAGGTGCGGCTGTTGCTGCGGAAATTTTGTCGTATCAGCATAATTAGTAGCAGCCAGCTGTTCAGGATAGGGGGAGGGGAGTGGATCTGCTGGAGGAGATAGGCCAAAAGAACTAGCTTGGAAACTCATGGGAGTGAAGGAAACGCGACTTCCCGACCACACCTACACAGGAAATGAACGATATACGTGACGACCTTTACCAGAGCAGCTAGCTACTATTAAAAAATTTTAATGGTCACACACTCACAGTTGCTAGGAGAGCTCCTTCAGCGTAGTTTGGCTTGAATGCAATGAGGGAGGGTGACTCTCCCTCTCTTCCACAAATAAAACCACTACAAGATTAACAATGTACACGGTAGTTAAAAATTACACCAATTGAACATCAAAAATCGATGATCTTACCCACGAACAATCTCCAGCATATGTGAGATCCTCGTTCGCAGAACTGCCACCAAATTAGCACTGGAACTGTCAGCTGCACATCGTTAATATTATTAGGGAATACAATAAAACTAATCATGGTCATTGAAAAATTAGGTCGATCAGCATGCACACGATTGAGTACATACGTGTGAACAGCACGGCAAGTCTCTCTCCCATCGGGTCCCAGACCAGGCTCTGGACATTCCCACCAACCCTGCAGCATTTAATTATAAGGCAGTATGTTAGTTAGTTGCTTAGCAACACTGTAGTTATTAATCACTAACTACAGGGAACGGCCTCAAGGGAAAAACTGGAAGCGAAATGACAGCTGCTCTAATAGCACAACTACACGACATTGTTCCAGTAGTGAATAACTAACCAAAGTAATACTTAATAATTGTGGATGCATGGATAAACGTTTGATCACATGTACATGTACTGTGCATGCTACATGCACCTGTAGTGTTATTGTATCAGCTGGTGTTTATATAATATTATAGTGCAAAGGTTGGCCACTTTTAAAGAAGTTTGCCAAAGACTCTGTAGTAAACAGTTCAATACAAAATCAGCTGTCCCTCTCGAGCTATAGGTGTGCCCTAGGCTAGCTCTCATTACTATACTTACTGGGGTGGGGTGCAGTAGAGCTGATTGGACAAATTCTATAATAGCACCTGCACCGTTATATAGAATTAGCTGAGTAACATGAGCAATTGGCCTTGTTGAGGTAGGGGGACAATGGCTGGTGCTTTTAAACCCATCACCCACACCTACTACATGTAGCTAATCTGGTGTCCAGGGCAACACTAATTAAAGCCAGGTGGTACATGGATAATATCTCTTAGAGGCTCTATAAAGTTATAGTCTTCTGACAGTAGATTGGAAAAAATTTGTTCGTTGTCAGTTTGAGCCACGAAAATTAACAAAAAGATGATCTTTATCACACTGCATATATACATATCAGTATCATGGCAAAAAATTATCAGCAACAAAAAAAAAAACGTCTATGAGACTAATATAATATGATTGCTAGTTTGTAGGCTGCCGTGGTAGATAGCATACCTGATCAGTATAGGAATGGGATCTGGTAGGCTGGCAAAGGACCACTAGTACTCATACCTTTGATGTACGATAATCAGTAAGGTGAGTGAGTAGTGTGACCTTTATCACTCAGCCTGGTTGACAAACACACCTGCTAAAAAAGGATGTGTCCTAGTTCATGTTGGAGCTGCTCTTTGAATTACGACGTTTCAAGCGCATCTGCTAGACTCTAACTTACACCCTTCATCGTTGTTAATTACTCATTGGAATAAAAAAAAATTTAAAGAGATTGCTTATTATAACTCACACAATCTGTTCTCCATTGGCTGTCGTTACGTTGCAAGGTGCCAGGTCAGCACATTTGATGGCGCTCGTGGAGCCAGCTGCCAGCTCATAACCACGGAAACTGAGGTAGTAGAGGGCGGGGTCATCCTCCAGGGCAAATAGCAACACATCCCCCTTTGGGCTCCAACAGGCAGCCTGCATTGGGGGGCCAGAGGGCCAAGGGGGCAAGAAAAATTTTGGTGAGAGGAGATCGAGGGGTTAGAGATTATGAAGTATCTAAGATTGAGTTGGTCCACAAGTACACAAGTATGCACATCACTGTCACATATTTGTTGCCATGACAACACTGTAGTTATTCAAGCCCGGAACTATATCTACTCGATACAAGCAGTTTACATTGACACTGATGTTCACTGCCGGCCATTACTATCGTTCCCTGTAAGGGACAAAATGCGACATTAATTTCTCAGAAACGATTGGTTGGTTGTCCATGATCTATCGATCACGAGGCATTTTCCGAGAAAAATTAACTGTTATGTGGATATAATAGTTATTATATGGGTGCAAACCCATCAAGCAGTGCCTATATATAACTATATAAACAAAATAAATTCTCAGTACCCTGTTATTACTGTAAATAGATAATTATCATCATCATTAATTTTATACAGGAGAATAAATCATTATGATCAAGTAACATGAAGCTAATAAAAATTTATACTGTAATAGCACTTGCATGCTTTTGTAGACCAATAAAAGATCTAGAGTCGTACAATGTATAGCGTCCTATAGGCTAACTCAACCTGGAGAAACATCATGTACATATTACACAATTATTGTTGGGAAGTTACATGTATGTCTACACTTCCTCGAACATGCCATGGTTTAACCAACACATCCTAGTTAAGTATGTAAACAGTCGATTTGCTGTATCTGGGGACATTTCAGTAATTGGAACTAGCAGGTACAGGTAGAACTGTTGTTATGACGTGTGAATACTTAGAACTTAAGTTTGTCAAAGCTTAATTCCAATTCCAATTCCACCATGCATGTACACATACACATAAATATGCAGTATGATTTAGTTCTGCTCGCTTGCTCGAGCTTCTTTTGTGAACCTTCCTCCATCTTTTATGTTTGTGTCTACTTTACTTCAGCCCATTAGCTTCGGAGGGGAAAACACTCCATTCACTAACTCATTGCTCACAGCTAGCACATTCAGCTAGCTTCCTAGCTACTACAGCTACCTCCCATTCAGAGCTTTATTTTGTTCAACTCTTTCCGCTCACTAGCTGAACTAACTTATGTTTTCCAGGGAAATCCTCCTCCCTCCCTCCCTCCCACCCTCCTGCCTGCTGCCCACGGAGGCTATTCAGTGCAGTGTGGACTTTCATTCAGCTCGCTGGCTATCCACGCACAGGAAACCAACACTACTATAATCGACAATGTCATGAATAAACGCTTGTCCATATTACGCTATTCAGCTCAATAGGCCTTTCTCAACCTCCAATGTTTTCAGAGTTGTATACCGGCAGCCAGTTCCTGTTGATATTCAGTGCAGCTGTCTGTGCTCATCACCTTACATGGTTTACAACTCCCCCCATATTGATATAAAGAAGGGCAGCAAAATCAATATCAACATGAGGCAATATCTACTACAATCTAGTCCCCTTCACTCTTGGCAATGTACACTATCTCTACATGTGTAGCTCCAATTAAAGAGAATATCACATGACACCACATTTGCTGTTGCTATTGGTGAATACCGTAAATCTGGAAATTTTCGTTGTAAAAATATTTTCGTAGTCGATGGCGGCTACGAAAATTAATCTTACGAAAATTAGCATGCACTATTAACGCTAGTGCGGTAAGGGGTCGTTCCTACGAAAATTTTTTTACACGAAAATTTATCATACGAAAGTTTCTTTACACGAAAATTTCCAGATCTACGGTATTATAGTATAAGGGTGGGAATAATGTGAGGTAATATATATCTAGTGCATGAAATCAGTCGATTCCCGTTCCTTTTACTCTTGGTTACCGTAATGTATAATTATCTCTAGTACAACAATGTAGTTCCAAGGAGGATATGGCGTGACACTACAATTGCTGTTGCTGTTGGTGATAATATAGTATAAGGGTGGCAATATGAGGTAATATGTATGAAATCAGTCAATTCCTGTCCCTTTCAGTCTTGGTTACCGTAATGTATAATTATCTCCAGTAGCTCCAAGGTGGATACTGCGTGACACAGCAGCATGTGCTGTTGCTGTTGGTGATACATTGTATACTGTATAAGGTCGTCACTATGAGGCAATATCTACTGAAATCAGTCAACTCTTTCCCCCTCCCACTCTTGTTGGCGTACGTGTATATAATTGTATGTGTGCAAAGGCATGATCATTTGTTTACTGTGCTGTGTGTTTGAATCTTAGCAACTTCACTGCCGGGGAGGGGGGGGGAACTTGACTGATTGTCAGTGACATAGCATTTGGGTATTTTTATTAATAAATGTATAGTTACACTGAATTAACTAGGTGGGTTATCATTCACATAAACAATAACTATCAATAATTACATATGTTGGACTTCCTGGGAAACCACAGCAGCTTTGTTTATTATCGCGGCTGTTTTGAAATCTTTAGTGTATTTCTCACTACTAATAGTATAATATACACACTGTGCATGTAGCATGTTTGCAGAGGTGAGGAAGGGAGAGAGTGAGAGAGGGGACTTTTAATTGCTTGTCTATAGACTGAAAGTCATGCTCAGTGATCTGATCATCCCAACCTGTTGGGAGGTTTACTCAAGCCTGTGTACTACTGTGAGTGTTGCTACACACTCTTCCTGGAAGGGGGGGAGGGGGAGAGGGAAAGCTTTATCAAAGGACTGTATGATAACAATATACATGCCATTGTATGAGACTTGAAAAACATTAGTTCACAGCTTCTAATCTACTAAAATAGAATATTCAGGCATAAACACTCACACACACACATACGTCAGACGCTTGCATACACATGCAGCTGTATTGCTACAGGAATCTCTTGGGAGATTGGTTTGGAAACATTGAAAGAAAAAGTTTCACACTTAATTGAGAGAGGTGAGGTGATCGAGGTAAGGAGAGAGAGAGAGAGAGAGAGTGGGAGAGAGAGACGCTTCTCAAGTGAAGGTGTTCTAGCTATTAGGAAGAGCTAACCTCTTCAAAAAAACAACAACTCATAATCAATTGACAGAGTCAGATTCAAAATGGATCTAGGTTGGTAAACACGAAACTGAAAAAATGCACTTTTTTGGGTTCTTAATTAATACAATTTGAAAATTCGTTTTATAACCAGCAACCTTAGAAATGGTTGCCAAGGTCAGTTGGTTCCACGGATGCTTGAAAGTTCACAGGGTACGTTTATCTCTTTCACAATCAGTCTCAAATCAAAATGGAAAACCACCATACCCTCCATCCCAGCCATGCCAGTGCCTATTACTTAACCAGTACAGCGGAACAGATCTACACTATAATATTATACACATGTACATTGTATACATATGAATGGAAGGAGGAAGAGTCTGTGGTGCTCTAGTACAGTTTGGCTGCTATCAACACGACTTGAGCGAGTATGAAGGCCTCCATCTATATTAGGTGAACTACAAGTCTTGTATCATGCGGTATATTATATCATGTATATTACTATTGTATATCTATAGGTGTCTAATCTTGAGAAACTACAAGTACAGTAGGTGCAGCG
This sequence comes from Cliona cf. orientalis, assembly GCA_963930775.1. Taxonomy (NCBI): domain Eukaryota; kingdom Metazoa; phylum Porifera; class Demospongiae; order Clionaida; family Clionaidae; genus Cliona; species Cliona cf. orientalis. The sequence goes on along the minus strand of OZ005699.1, from coordinate 378,504 downwards.
GTGCATTGTTACAAAGGAGTGTGGACAGCTGCTGTTTGGTCAAAACTGAATCCCGACAATGTTCGATATTAATACGCTATCTCTCTCTCTCTCTCTCTCTCTCTCTAGCTCTCTCTCTAGCAGTCAGCTGCATATTGTTATCAGAGACTTGAAGTGTTTACTACAAAGAACAGCTGATTGTGTCGTAAAAATGAGATAATTTGATCGCAAAATTGAATAACGATTCCCACCACTAGGCAATACAATGATTATCACACAATAAATAATATATTATTATTATGCTTTTTTTACCTTGCATCGTCCACAAAAATTGGTCCATTTTTCACAAGTCCAATTCTGAGTTTCCCATATTCTGAAAACCGATTCCACGCTGGCAGCGAACACCTTCTGGCTATCGGGCGACCAGAGTACTTGATTCAGTCCTCCGCCTTTTGCTCGTTTGATTCGAGTGGCCACGCCCATGGGGATGTCCCATGTAATTAGGCTGTTGTCTGCCGGGGAGGCGGAGACTAGGGAGTTGCCATGGGGACTCCAGGAGAGTGATGTAATGGGGGTGTGACCTGGAGAGGTTTCTATACGAACCCAGCTGGCCAGAAACCTAAGGGGGAGGTAGAGAAAGAGAGAAGAGCGGGGGAGAGGGAGAGAGAAAGTTGGTGGGCTCAAAGAAGTTCCTGGGAATTCCCACTTCAGTCACTAATTTCCCTGTCTTGAACTTCAACCACTTTCAACATAAAATGCTTTAATCACCCGCTACCCCCTACCCTCCTCATTCAGGCAAACCTGAAATTAACGACCTCACTTGACCAAGCACCAATTGAAGCAACTAAATCAAGACTGTGTGAGTGTGTATGTGTGTGTGTGACCACGACAATTGGATGTACATTATACAAACGAGGCTCCACATTTCTCCACGGAATCGAAAATTGCGAAGCCCTCAGACTGGCTGTGAACCGACCGACAGACACACACATACACACACACACACACACACAATCATACGATAATTATATCATAGGCCACACTTGTGCGCCACGAGCGCTGCATGCCGCGACCGCACAGGAGTGCGAGTACGTGACCAATCACGAAACTGAATCTTCCGTTTTCATATTGTGACCATTGCTTCTCAAAATTTCCGTTTTGCGGTGAGTTTAGAGAAGCTTCTTGGCTTTTGTTGGAGCTCCTTTTTGACGTCAGAAATTGATCTTTCACTGCGTCACGAGGACCGACTGTTGACAATTCATGCGCGGGTGCACGTCAACAAAAACCGTGCACGTACTCACCAAACCGGTCAAACGGGACGAGCCAACCGGTTTAACCTTTTTCCACGATTTTTTTTGGAAACAAAAAGCACGTATCGAAAGTAGATAACGTAGAGTGTGTTACGCAATGTTACCTCGTTGTGGTAGCCGTGGGATCTACGTTCCACAGCAGGACACCAGTGAACGCTCCGACCGCCAGGAGGTTGTTGCAGTGGGGCCTGCAGGGTTAAAGAGGGGGGGGTTGAAGAAAGGTCAAAGTTCACACATGTATTGTGGTACATGTACACTGTATAATATGTATTATCATGTACTATCCAAAACACTGCCCTAGAAATGTTGTTTGTAGTGATCATAATGAAGAATACTAATTTCATTAGAAGAGAAAAAGGGCCTTGAAATAGCTATTCCACTAACATTATGATAGCTACAACTTGTCCCAGACCTGTACTGGAACATTCCTAGAAACATAGTATGCACTTTTATGCCATGCATATCACATGAGCATGCATCCCAATTGAGTAATGCAAACATGTACTAGCTATAGCTACTCGGAAATGGAAGCATGGAGCACTCCTACAACCAAGATGGCTGTCGCACTGTTATTGAATTTATCAACCAATTCACTAGTAAGATTTTTCACATAATTAAACTGCTGTCAGCGTTGTAGCGCTAATCGGTTCACGCCCACTCAATGACATGCATTTTTTCCAAAAATAAGTATCACAGGAATGGACCGCAGGTACACACGTACACCACCAGCTACAAATTAATAACTAATAATAATAATTTAGATGTAACTCACTTACGCCCACTCAAGACAGACGATTCCAACTTGATTTTTGTCCTTAAGGAATATACTTTGCTCCGGCCTGTAGGAGCGCATTATTATGGGGAAAGGGGGGAGGGGGGAATCACAAAAATTTAATATTTACGACAATGTGCCAGGGGGATGAAATATAATGTATCTGGCCCCTTAGCCTTGAGCTATGGAAATATTGCATATAATATTATGTGTACAATAATTATTAAACTTACTGGTTAAGTGATTTAATCTCGAGCAAATTATCCTAAAATAGTGTAAGTGAGTGTGAAAGTGTATAATATTATATGTCCATGTATGTGCATATAAAGAGAGCGGTCGAGACAGCGCTTGCACATTTCCGTGAGAATTGACCGTCGAGCTAGACAAAATCAAAGAGAGCCATCCACTTGACTTGGCGCCATCACCTCTCTCTCTCTCACACACACCAAACACACACATACATGTACCAGCTACCCAGTAAAGCCAGCTGGACTTGTCATGGAGACACGCCACACACAGAGTCTGACGCGAGCACACACGCAGTGGTTTATTTTTTTGAGCTTGTAGCTGGCGTTTAATAAATCAGGCATGCAAGAACTTGCAGTGTAAGCAAAAAAATTATTAATGTCACACACACACATGCAGTGACACACTACGTAGTACTACCATCATGACTGTAGTAAGATATACCCCACACAGACTCCCTCTCTCCCTCTCTCTCTCTCTCTCTCTCTCTCTCCCTCCCTCTCTCTCCCTCCCTCCCTCTCTCTCCCTCTCTCCCCCCTCCCTCCCCCTCACCTGGCGTCCAATGGCAATGAAGGGTAGACGAGGGTGGAGGGCAACAGCTCTGATGCAAGACTGCTCCCTATAATCAAATTAAAAAATAATAATATTATTATTATAGTTATAATGGCACAATCAACATGAACGTGACGTGACTGTCCACAGGCATCGTGGAGGTATTTGAGAAATGTCTGCCAGATTGCATTAGCATCATACTGGCCATAATTCAATGATAATTGGCCCCCCACTAACCCCAATTAAAGGACGCAAAATAAAATCGAATACTATTACCGTGGAGCGTTACCACGACAGCAGCATTAATTATAACAAACATAGACACTATAAATAATTTGACGAACGATAAAAATAGAATATCTATATCGTTATCCCAGGGTGGCGCTAATTTTATCCTGTTGCAAGGATCGCTTCTCATAAACACTGGCTGTGAATAATTAGTGCAGGCAGACGGAAGATTATTAAATTTGAGAAGATTCCATTAACAAGCAGTCTAAATTTATTATAAAGCATCCGATAAACATGTGCCTAAAATTATAATATTTGTTTTCGATGTGATCACATGAGAGATGGTGTGATAACCGTCACACGGCTACAACTTAAATTTCAAAATTAGCAATTCTAAGAGTTGCACTCGAGCAAAATTTGCCATTAATTTTTCTACTGTATCCTTCACTACAGTTACTTAGTCTAGTCCCTGCATGGACTGATCATCATGAGTAGCCATTTTTGCCATTCTTTCGTTTATTATGCATCTTTCAGAGGCTACACTGTACAATGTACATGTGCGTCTGCCCAATTTTCATTTCAATTTGCCATCCTTCAATTCTCTCTCTCTCCTCCCTCGCTTTTAATTTATAACTTTTGCTTTTGGTGGTGGTAACTTACCAGTTAGTGTGCTGTGAGTAGGTATCAGCAAGCTCAGCAGTGGACATCTGGAGAGAGGGAGGGGGAGGGAGAGGGCAAAGATTAATGCATGCACATGTCAAGAAATAAACAATCAATTTGCACAAAATTAACAATTATTATTACTAGCAATCCAGAAGAGGAGTACTACATTATAGTTTCACACAGAATAGGCCCACCCCAAGAGTTGATATTAAAAGTTCAGGTAATACATGTAATTTAGCTTCTGGATAGATAATCAGTGTCCAGGGTAATCACCCACTCACTACACAGGCTAATCATTCCCACAAGAAAGTTTGGAAAGAGGTTAACTAGCTGAATGTGAGTTCAAGTGGGTGGGATAATTACAACTGCAGGTGCATATAGCAATAATAATAGCCAGTGGGTACAGTTATGCAGAAATTAGTAATAATTATTATTCTTATTATTCTTGTGAGAATATTTTGGTACCTGATTAACTTCATGCAAGACTATTGGACACCTGCAATAGTAATAGTACCACCTGTGTAGCTAGAGCTAGCATACAATGTACATAGTTATTATTAATACACATAATTATTGTGTACTCACTCTGTGTTTAATTAATTAACCGTTATAGTGATCCCGTACTCACTTGAGATCTAGGGAAGAGGGTGCCCTTGAGGTTTTGTATCTTGTCAATGTAAGCTAAAATGTAGGTGGCCATCTTGGAGGGTAGGTCACCACCACCCATGGAGTCATCATCTGTGAGACAGAGAGAGAGAGGGAGGGGGGATAGACAGAGAGAGACAGAGAGAGGGTGAGAGAGAGAGAGAGAGGGTGAGAGAGAGAGTTTCCATATTTTCAGTCTGCCACTTAAGCTAGTCTCTCAAACCGCCTGTGGCTGGTCAGATGACACGACACGGTAGGTAGGTACATGTACAGTACCGTAGCCCACACCAACACAGACCGTTAAAGAGGAAACAAATATGAAATTTTTTCGCCAAAAAGTATAAATTGAGCGTACATGTGCATGTGCGCAGCTACACGGAGTTAGTGCTCGTATACACACACGTTTGTCTGCACATACTCCACACACACACAATGGTGAAGCCATGTTGACTAGATTCCCCATACACATGACAACTTGTATGTATGCATAATTATAATCATTATAATTATTGCATTTTAATTGTATTACAATGTACATGTACATGTATACAATGTACATGTACATGTATACAATATACATGTACATGTACACATGCATGTACATGTACATGCACGGACTAACAATAGTATGTATCTACATGAAGAAGCTGTAACAGTCCAGTATTGCTGCAGCTACAGACTGAGTTGCATATCGGCATGAGTTCGTCTGAAAGAAGCACTATAGCAATAGCACACTAGGCACTATGTATATACCACCAGCATTGATTATTGCAGCACTGAAATTGCACCTGCTTGGATGCATGGCGAAAAAGGGTTTGTTCGCTGGTAACGTAGAGGCAAGATGATTTTCACATCAATAGGCAAACGATCCATTATTTATGTTTCAGCGAAGCAATCACGCTGTCACATACATGTAACTGTCTTTCTATTAACAGCAGGCTAAGCTTTAAATCGGTCCAATATTATAATAATAGGAGTCCTCCCTTGATTACAGCCACCAAAGTTTTGGCCCATGGGCAACTACGATGGACATTATCATGTACATGTACGTGACCAATTTACATTCATAACAGCTGGGAGTGAGTGTATACACTAGCATCCACCGATACCTCTGGGAATACTGAAAATGTAAACCACAGCGTCAACTGTTCAAATCGATAATTCAAGGCCCTTAAATTCATAATTCAACAGGCTCGAATGCTAAATTCAAAAAGTGTGACAATCACAATTTCAAATTTTAAAACAGCACTCGCTCTCAAGATAAAAATAATCGTTCAGGATCGATAAAAAAATAATTATTCCGCCCCACATACATGAGTATGCGTAGAGATTGAAAACTTTGTTGATATTAGAAAACAATCCACGTCCCTTGAGAAAACTTCGATCGAGCTCCAGCGAAATCCCATAAATTAATGGACACACTTTTGATTATTGTTTTCGATTGATAAAATAATATAATCTGACCTTGAAATAATAGGGGCACGCCACCAATCACAAAAGAGCTCGATCTTTAAATCCATATATATATTTACATACCGGTACATGATAGTTTCAGGCTAGCTTAGCCTAATGAATATAATTATAGATGGAGTTCATTCATTTGATGTGTCTATGTTGATGAAGGACAAACTGTATACACTGGAGCACCCACAATAATTATTATTATTATGAGCTTTTAAATTTTTATGCAACTACACTGTATCCTTATTAAAAGGTGATTTGCAATCAGACAAAAGGTAGTAAAAACTGACATGCAAAATACATGTACAATAGGCAGTCACGAAGGGTTCACTACCGTGGCACAATGAGTACTACAACCTACTGTTGTATTATAGAGTATTTTTTTACATCCAATAATGTATTTCCAATTATGGAAATTGCGGACTCTTACAAGAAGCTACTATAACCGATTATGGCAATAACATTATGATTGTGACAATAGAGAGCTAGGCTGGATGGTTTTCTCAATATTTTAATGGGCCAATAAAAAATTTACGAGGAACAGAAATTGAAAGTAAATCGAAAGACAAACACAACAGCGATGGGAAGTCTGACAAAATTCCATCGCCACGACGACATCCAGAAAATAGAAACACAAAACTAAAAAAGGGAAAGAAAAATACAACTTAAGTTTTCACAAACACGCACAGCTGGTCAACATACTCATGTACGACGAACGTAACTGTAATAACACGCTACATGCCCCCAGGTACATGTACACATGTACGTTACGGTATAAGGAATGTTTGGAGGGGGGGGGAAGGAGAGAGAGAGAGAGAGAGAAATGAGTGATTTTTTTATGAGTAAGGGAGGAAGGGAGGGAGAGAGGGTGAGCATATTAGGGAAAGCCGGGCATATTTCTTCTCCAAAGATGACTCAAAAAAGCCTTTTGATTTCCGTATTTCACAATATTATTATTTCAAAACAGGGGGACTTTGCCACTAAGCAAGAAATACTCGCATAATATTACGTAAAAACGGATACACACATACAAATACGCACACGTACTAAGTAGTCGTATGTTACGTACAGCAAGCAACGGGTAATTGCATCATACGAAAGATAAATAACAATTCTCCCTTCGCGAACGTTAACGAATCGAACTGAAGCTTTTCGTGTCTCGAGAGTGAAAGAGGGATTTACCAAGACAACGTTTATCTACTGAACCATCAAACTATCACAATGAGTGAGTGTACGTATGTTGCATAATTCAGAACAATGGCTCGACGGCAAAATGTGGTGTAATTAAGCGAGTCGGCGTAGCAAGGGGACAAGGCCCCTCCAAGGAGGTGAGCGATTCTTGTATAACCACAAAGACTGAAGTGAAAGAGAGATAGAGAGAGAGAGAGCTACTTTTTGTATTGCATGGAAAAACCACAATGTTTTTATTTATCTTACCTCGTGGTCGGCCGGCCACCTCCCTTAGGGCGCTGATAATACCTTCGTCTCGCCTGAAAGAACGAATAAACATAACGTACGAATGTGGGTGTGTGCGTGTGAGAGTGTCTGTGAACATAAAAACAAAAACCAAAAACCAAAAAGAGAGAGAGAGAGAGAGAGAGAGAGGTGAAGCACCTAGGGCCTATGATAGAGTGCTTTAAAATTACATGTACATAGCTACATGTATGTTCAAAGATAAACAAGAAAAAAATTGTTACAAATGCCAGGGCAGCACCTCAGGAAAATTGTCCCCGTCCCCCCCCCCCCCCAACCCAACTAATGATTTTATTAATTCCCCAGGGAAGAATAATCAATTAAAAATTAGCTTAATTGGTAGATGTACACATGTAGATAACTAATTATCCAGCCAACCTCAGTCAGTCCCCAGGGGTTGGTCGCCACAGGCCCTTTCCCTGGGACCTTCACTCTCGGCAAATTATGCATGCGTACATGTACATGTGTGTGTGGCTGAAAATTCCACAGAATAAACAATGAGGTGGTCACTTGGTCTCGTCCCCCCGGGGGCCCTCCCTGCATTCTTGTGTGTAATGATGAAATGCTACATGTACATGTACATGTAAGAGGGCCTGGGGACGACCGAGACTGTAGTAGCTAGAGTACTGTTCACTCGCCATGTGTTCCAGACTCGCTTCCAGGGGTTTTCATTGGCTACGGGCAGAAACATGGTGTCCCTGAGAGAGAGATGGTCCATGGTAATGGTGGCGTCTCGCTCACAGCTAATCTCAACATCGGGATAGTAGGTCTGGAGATCGAGAAAAGATCCGAGTAACAGCTAGAATGGCCAGTGTGATACAGCCAAATCTTTACCATAGATGCATATACTGTACCCCTCCCTTCCTCCCTCCCTCTCATAAGGACGAATATACACGATTTCAAAAAAAAAAATCTTGCGGAGTACATTAACTCTGGTCGTCATATCTAATTATTCACAAATGTACGTACGTACATCTCAAATTACAGTTGATATCATACACATATATAGATGGGCGGAGTTTTCGATTTCCCCTAAATTTTCTTCCGCGTACGTGTTTGTATATTCAATAATAACACTCGTTCCCCCTCCCACGCATCCACACATACATGTGTCATACTCGTAGCCGTGTGTGGAAACATGGGTGTAGTCCCATTCCCAGACCCCATTCCAAGCTTTTCAATGCTACATGTGCTTATATTATTGCAGGCCGGGGCATGTGGGACGTTATGTTACATAAGTTGCTACCTGAATTCCAGCCACAGTCATGAGTCTGTGCAGCAACTCTCTATCTCTCCTACCAGCTCTTAGAGTTTGATCTCTCTCGAGCTCCTCCATCGACAGCTGACCATCACCGCCGCCTGGACCGCCGCCACCACCATCATCTCCAGGCACGGAGACAAACTGGCACTCGTGTTCCAGCACTGTCACGTGACCAGAGGGAGGGGGAGGCTGGCAGGAGAGAAGGGTAGTCATGCTCCTTTATGTTGTCAATCAAATAAGAGTTTGGGGCACATGCACACCATGGACCAGGGATTGCTGACTCGGCAGAAAGAGAATGGTAAGGCCTTTCCCGGGCATCCCCCCGGATATCCGGATCCGCGGTCCTTTGCAGTGGGCGTGTGCTCCCCCCTTCTAATTCTGGCCTGGCCCCTAGCCCTCTCTCTGCTCTGTTCTCGATCTCTCCGCGGATCCCCCATCTATCTTGGTCGGCACATGACTGCTCGACGGGTATTTATACTAAGGTGAAAAGTCAAGGAGCAAAGTTAATGAGTTTACGGAGTTCTTTTTATGTACATAGACAAGTTGGACCGACTTTTTATAAGAACTAATAATAAAGTGAACTCTAAACAGGAGCGTAAAAATTGCTCAACTCATCGTCGAGTCCCGCTGAAGCGTGTTGTCATAGCGTCAGCATGAGCAAGACAAAGAAGAGTTCATCATCTGGAGGAGGGGGTGGGCAGCAACTACAGGATGCCGCTCGTATAACAAAGCCACCTCGCCGCGAAAATGGCATAACGCAATTCGCTGCCGCTTCTCATCTATTCAACGGAGTAACAGAGACTACTACTACTAGTACTGGAGCTGTAAGTGGAAGCTTCGCTAACATCGGTCAACGCGAGAGAACAGCCATAGGAGTCAGCGTGGACACTATGTCAAATTCGTCTCGCCCTAGTCCCACGTGTAACTCTTCTACTGTTGAAGACAGAACACCCCATTCTAGTGCTGGGGCTACGGCGGCCTGTTCTTGCGGCGCCGTTGGTGGCCTCAATAGGCAGCCCCCTGAAGAGGAAGGGGGACCCGTTCCACTAAGAAGGAATGGAGATGCTACTCTCGCGAAATTTACCGACTCCAGAACCACGCCAATAATTCACCTATTATTTCATAGAACTTTCATTCAAGCCAATCTTGACAAGGATGTTACAAGAAGATTCGACATCGAACCAGTATTTAAGAAACTCTCTGATAAGGAACGGAGCTTTGTACAAGACACGTGTGAGAAATACTTGGAGTATCTCGGCAGCTCGGAAAAAGTGTCCGTCGATTCGCACCGGCGAGCACTTGAGACTGCTGGGTGGGAGGTGTCTGATAACAACGTAGATGCAGAATTCAAGAAAGTCGTAAATCAGACATTCGACGAAAATGTTACGTGGGGAAACGTAATCGGGTTTCTAGGCTTTGCTCTGGGGTTCTCCATCTTTATCCACAATAAGGGAATGAAGAGAGCAGTTGTGAGCGTGGCAGAGTGGACCAAACAGGTGATAGAGGATGATATCGGAAGGTTCTTCCTCGAGCACAATGGCTGGGTGAGTTACCCCAAGAGAGAGAGAGAGAGAGAGAGAGAGAAGTTACTGTGTGTGTACGTTTGTGTGTGCATGCATCCGTGTATGTGTATGTGTATGTAACCTACATATATAGTACGGAAACTAGCAATAATTTATGTCCAACCTCCTGTAATTTACCATAATAAATCATCGTGCGTAGTTAAAGTTAGCTTGGGCTGTTTTGCCGTTTGAAATTCAAATTTATTGCCAATTCAGCGCAGCTATTTCAACAATGCTGCGGTCTTGTTCCTTGTTGTATAGTTTAGCTCGATTATCGCACGCCCTAGTTTGGAATTTGTTCTCGGATAGTTAGCGGGAAGCTTGTGGTTTTGCAGCAAATTTTTGGCATCAGTTCTCCACTTAGAAATTGCATACATGTAGTTATAAGTGCGTAGGTGTGTAATACGTAGAAGAGAGAGAGAGAGGGAGGGAGGCAGAAAGAGAGAGAGAGAGAGAGAGAGAGAGAAGTGACAAAAGATAATTGTGAGAGACACATTCATGGGAACTTCAGTTAGGCTGCTCTGTGGCTTGTAGCTGGGCCACCATTGATGCGCTACTTGGTTTATACCAAGGCCACTTACATACAATTGTACTATTGTGGTTTGTGGTAAATTATTGCGTCCACTGTGGTCATTCTCACACTCTTATAGCCATATCTTAGTGGCTATTTTTAGAAATTTTCTTCTTAAATTGGTACAAATATTCCAGGCACTCCATTCCCGCCGTCTAATGGGTTACTTTAACCTTTGGAGGGAGAAATACGAGACGCCATTGTTATCTATGGAGATGATTCACAAATAAATCGCTGTATATAGCGAATGCACAATCTACTTTTATGTTATAGCTGCTTCAGAATTTTCCTCTTTTGCATGTCAGACATTTTTTAGGTTAAAAATGGTGTGGCGACATACGTATGGTTGGCACCTTGATTGCGAAACGAGGCCGGCCGTTTAAAGAGATCAAAATTTATAAAATTAAGTGGCCGCATATAATTATAGAGTGATCAAAATAATATGCTATGTGTATTTTATTAATTACTACTTGCCGTAACACAGTAGAAATAATTGTCACTTTTCTCTCGCTCAGTTGACAAACGGGCACCACGGGAGACCTCGTATATACAGTACCAGGACATGTGACATGTTGCGTACATAATATTGTGTTTGTTGGTGCGTTTATGGGCCTAGCTTGATCGCTTCCTTGTAAGGGCATGTATTTCTCCGCTTGACATCCAATAATCGACCGAGTTGTTTGCTAGTAATCAGTAGTTTATCTAGGCAGGGTCTGAGCGATTAGAACTATGCCATGCTCGTTCTCTAGTTCTGGAAGCTGACCGACACTGCGTTTATACCCCTAGTATGTCGATGTAGACTAGCATGCTGATTGTTATTGCATGCCTAGCAACACAGCTGTTTGCTTCAATATCACAATTGAGGCCTGGGTATGAAGTAGAGGTGGTTGAATGGGGTGCTACTTAGCTCTCACTTGATGTGCTAATATGCGTGGCATTTTAATTCTTTTCGTGATGAAGGAGGTGATTCTGTAGGGCTACAGGGTGTGAGGTCTCTCCTTTTCTCTCTCTCTCTCTCTCTCCCTCTTTCGATCTCTCTCCCTCTCTCTCTCCCTTTCTATCTCTCTCTTCTCTTCCTAAGAAATTTTCCTTTATTGGGGCCAGTTCCATCCTGCTTGAAAGTGAGATAAGCCCAATCAACACCTCACTGTAGCCAATTATCCCAGTGACCTCACAGGACAATGACCTTTGTCACCCCCAGCTGTCAGTGCAGTGCAGCATGTGCCAACTGTTATAATTATGTCACTCATTACCAAATAGTTGTGTCATCATCCCCAGCTCTCTCCCAAGGATGTCTGGCACCTTCCAGCATGCATGCTCTAGCATGCTGGATATGGCATACAGGTACATGTAGATGCAGACTTGAATTCATCTGGGATTTTTTTCTTTCATAGAGGCAGCCACGTTTCTTTATGACCCTGTGCAGGCTAGGATATAGTTCACACTAGAGGGGGTATATCTTCCTATGAATATACTGAACAATATTATGGTTCCGATTAAAAAATTCTTCACAGCTATGAATCTAATTGAAGTCCTTATTCAGCCTGTAGGACGGTGTGCTCTCTTCTATGAATATTCATTCTTGATTATTTAAACTATTTGCGTGCACTATTTAAACTCTTCCCTCCCCCACCCCGCCTCAGCATTCATCGCACAATTAGGACACGCGTACATACATACAGTGCGTGCCCGGACACGCCCTCAAGCCTTACGCTGCCCATCCGTCCGCCCGGCCGCCAGCCTGCTCGCCCTCGCAGCCAATCAGCTGACTGTACATATGATATGCGGGCGTGCATCTGCGAGCCTCAAATAGTTTTGCCAAATATGACGATGCACATACTTTAAGCCACACACACGTGTGCGTGGGGTTAGTTGCGTAATACCCTCTCGGCCAAGCGTTAAGTAGTGTTGTATACACGCAGACACACCTCCGTATTGTGTCGCCGGCGGGTGTTTTGTCTCGCTCGGAATGGAATGGAATTTGGAGAATGTGCATTCGATACACTTTTGTGGTCTGTAGGCTTTGGATAGCTAACAAATTAGCTTGTTTGGTTTTGTCGACATGTATAGAATTCTTCGCTGTTTATTCTGCGATCCAATTAAGTGAGGTATTTTTTCGAAATTTCCCACACACTCTGAGTATGTACCATAAAATTAATAATAATATACATAAATGTACATAATATTATACATGCATATGTATTGCCTATAGTATACTGACCTATACTATAGTATACTGGCTTAGGAAACCATAGAGTTGAATTCCTGTCTCAAATTGTATCCACAGAGGCCATTGCATTCTCTTGGTGCTTCAGTCTGAGGTTAGCACACCTACAAAACCTTGCCTGTACAACTTCCCCCATTCACCTATTCATCCGAGCGTGGGTTAATCGAACCTGCTTCAAGAAATGAAATTAATCCGCACAGATTAAGCCTCTCCCCCCCCCCCTCCAAAAAAAAGAGATATCGCTTTTCTAGCAGACAAATGCCGACAATTTGACCTTATGTTTATAAATTCTTGTAGGGTCAAATAGCAAGAATTTTTTTGGTCTGTGTCTGTTGTCTGCCCCACCCCCTTCTCCCCCCCCCCCCCCACCCCAATACCCCACCCTTGACATACTGAAAGCTTCTGTAAGTCTCAATAAGATTAATAAATCATTAAATTTGCTGAATCGTACTAAATACATCTCCCTCCCGACTGTTAGCCAGGCCGGCAACCCCACCTCCCCCCCCCCCCCCCTGGATACTTCTGTGAAGTAAATGTTTTGCTTAGACCACAATATCTTGCTCGAGGGCTTGCATACATGGAGACAAACACACTCATACCAGCTTCGTGGCTGCTTAAAAGCCAAAATTACACGTCGGGCTCTGTAAATAATTTACCGCAACATGTGCATTTATTATGTACATTTTATGCCGGAAAAGAGCTTAGAAGCTTAAGCCACCGAAAACTTTTTGTCGGATGCATCTTAAAAGCCAAACAATATTAAAACTGTCAGTCTCTATAATTAATAACATGTCCATTATGTACATTTATGTCAGTTGGTGGATCTCTGACACCAAAATCTTCAAAAAAGAAGCTTAGAAGCTTAAAGCCGCCGAACTCACTTTGTCGGATGCATCTTGTTCCTTTAAAAAAATTTCTTGAAGTAGCTTATGCTATCTACCGCTGAGTAATGCCGAGCTGAAGGGAAACGCTTCGGAGAAAAGATTAAAAGCTTCAGCTAGACTCGATATTGAATCAGGACAGGACATGATATGGCACCAGAGCTAGAGGTAGTGTCAAGATCCATTAGCTGCTGTGCTGGCAGGCAGTGTGACGATTCGAAGCAAGCCCTGGGATGCCAGCGACAGTAAGAGAGAGAGAGAGAGAGAGGAAGTGGATTCACTTAACGAGCTATGAGCTCATGGTGTTGAAGGTAGAGAACCCATACATGATCAATGCATCGTGCTGAGCCATGGCGAACATGTGCAAGCATAAACCAGTCTGTTTTGCTGCTCTGCTTGCGTGAGGTATTATGACTGTAGGCATGGATGGTACCAGACACGACTTCTGTATCAACGAAAATAATTATGTCAAATTGTTCTAATAATTGTGAGGTAGGGCTCAAAAGATTGCCAATAAAATCTTCAACTTGGTCATCTGCTGTTGTTTTCGAGCTCCAAGGAAGTCGTGTGTGCATGTCTGTCTGTATACAGCGAGCGCAAGGGCTCAAACATGAGCCTGTGGTCTGGTGGGTGGCGTATATGGCAACTATATTATGATGATCTGTGTAATGCGGTGATGGTGAATTATGTCTCAACATCTAGCATTAAGGGCTCGGGCCAGCTCGATGGAGTAAAATTTATCATTATTTGTAACGTTGGAAGCAGTGTATGTGCTTTTCATATTCAACCATCAGCAGTAAACTTTCATTTGAAATGCTCCCTCACTAAAGTCCAGAAATTATTATAGGCCTCTCTACCCCCCTCCCCCCCCCCTCTCCCTCTCTCCCTCCTCGCACGCTCGCTCTCTCTCTCTCTCCTCGCACGCACATGCATGTTTCAACGATGCACGTGTACAGGATAGCAGCTGACGGCCTTTGACAGAGCTAATGATGAGGAACCTACTTCGTAAGTGCCGTCTGAAAGCCTTCATCGATGCATCGTGCAGTGCTGGCAACACCTGTGGGGCTGTGGTTTCATCGGACATTAGCTACAATTGTTTTATCTACCAGTGGTGCTAATGCGAGCGAGATAGCGAAGAGTTCAGTTAATAATGCACGTCTGTCATTAACTTTTGACTGGTGGATGCTATTTCAGCAGATTCATGTATTGGGGGGGGAGGGAGGATGGGCTGATGCTCTACTAGTACTACCAATGGTAGCTACCATCCGTGAGAAAGAGTGTTTTCGGTAGCTAGCGGCTTCGCTTTCATCTCAGCTCTCTAATGGTGTTCAGAGGAACATGTATCACCACGGAACCTTAATTGCTTCTCTCCATCCTCGTTTGATGCCCACGCTTGCACTGTCAATCCTTGTACTTACTACAGCCATCAAACAAATGCATAGGTGGATGATTTTTGCTGAGACAGTCTTATCTCATAGTCTATAGTACACAGTAATTTTGCTAGAGAGAGAGAGAGAGAGAGAGAGAGAGAGAGAGGGAGAGAGAGAGAGAGGAGGTGTGGCCTCTTGATAGTACTTAGATATTGGGGAACATGCCGAGTCTTGACTAGCATCAATTTGATGAAGACAGTGAAGTTCCATACCCTCCAACTCTTGTTAATCATGGTATCAGCCTGTCGGTCAGTTGCCATAGCCTTCTCTTCCCTTGCCCAGTCCTACGCATACGTCCCATTCCTTGGACATATCCCGTTACCACAGAGTAATTGTTCTCTGCATTTTCCACTAACCACT
Source organism: Cliona cf. orientalis (assembly GCA_963930775.1). Classification (NCBI taxonomy): domain Eukaryota; kingdom Metazoa; phylum Porifera; class Demospongiae; order Clionaida; family Clionaidae; genus Cliona; species Cliona cf. orientalis. The sequence continues at coordinate 362,883 of OZ005699.1, read as the reverse complement.
AATGAGGATGTACCAATTATTTCTACGTAGTGCTGTGCTAGCAATATTTTTAGCGTTCCTGACGTTCCTAGACAAAGTGGGCTCCACCAATCCTACGCCATTCCTTTTACCATAGCTTCTTTAATTTACTCAGGATATAATATTGTATCATGCTGTGATTGCAAACTGTTAAGGAGTAATGAATGCCATGGCACGTAACCAGACACCTATATAGCTGTCCAGGCTAAAAATAGTATGAAATTTGATGCGTGTATACATAATACTACCGGACCAGCTGATGTTACTATAATTAACCACTCGGCACATAGGATACCCTCGGAACTGGTATGCCCTCCTCCCCCTTTGGAATTATAAACATTCAACTACGGTTACACAATCTAAAGAGAATTTAATTTGAGCCACAAGCTACTGCGGAGTGCGATCGACAGCCACCTACGCGGGTTGAATTCCAAGTGATGTAATACGTATTATACTTGAAGCTTCTTGTTATAGGAGGAGCCTTGAGACTGCAAAATGTTTAGACTGAACAAGAGGCCCCTTCATTTCAGGATTATAGTACTGTTATTTTGTGCACCTCTGCAGCTAAAAACACATTTCAGGGGCAGTTTTATTACGATAGTTTCGTAGCTGTGACCACCATTCATGGCATACATAGTGTGAGGATCGAATATTATTATTAGTAGTATCTTCATTTGATGGTACAACCATCACATGTTTGAATCCCAGCCTCGTGTGATTCAGTCTACTACTGCAGGAAAGCTCCCAACAATGTACAACTGTACCCCCTCACCCCTATAGGGTCTATATACTGCTATCTACAGCAATGCAGTGTAACATTAGTCACATGCAATATAACATACTCGCTATAATATAAAGCACCATTGTCACAGATGGCACTGTCCGAGCCTAGTACTCGGACAAGAGGTTGGTGCTTACCCATTGTATATTTCCATTAACCTTGACCTCATGACTCAGCTGTACAGGGGACAGAGAGGTCATCAATTTTTAGCTACATCTCTCCTACATGTAATTGGGTTGCTGTAGACAACAAAAATGTTGGAAGTAGGAGATTCCAAGGTTGGCTTTATGCCATACATGTACTTGGAGCTCTCTCTGGATAACTGTTGGTGAACTTCCCTCAAGGCAGAAGAGAACATGCCACTACCTGCCTTTGTGGCCAAGATGGAGTGGTTGGTTGGTTCAGTGGTTGAGGGATTGTTTGTGCAAGATTTGAGGCTGGAGTGTTTGTCTTTGTGTGCAGTAGGTGGTTGATGTGTGGTATATGAGAAATGATCCCTGCAGACCACTAGTGGTACTAGTGGGTTTTTTTTCCTCTGATTTGGAGAAAGCCTGGTCAGTGGCTTGGTTTGGAGTAGGCTGATTATCTATCAATGTATCTGTTTGTGGTGGACCTGGGCTGGTTAAAATATCCAAGGCTCCTTGGTGGGAGCATTTCATCTACAAAAATATCCATTTTGATTTGATTTTCCAACACTCGAGGATAAACAACCTCGTCTGTTCTAGTTACTGACAATTCTTGACTGTGTGTGTATGATGCACAGACTGGCCACTTGATCCTAGTCAATCTAGCGGAGCAAGGATCTCACCACCACCACCCAGGATGTGTACTTGGATCATTAAACCGGCTATCACTTGTATATATATTGTATTCACATCCAGCTGTAGGTCCCTGCACCCTGACATGCACATGCATGTATTTATATGGGCATTTAGCATTGTGTAGCAAGGATGCAGCTTGGCTGTATTATATTCATTGTGGTACAGAGGTCAAAATGTATCTGATGCAATAAGAGATTTCTGGCTCTAACAGGCCCCCTGTGTGTGTGTGTATATATAGAAACTATGAGTGAGTGATGTAACATTATTGTGGCACATGCAGTAGGTATGCCAACTGAGGGCTGTTGCACCACTAGTCTTAGCTTGCAAGTGTCAAGTGTGTAGTGGGTGGAAATATGTTGTGTTGATGATGAAGTGATTTGTTTGTCAGGAAGTGATGTCTATTATCACTAAAATGTGCAATCCAAACTTCTAAATTTAGAATTCTTTCTTGTATGTGTTCGGATGGTGCAATTTTTCAAGTTCTCTTGAATCAGAAAACTGTATTCACATTGTGACGATTATAATATTATGGCATGCAGTCTTGTTGACATCTCTCTCTCTCTCTCTCTCTCTCTCTCCCTCCCTCCAGGATGGATTTCATGAAGTAGTAGAGACCCTGTTGAATAAGCAGCGGCGCAGGATGAGAGAGCAGGAGAGAGCCCGCACTCAAGCTGATAATGACTCTCCAACATTCTGGCAGAACACTGCCACAGTTGGTGCAGTGGCGGTTGGCGCTGCAGTATTGCTAGGACTAAGACAGGCTTTCTCATGATATTCACTGTTTTAAAAAACAGATTTTTGCTACTTTTTGTTCTATTACTTTTATTTATGAAAAAAATCATGTCAATCAAACCCTTCAGCTATGGTTCGTTTGTGACATTGATTTTTTGAACCATAGCTGCTTTATCTTTTTTGTTTGTTGGGATTGATACCCCAATTAGGTTAACTTGCCTATACCTACGCCCTTGGCTTGCCATTTTAATTGAAACGCCCCCTTCCAGAATTAATGCCCCTTGTTAAGCTTGAGGCCTCTCGTTCAGTCCAGTCTACCAGACCGTTCTCCCTGCTCTGCTGCCGCTGCCTCCCAAAATCGGTGGTTTTGAAGGATCTACAATTTAATTTAATGAACTAGGACTCCTTCCATCATTAATTTTGGCATTTAATATAATAATTATGATACTTTTTTTGTGTGTCCCTCAACTAATTTTCAGATCAGCATTATACTAGACATGACATTAACCTGTGTTGACCTCTCCAAATCGTATGACATACTGCGCATGCGCAATTGGAATTCTCTGCTGGATCATGGACAGGATGTGGCTGTTGCATCATTTCCGTTCTAATTAACCGCAAAGGTGAAAAATCATAGTCACCAAGCGTACTCCTCCGATCAATTCAAGATGTCCGCTACTTTGTGTCGGCATTGTAGGAGCCGATTTCGGCCGTGGAGAGCCGGGGCGAGCCTTGATCACAGGTACAGTCACCAGCTATACGTAGGCCGGTTCTATTCATGTATAAAATTATAGATCACTTGTAGAAATTTGCCTCGGGAGATAGGGTGAAATTTAGCCGGGTGTGACATGTGTGAAGGTAGTTGAATATTGTTGATCGGCTCTCGCCGTTTCTAGGTACCTGTTGGCGCTATGGAGGACCATATCGTTCATTCCCAATACGATTTCCGCCATCACGAACCGGAGCAAAGACTACAGGGAGGAAAAGCTGATAGGGTGAGTGGAGAGAACCCTCTTATTCATAACTGAACTACTTGTTAATAACAGTACATAACTAAGGCTGATAATTCACCATCACAGCATCCCCCCACACTGAACTACAAGCTGAGATTTTTATACAAGAATTTCTCTAATATGCCCCACCCCCACCACGCCCCCTCCCAAGCAATGATTAACGTGCCACCATTAATTAATTTTGGAAAATGTTCCCGAGCACTTGCAACACTTGTAAAAAAATGCCCTGTCTGATTTAGTTAGTTGAAGTTTTATTACCGTTTCTTCAGCTATACCCCCGAGCAAGTATTCAACGTCGTTGCGGACGTTGACAGCTACAAGTTGTTCCTTCCCTGGTGCCAAGAGTCAAAGTACCTCCGTAGAGGATCGACGAACAGCATAGCCAAGCTTTCCATCGGGTTCCCCCCTCTGCTGGAGACCTACACCGCTCTCGTCTGGACAAAACCACCATTTGTACTCAAGGTGACTTGTACAATACTTGAATAGTATTGATGTGTCATCAGTATTTCATACTTAATCATGGGAGTTGCAGGCATGGGAAACCCAAACTCTGGAGAGGGGAAGCTAATTCGATGTTATTATAATATTTTGTTTTTCTTTTCTCGTGCAGAATATCTCTACTGATGGTCGCCTATTCAGCCACCTCGAGAGTTCATGGAGCTTGAAGGCAGGGCCAAAGTACGACACTGGACCGTCATGCCACATCAACTTCAGGGTAACTAAGTATACAATACACTGTCCAGACCTGCAGAGGATGGCCATTGTTAAGCTATCCGCTTGGAGCTAATATACCCTGCTCTTTTAATGTGAGCTCCCATCCATGCTACCTTCAATTTCAGTTGTAGTGACATTCATAGGCAGTCTATACACATCATAATCATAGAGTCGGTAGACTCTATAAGTAGGGATGGCCCAGATATTGCCATATTATTCAACAGTCTATACACTCTGGGTGACTACTGTGATTTTCTCCCCTCTCTAAATAGGTGAGGTTTGAGTTCCGTACTTTGGTCTACGCTAGATTGGGAGGGCTATTCTTCGATGAAGTAGCGAGAACCATGGCTAGTTCGTTTGAGGCCCGGTGTGCAGAGATGTACGGGCCAGACCACTTGAAAGAGACAAGGAAGAAGAGAAGCAGCTATAAAGACTTGAACTTGGTATGCAACAGGCGGAGGACTAAAGCTCCACCCACTTTACCACAGCATAGGGTACATCATGAAGATTTATAATTAATCACGGTAGTTATTGTAAGTCACAATGCTATGCAGTCTCATATTTATTAGACTCAGTATTTTCATATCTATTAATTATTTTAACATCTGATGTCATACAGTGTGATAATAATAATGTTGTGCAAATAATTAACATCTTAATAATTATTATTATACTCAAACAACACAATGCGATACATGCTATATGGAGTTATAATAATGTTGTTATTGGACTGGGGAGGGAACACACGCATGCAAGCTATATAGTAAATCAATCTTCAGATTTGTTCTGGGCAAACCAGTGGGATAGTGGCGATACATCGAATGGGCGGTTCTTCCACTTGCTGAAATTTTCTCGTACCCCATTAATGAAAAAGTTAAAATTGCAACATTTCAGGATGGGAAATTCATGTTTTGATTTAGGCCAATATCCAAGAGCACCCCAACTTGTGCCGCAGTTAATACAGTGCACTTTGTGGATTTTCTTTATGATTGAGCCATCATATTCACATACTTGCATGCCGGGGTTTCTATGTTCATGAATGTCATAGCAGAGTGTATTTCCAGGAACAACGTGGTGACTTGTTTTGTCGATGATGTATAGATCAGAACCACGACATGCTACCTCCTTGCACTTATTACACTTCAGTACCACATTTTGAGCTGGATGGGTGCTCATGCGCTGCTTTTGAGCTTCTCTCTGTCTTTTCAAATTTTCTACTATTTCATACTGCTTGGTGGCTAAGAGGTCTGCAAATCGATCGTAGTATGATGGTAGGGAATTTTGAACAACTTGTTCCGTTAGAACCAATTGCTCATCATTCAGTATATCCTTGTAGTGCTTTTGGGGGTCGTCAGATATGATTGTGATAATCTCACTGTCTTCAGCTCTCGCTCGACCTTGCATTTGAGCTTTTGATTTGGCACTGGAAATGTGCAGACGCATGACTAAGTTACACTGCTTGATATCTAGTCCTTCCTCTGCAACAGATGTTGCAACTAGAAGGTTGTACTTTCCTGAGCGAAAATCTGATATGACTGCCTGTTGCTCAGCATCAGACATTGACGGACCTGTTTCTTCTGGCCTTTTATGCCCAAGAAGCATGTGAGGCCTAACTCCAATTTCTTGAGCAAATCTCGATTCTAAAATCCACTCACTAATCACCTTGGCTTGTTCTCGCGTTCGAATGAAAATAATTCCTTCTGATTTGGGATTTCGTTGAAATCTGGTCACCAATATCTCCTTCGTCTTGTCCAAAATTGGATTTTCACAGATCGGTAACTGTGCAAGGTCAGATTCCAGCTTAGTAAGCATTTCTTTGAGTTCCTTATCGTGGTCTGATATGACCTTTTCTGGAATGTCGAGGTCGTCATATTCTTTGAGCGGAGTAGTTGCAAGGGTGTAAGGAAGATCCATATATGCCATGAGCGTCTGACATAGGCACTCCAATACTCGAACGGTACTGATCTTATCTTTGTCGCTAGGATTATCACTTTCTTCAAGTGTAGTTTTCATTTTCTTCACTTCTTGCTCATACGCCTGAGACCAGCGCTGAAATTTACCATAAAAAGCAAGAAATGATTCACACACTTCCATATCAGCTACGACGCGCTGTATGAACTTCTCCCTTTGTTCACTCTGTTTGACGGTTGCCTTACGATACTCTGATTTTGGCACCACTCTGTTTAATTCTTCAATGTTCTCCTTCACAAAATTGATCCCACTGGTTGCATCCACTTGTGCGCAGAGACTGATAAGCTTATCTACCTCTTTTAGTGGATTGAGACCCGGATTTTTCCCCACCCCTGGTGTAGCAGTCAAGCCCACAATCTGTGGTAGTTGATTTCCCTGCATTTTTTGGTCGACTTTTTGCTCAAGATAAGCATGCATGACTTGAGCATAGTTGCTACCTTTGTCAGTGTTGTGGCACTCATCCAAGACAAGGAGAGAAATGTCTCCAATGCCCAGGTTTCCTTTCTTTAATCCATCAACTAGCTTACCAGCTGTGCAAACAATGATATCGGAGTGATGCAAAGCATCACTGACGGACGGCAGCTCCTTGCTTTGTTGCGAATCTTCTTCACAATCATTCCCCCTGCTACACTCCACCCGAGCTCCTGGAATGTACTCTTTGAGCCGTTTTGTTTGTTGATCTGCCAGTAGTCTTGTTTTCACGACCATAACTACCTTTGGCCCCAGCCCCTTTCTCTCTCGAGGATTCCGTGTCAGATGATCTGATATCACCAGAGCTGCCATTAGAGTCTTTCCACTGTTAGTTGGAGCGCATATGATATAATTTTGGCCACGGATTCCGGGCTCAGCCAACTCCTTTTGATATTCACGTGGCTGCTTGCATACTTTGTACTGCGTTTTCGTGGACGGTTGAGAGGAAAAATCTTGTGGCGTACTCATGTCCATTGTTTCTGGATTTTGCTCAGTCAGCACTTGCTTTGTACTCGTTCTTTGTGTGATGGCTGTGGCGGCTGTGGCAGCTTGGGTACTACCACTTGTACTAGGGGAATTTTGACCTGCACATAAGCACAACCATGGTGTGAATTTTATCAAGATAATCAAAACAAATGAATATACTTACAAGATGCGGAGAGATACGCAGTGACTGATTTCACCACTTCTTGTAAGCCTGCTCCATGCAGTGCCTCAATGAGCCCACCCCATGTTGGTTTTATTCTCATACTCTTCAGCCATGAATTCAATACATTATATGCTGCCATGTTGGGGTTATCTTTTCTCTTCTCTCTGATGTCATCAAGCGTAGTTTTCTTATCACCATTATCATCACCGTCATCATCTAGACCAAGCTCTATGGCCACCTCTTCCCACTTATCTCCGATCTTTTTCTGCACATGTTCTCTCAGTTCCTTATTTGTTGGACGATCATTCAGACGATCTGTGACCATACGGTGATACAACACTAACTAAACTGTGGATTGGTATATAGCTTGAATATTTTACATACCTGACAGATTCAACTGAAACTGAGCCGGTGTAGATTTGCTATTTGTATCATCGTTTACCACCGCCACTTGATTATTATCAGATTCTGATATTAATGAGATAATAATTGAATGGTACTGTACATGTAGCTGAATCACAAACGCTAGTAAGCTTAATAAATTATACCTTGCTCGGAAATCTGAGAAGTATCATTCAATTCTTGAACCCCCAGTGCCCTAAGCTTCTCAACAAGATTAGCATGACCTCTCATCTTCTCCACAGCGTCAGCTAGGGCATTCCACGAACATGGCTTAAAGTTACGCTTCCAGTGATAGATTATTTCAGATTTCTGTCGTTCAGTTGCAGGATGGTCTGTCTCAATCTTTTTTAGGTCCTCTTCTTTGAGGCCTAGATGCATACCCAGTCTATGGGGATCTGTTATCTCGCTGAGTTCTTCCACAATATCTGATACCGTAGGCGCTGAATTCAACGAGGAAAATATTATAAGGACATCTCGTACTCTATAAGACAAGATCAATAGACGTATACCTGCCATAATTTCTTTCCCACTACCAGTAGCTTTCGAGAGAAACAGCTATAAAGACTTGAGGCTTGGTATGCCACCGACGCGTCGACGGAGGACTAAAGCTCCACCCACTTTACCACAGCATAAGGTACATCATGAAGATCTGTGATTGCAATTCTGTAGAGTTAGCAGTGTAATATCAAGTCATGCATTCTGCCAATACTGATGCATAATAATATTATTATTTATTTTCATGCTCCAGTATGTTCATAAGAATTTCTTTTAGTCACTAATTTTCATGAAAATTATCAAAAGGATATAGATAAAAAAATTAATACTATTAACAAACTTGTAATAATAATGTTTCTTTCAAACAGCTTATTTGTGTGCGAATAAACATTTATTGGCTAGTTTCTTTAGGTTTTGTCTCTGCCATCCATTCAGATAATGGTGAGGCTTTGAATGGTTTATTTTTCCACTTTGGAACAGAAATACTCCTTTTGTCCACAAAGAAATTGAAACTATCGCACTTGAGGATTGGATATTCTTCTTTGGATGGCCACATGCCCAGTACCCCCCAGCTTGCACTGCAGCCCGCGCAGTGGACCTTGTATCGTTTTTCGATCATCAATTTACCGCAGCCATCAACTATTCCAGGGGTAGCATGCTCCATAAGTTCGTAGTCTAGCACACCTCCAGGGACAACATGATGGCCCGTGTTGTCAAGAAGGTATATATCGGAGCCGCGACAGGCTAGAATCTTGCATTTTTTACATTTCAACTCCACATTTTGAGCCGGGTGAGTGCGCATGCGTGCTTCCTGGAATGCTCTTTGTCTCTTCACTTCATCTCTTATTATATCCTGGATGATCGCTATCCTTTCTTGTAGAACATTACGTTCCGGTAACAATGCATTCTTCTTGATTAGTGTTTCCATAAGTAGCAAGAGGGAATCATTCAGCATGTCCCTATAGAGCTTCTTTGAGTCATTGGACACGATTGTGATGACTTCGCTATCTTCAGCTCTCGCTCGACCTTGCATTTGAGCTTTCGATTTGGCACTGGAAATGTGCAGACGCATGACTAAGTTGCACTGCTTGATATCCAGTCCTTCCTCTGCAACAGACGTCGCTATCAACAGGTTGTAGTCTCCTCGATGAAAACCATCTACAATGACTTTCTGCTCTTCATCTGACATTGATGGACCTTTCTCTCCCTGCCTGTTGTGTCCTAGAAGCATGCTTGATCTTATGTCAAGCTCCTTAGCAAACTTCGAATTGGCTATCCAATCGTTGATGGCCTCAGCTTGCTCTCTGGTACGGACAAATACAATCCCTTCAGAATTACGATTTCGTTTGAAGGTATCGGTAAGCCTCTCTTCTAGCTTCTCCAGAATTGGATTTTCATGGACATTCAGGGATGCTAGATCGGTTTTCAGCTTTGTGAATTTCTCCAGGAGATGGCTTTCATGTGCGGAATTCTTGCCAGACACTATAAGGTCATCATACTGCTCAATTGGGTCGAGTGCTCGACCATGAGGCAATTCCATGTAGCAAATCAACGTCTGGGAACAACACTCTAGCAATCGGATAGTGCTGATCCTGTCTCTGTCGTCAGCATTTTCATTTTCTTCCAGAGCCTTCTTTTTTTCTTTGATCGCTTGCTCATACTTTTGGGACCACCGAGGGAGCTTGTCAGTGAGATTCAATAGGAGAAATCTCTCGTGCTCTATCATATCTTGTTCAATTCGCTGTATGAATGCTTTTCTTTGCTCACTCTGATCAACCAATTCTTGAAAGAACTCTGGTTTTCGTACAATTTTATTGAGCTCATCTGCATACTCCTGGACTGTTTGAATCCCTCCCGTTGCATCCATGTGCGCACACAATGTGATAAGATTTTCGATCATTTTGACTGGATTGAGACCCGGGTTTCTTCCGATACCAGGAGTGGCTGTCAATCCCACAATTTGTGGAAGTTGACCTGGTTGTAATTTTTGCTCAAGATACATGTGCATGATTTGTGCGTAGTTGCTGTTTCTTTCCGTGTTGTGGCACTCGTCGATAACGATCAGTGAAAATTCTCTCATTGCCACCATTCCTTTCTTGAATTCGTCGAGAAGCTTGCCGGCCGTGCACACGATAATCTCAGAGTGAGGCAACGCGTCTTTGATGTGCAGCTGCTGCTGTCGTTCTTGGATGTCACCCCGATTCCCTGTCCGACACTCCACGACTGCACTAGGAATGAACTCTGCCAACCTTTCTCTTTGCTGGTCGGCTAGTGGCCTCGTCTTCACCACCGCTGCCACTCTTGGAGACCTTTTTTGTCGCTTATTCTTCTCCAAATGGTCGGCTATGACCAGAGCTGCTACAAGAGTCTTTCCACTGTTAGTTGGAGCAACTACGATGTAGTTTTTGCCTTCAATTCCAGGTGCAGCCAACTCGTGCTGATAACTGCGAACAGCCTGTCCTTCCTTCATTTGAATTGTGTACTCTTTCGTCTTGGGCTACATGTGTGTAAAGTTTTCACAAACAACTGTTATTATACATGTGTACATGTGAATCAAAATAACTGCAAACATGGTATGCATAACCTACTTTCAGTTACATTATAATTTATATTATATTATTATATAGTATGCACTGACTGTCCCCCACTTTAAGTATTCAGTCATTTACCATATTACCTGTTGTGCATTATTGGATGCCTGACTGCCTTTTGTGGTTGGGTGGATTCCTGCAGCAGATGGTGGTAACTGTTGATTGTCCATGTCTTCATTGTCTCCTATAAATGACATTCAATCAATGAACCATATAAGTTCTCAGAAGTGTCTCTCTAATGAATACATACACATTTACAATGAATATAGATTCCACTAACCAAGGTAGCTCTTGATTGATTTCACCGCATCAATGAGATCAGCTATCTCTAGTGCATCAATCAATCGTTCCCAACTCGGTTCAGCTTGATCACAGCCTTGCCAAAGCATCAACATATCAATGGCCGCCAGTGACGCCTTATCCTTTCTGTTCTTTTTGATGTCCTCAAGTTTCTTTGCAGATTCTTTATCTTCGTCAAGACCAAGCAGAATTGCTAGCTCTTCCCATTTCTCACCAACATGCTTCCACACAAGCCTTTTCAGTTCTTGGGGTTCAGGACAATCACTCAATTTAGTGCTTGCCCTGTAATAGTATATTTTTTAGAATGTGACTGAATTACCAATAAAAAGTAGCTAGCTGCTATCCCCATAATATTTTAATACCTGGCTTTAACTGCTGTTTTCTCCTCTGGTTTAGTGATCACTGGTTTCAATTTCATCACTTCATTCTGGCCTGTTGATTCAGAATGCTGTTCCCTGAGCTTTTTCACCAGATTACCATGTGCACCCATCCTCTCCACTGCATTAGCTAAAGTCCTCCACGAGCAATCGTCTGCATTATTTCGCCAGTATTTTATCACTTCTGTCATCTGCCGATCGACATTGGTGGGATAATTTTTTTCAAACTTGTCTAATTCATGAGCTGGAACACCCAGATGTATGCCAAATTGATGTGGGTCTGTTATCACCTTAATGGCCTCGATGATCTTCCCCAATTCTGGTATGGGTGCTGTGATATACACCGGCATGATAAAGCAAAGTAACATTATAAACTTAACAGCATGCTAATCTTGTAAGCTGACTCGTTACCTTCCATGGTCAGTAGTCAGTTTGAGGCTGCACAAAGTTATCAGACGCGATGAAGCTGTAGTCCCATCCCCGATGATCAGATTGGATTGGGGAGGGGTGTGGCGCGCGAGACTTGGGGTGGTTTTCCTGCGCATGCGTAGAGTGCTGGTCACGCGCATGCTTGCGACAAGCTCTCACCGTCAGAATCTGCAGTGCACGATGGAGAAGGGCCCTGCTACTGATGCTACTAAAGGCGATGGAAAGAAGAAAAGTTGGCTTGGATCGGTTATCAGTAAGATACATCCATAGCAGCTATTCATAAATAATTTGTGAAACATTAAATTTTTCATGCATGGTGATCGAATATTGATTCAGTATTGCAATCCCGTGTAAATACAATGATGCTGGCTAGTATTATGGTAGGTATCACAATTTGCTTGCTCCAAGAAATAATATTTTTAATCTTGCCTGGGGGTGACGGATAAGGCCAATAATTAATAATATTATCATAATTCTTTAAATTGGGCATGGAATGAATGTATTCAAAGCTGCTGAAAAAGCAGTAATCAATGGCATGCATTATGGCCTTCATGCTGTGACTGACCATGTCAATGGCCACCGTAAGCTAAAGCAAATAGCTAGGTTGTAGCTAGCTGCATGCCGGGAATACATGCAATAGTACGTAACTGTTACTTTGATAACCAACATCCCGTCACCTGAGTAATGCAACCGAGCAAATGTAGCTCCCAGTTTAGGGTTGGATTACTTTTATATTGTTACTTATAGGAAGTAGTAAAGCAAGCAATTAATTAATATGAACAGCTAACTAGTTACAAAGAGAGTTTAATATCATGTACATGTAGCTAGCTATACTTGCTTCTGTTTTAGGAGAAATGTTTCCACGGGTAACTCTCCAGCAAGGGAGGCAGCCCATGTCGCGTGGAAAGTCACTAATGGTCGTCTCCTTCCTCTATCTGAACCACCTGGTCACAACATGGGTAAATCTCAACCATCTGAGTGCATAAAACTAATGCTATAATAATTATTAGAGCAATGCCCTATCTTAACTACCATGATAATAATAATAATTTCGTTGATTCCTATACCTCAACAGGTCCTCAGCTATATAGCAATATCAAAGCCATAATACTTATAATAATATTATATTAATCCTAAAAAAATAATAGACTTAATAGTATTAAATTTTGCCTTAATTCCCCTGGCATTCATGCAGGGATATCGTATGTGGGACTTGGGTGCACCTCTCCTGCTGACCTTGCTCTATCCCGGCTCCCTCCTCCTTCCCGCCATCTACGGCTTCCTCACTCAACTCATTACATCATCCCTCACCACACAAGTGGGCGACTGGATCGACGCCAATCCAAGGATGAAAAGTAATTATCTTGTTGTCAGTAATAATTATTTGGTCCTATAGCCATAGCTATAATTATATTATGAGCTATCTAGCAATAAAGTCCAATACGAAATTGTTAGTTTTCAAGTTGAAGTTAGATATTTTAGTGAAGTGGCTGATCAGATGGTTCAGGTGTGCAAAACATTCACTGGAATAGTTTCCACCATGGATTTGGTGAAGATTAAGCAAACATTTTCTACCGTTTATTTCTTTCTTTCAGTCATGTGGGTCACCCTAATCTCTCAGAATCTCTTTGTGATGCTGTCGGCCATTGTGATGTCTCTCCTCTTTGAGCTTCACTGGAGCATCTGCGAAAACTTCGTCATGTTTGCTGCCCTGATTCCCCTCATCATGCTGTTCGGATCTGGGGGGTTCCTCGCGACCACCGCCAACCTCATCGCCTTGGAGAAAGACTGGGTCGTGGTGGTGTCCGACAAAAATGAAGATACTCTTGCAAGTGAGCGCCAGTGTCATTCATTATGTGTGTGTGTGAATGTCTAAAATTAATTATGTATCAGTTGCAAGTGTGTGGTACTACAAATGTAGTTATGCATGCATTAGTAGCGACGTGACCATACCATTATGATTTTCTCTTCATGTGGCTAAAATTTGTTTTTTTTTTCTCTTTGTATAATATGCAGTTTTGAATGCCAACATGCGAAGAATTGATCTCATATGCAAGCTGTGTGCCCCAGCAATAGTGGGCGTATTCCTCCAGCACACGGGCCCCTTCGTTACCACTCTAATCATCGCCGGGTGGAACATAATTTCGTTCATCCTGGAAGTGGTGCTAATCACGACCGTCTACGAGGCCGTCCCAACTCTGGCCAATAAGAAGCTACGCATAAAGGACAAAATTGTGCACACGAGCGATGTAAGTGTTGGATAGTGAGTGCATGTGTGTTGGTCATGTGATAGTCACATGATATTCATATGATCTGATCAGTGCAATTTTATGACTACATGGCATTGACTTGCAGGAAGTTGACTATTGTTACGTGATGCATGATTCCTATTTTATTTCAGGTACACCATCCCAATGGAATGGCACTCTCTAACGTAGCAAAGGACAAAGGTCAAGCCAATGATGAGGAGAAGGTTGTGGTGGACGAAGACAGCATATCATCGTCGTCCGAGGAAGATCGCAACGGTGACTGCTGCCATTCCACTTGCTGCTCCTACCTGCTCCACCCCATCACCGCCATGTTTAGCGGCTGGAAGATCTACTTGAGACAAGAGATCGCACTGACCGGGTTCGCTCTCGCCTTCACCTACCTCACCGTGCTGGGGTTCAGCGGGGTCACTGCAGCCTATTTTCTCACGCAAGGCCTGAGGCCAGATATAATCGGTTTGTGTCAGGGTATCGGTGCTTTTTTTGGCATCCTGGGAACGGTGATTTTTCCATGCGCAAGGCGGCTGATTGGGACTGTGCGCACGGGCCTGTTCGGAATATCCATGCAGCTGTCGATTCTAATGTTCTGCATCGTGGCCATAGTGGTACCTTCTAAGAGAATCTCGAGCAAAGCCAGCGGCTACTACTCTGCCGACTGCAGCGCCTTTTTCAACAATGCATCCAACCTGACAACCACGTCTTATTTAGATGTGAACGAGGCTGACTACCATTACTTGCAAAATTCGAACGGTTCCCTCCCCTCTCCTTTCCCCTCTGACGATCCCGACCTGGTTCCGGATGAGCCTGGCATCAGTAGTGCCCTAATCTTCATGCTCGTCGGAGTTATTTGCTGTCGTACTGGGATATGGCTCTTCGATCTCTCCGTGCAACAGCTGCTTCAGGAAAATGTCAAGGAAGAAGAAAGGGGTGTGGTCAACGGCGTGATGAAATCCATGATGTGTTTCAACGATATGTTGAACTACGTTCTTGTGATTGCTGCCCCAAGGCCGGAGGATTTTCGGATTCTGACCATAATTTCTGTGGGAATGGTCACACTGGCCCTCATCTTTTATGCATCTTACGTTCGAAAGGTCAGGGGTCATCTGTTCCACTTTGTCGACTGTCTTCGTTGGTGTTGCCTTGGGAAACGTAAAGATGGAGAGAGCAAGAGGCTGCTCGATCGCAAGCATGCAAACTCTGAACCCAATAAAGCTGAATAATTAACTAATCAATCATTTAAAGTCATACATTATTAATTTTAGTTACCTTATCCCCAGGAACTGTAGCCTTGTGCCCCGGAACTGGGAATGGAACATGCACTAGGTCATTTTTCATCTCACTGGATTATACAAAAAATGTATTATTATAAATATTATGTAGATTCATTGATAATTATTATTGATGATCGTTGCATGAAAGTATGCATCAAAATTAATTAGCCGACAAAAAGTTAATTAACCAAATCTCCAGGTTATCATAATAATTGGACAATACACGCCACAATACTAAAATCATAATAATAATTATATCAGCCAAACAACACACACCCTATAATAACTACAGCTAGTCAAGTTTGTTTCTGTTCCAGCATTTCAGTGATGTCCATTTCCTCGTTGAGCAGTTCATCACTCTCTCCCTCTTCTCCCTCCAACTCTTCATTGGTGAAACTCATTGGATCATCCTTGTCCGCAAACAGCAGCACTGATCCCCCTCTCCCCCTCTCTCTCTCCCCTCGGACCTTCCTCCTCGTCCAATAATAGCAGTCCTTTATATGAAAGATGTGACCTCTGACCTTTCTCAGATACGCCATGTAGAGTATTAGCCCGAGTGTCACCATCCCTACTGAGATTACCGTCAGTATGCGAAAGTGTTCAGGCCTTGGGGCGGCAATGACCAGCACATAGTGCATCATGTCCATAATGGAATTCATAGCGTTCATGACGCCGCCGACCACGCCCCTTTCCTCCTCCTTCACGTTTTCCTGTACGAGTTGCTGTACGGCAAGGTCAAAGGTCCAAAGTCCAATTCGGCAGCAGATCACGCCCAGCAGCATGAACACCAGTGCCATGGAGATACCACTGGAGGAGCTCGTCGAGGGGGCTGAAGTGGGTGTGGTTTTTGTGGGCGGAGCTTCAGGCGGGCAGGGAGGAAGTGACGATGACGTGGTAGTAACATCATGAGCGAATCTTTTCAGTTCTTGCCGATTTGAGCTTGAGCTAGTTGAGCTTGGAGACGGTGAAGGCACTAGCAGTATTGACGACGGCATTAGCATTCTAGAATGGAAGGAGGGAGTGATCATGAAACTTTTTTGACTGAACGGTCGACTTTCAACAGCACTAGTAGAAGCAACAATACACTGAGTTGGTGATATAGAACTTGACATACTAATGGCAGCATTGCCAGGGGGAGCTGGTGGTCCACAGTCAGCGGAGTAGTATCCAGAAGCAGCGCTAGATATCCGATTTGAAGGTACTGCTATAGCCACTATACAGAGGAGCAGAATGAGCCACTGGGTGGTTATTCCAAACAGGCCGGTCCGTACCGTGCCAAATTTACGTCGGATAAAGGGGAAAATGATGGTCCCCGTTACGCCAAAAACTGCTCCGATTCCTTGGCATACCCCGATGATGTCATTTCTCAGACCCTGCGTTAGGAAATAGGCGGAGGTGACCCCGCTGAACCCCAGCACGGTGAGGTAGAGGGAAGCCATAGCAAAGCCGATCAGAGCGATCTTTTGTCTCATGTAGATCTTCCAGCCGTTGATCAAGGTCGTGAAGGGGGTAAGGAGGTGCGAGAAGATTTTGGGAGGCCTCTTCCCCCTGCAGCATGTACAGGGGCATCTCGGGTCAGTGTTGGGTAGGGGGTGCAGGTCTAGCTTGTCCCCCTTATCTTGATCTCCCCCCTCCTCCCCCTCCCCCTCCCCCTCCCCATCACTTTGAGATAGTTCTTCACTCTCAGCATCATCCTGCAGAAAATAAAATCACATTTACAATGTACGCTATTACATGTAAGTTAGATAGAATGCTGAAAGATTATCACAAGGCTACATGTATAGCACTCTTACTCTGCTATCTTTGTCAAGATCTCTACGCTCTTCCATTAATTACCGTATAGCGGGAAATTTTCGTATGGTGCTAATTTTCGTATATTTCGTATGCTCCATCCCTTATACGAAAATAAAAACTGCGAAAATTTGAACGTACGAAATTTTTTTCCTTTCGCGCGTGACCTTTGACCTATACGCGCCACACGCAATCGCTAGCTGGAGGTGCTAAATGCAAGGCTAGCTCACTGAATGTCTCTTTATCGATTCTTTGCCGAGGCGTTGAAACGAAGTGACCTTTCTGATTCCAGTGGACCGCTATCGGCATCGATTACGATCAGTGATGCTAGCGTTACCGTATACCGCACGTAAGTGAGAGCGCTACCAGCTGCGCATGCGCGCAATCTCCCGCAGCAAGCATACGAAATTTAAAAATACGAAAATTTATTCTAAGGGTGTTTAGGCCGATCATACGAAAATTAGCACCAACGAAAATTTCCCGCTATACGGATTTTTTTTATACAGCTAGAATACATACATTCACTCCGCCATACACATACACACAGTCACACACACACACACATACACACCTCCCCATCTTCTCCCTCCTCCTCCTCCATCAGTCCGGTCATGTCAATGGTGCTCTGTTTCCTCGTCTTCTTGACGGCTAGCGTTGGAATCATCCTGTAGACGAGCCAGACTAGAAGCAGCTCCCCAAAGAACGAGACGACGTTCCATCCGGCCACGATAATCGTGGTGGCAAAGGCTCCAGCGTGTTGCAGGAATATCCCAGCAATGGCCGGAGCCAGCAGCTTGCAGAGAAGGTCAATTCGACGCATATTAGCATTCAGCGCTGTAGGTATAAACAAGAATTATTATAGGAGACATTGGATGATGGTTATCTACTGATTTTTAAATTATTGGGGTTCGCAGCAAAAAAAAAAAATCAGGTTATTCAGGAGCGTGCAATGGTGATGATAGGGGGATTTGGGTATGCAGGACTATTGGGTGCAAAACGACACAAACACACGAATAACTAAAAATAGTAAGTGTTACTATTTTTATCTACTCACCAGCCAGAGTGTTCTCATTCTTGTCTGCGAGCACAACGACCCAATCCTTCTCGATGGAGATGGTGTTGGCAACGGAGGCCAGGTTGGCCCCCGAGCCAAAGATGATTACGAGAGGAGTGAGGGAGGCAAAGAGAACGACATGGCTGCAGACGTCCCACTCCAGTGCAAACATCAGCGCTATGACGATCGAGCACAGCGCTACCAGGCTGTTCTGGATCAGTAGGCTCATCCATATTACTGTAAGTGTATGTATGTGTTATGTACATGCTTAAGGACACTTTCGTTTGCAAGTACCAAAATTGTTGCAATTTGCTTCATTTTTTGTTAATTTTCTAAAAACTAGTACCCACGAAGTACAGCTAATAGGCATATTTTGTTAATTGATTTAAAATTGTTGATAACCATGTTACCACTACAAGCTGGGAGTAGTACATGTACACCCCCCTTAGTAACGATTATTGATAAAGTTCAATGCAATACTTGTATGTGGCAAACCACATCACTACAGGTTTATGCAACATGTGACCAATCTGTAGCAGCTGCCTCTTGCACTCGGAACTGATAGACTGACCAATCAGAGCAACTGCACTGTATCAGTTTAGTGATATCTGAATGTTATTGTAAGCTACCTGTAACAATGTCATATTATATACATGTACATAATGCTTTCTAACACAAAATTGTACAAGATAGTACAATAATGTATTATTTATAAAGTTAACCCCTTTCTCACCTCTCATTCTCGTAAATATAATGCATTAATCCCTTTCTCACCTCTCATTCTTGGATTAGCGTCGACCCAGTCCCCCACCAGAGTGCCAAAGGCCGCCGTTGATAGCTGCACCAGGAAGCCAAAGATGGCAGGGAGAAGGAGAGAGCCAGGGTAGAGGATGACCAGGAACAAGGAGGCTACAAAGCCCCACATACGATCACCCTGTTGAGAGAGAGAGAGAGAAAGAGAGAGAGAGAGAGAGAGAGAGAGAGAAAGAAGACTAACAGTGCTGCAACTGATAGGTGCACATAATACCATTCACTCAAGGGATATCAAATGACTTACAGGTGTACATATATAGGCGCCTATATAATATTATAATATTATGAAACATATATTATGTGATAAAATGTAACTGTTGCTTGGATAATGCTGACAAGTGTACAAAATATAACAATTTGATGTAAGCATGGCTGATGTATGCATCAATGATCTACATATAAGTATATATGTAGCGCATTGCTCCAGTCCGGATAGTCGCGGCTACTCAAAATATAACAATGTCATGTTACTATGGTAGTTGATATTAATTAACAGAACACGCACCCATGCTGAAAAGGAGTGGCTGACATAGAGCAATCCAACGATCAGTGAAGATTTCCTGCGAGACAGCTTCTCCCTTCCACGATAGAGGCTCAGCTGAGGGAATACCTCGTCTGGAAAATAAAATTCGATCAAAATCCGCAAAAATTTAAATGGTGATAATCAAACTCATCTGCGCAGTGCTACTCTCACCTGCCAAGACTCTGAGTTTGCTCTTCTTCCTTCCCTCGTCGCCATGACGCTCGTCGTCGTTCGAGTTCTCCATTTCCAGCTGACGCATGTGCATGTGCTGTCAGTGCTTATGATTCTTGTTTGATTTTACAGAGATCTACGCATAATTAGATCAGCCCCACCCCTTACTATTGTGCACCTCTATTAAAGAATAAATTTAATTATTAATAGCCTGAATTTTATGATTTTGACGGTTTATATCGTTCACAGCAGTCTAAATAAGATTGCAGTCCACCGACATCGAATCTCCCAGATACCTCTTTTGCATAAACCATCCTCCTGCAAAAGTTACATTATGTTGCAGCTGATATTAAAATTAATCATCATTCTTTGTCACCATACCTGGAGCTAAGGTACTTGATGAAATTTCCCGGAGCATCTCTCTCCTTCAATGGTGCAGCCTAAAACAATTTTGGGGGGGGGGGGGGGGGGGGCAAACATCGTAATGGATTGTAAAACCATTATTTATGCTTTGAAATTCACCTTTTTCTCAGCTAGAAATTGTGCTAAAACTTCCAAGCTCCCTTTTGAAAGCACATAGAAACAAGGACACTATTAGTACGCAATGAAAATCAAACGTGACAGTGGTATAATATATAATTATAGTAGAACGTACAGCCATCCTTGAGCTGGTAGACTCGGGCGAGGGCTTCTCCAGAAATGAGGTCACCAGCCCAGAAGCATCCACTTCTAGAATACCAAACTTGTGTGTCTCTGAAAATGAAAATCTTATAATTATCATACCAAAGCACCATCGGTTAGCCAGGTCCATTCCCATGTTAAGCATCCAAGCTGGGAATGGGCCTGAGAATGAGGCGTATAACCAATTTCATGATCTTACCATCATCTTTGCACTTGTAGCAAGGGACCAAGGCTCCACCCTCTGAGCTGGCTCTGGACGCTAGGAATTCTTCAACAAACTCTGCCAGCTTGAAATCTTCAAGAAACAGTGTGTCCCTGCAAGCAGATTTTGATAAAGAAGTCAAGCACATCTTTATTATGCTATTTCTAAAGAGCCTAGTACACATTAAGACCCAATGGCATAATATTCACATGAAAATAATTTCTTGGATAAAAAATTAATGCTCTACTGAATGATCAATACAGTGGCAGTCTTGTGCTCTATATAAACGTTAAAAAAATTTCAAATCTGCTCACCCTCCAATAACTATAAGGTGATCTTGGACATTAAAGTGTTGCACAGCCAAGTCAATACAGCCGACTGCTCCCACTCTTCCTTCGTTACACGTACTCCCATCACTGACTAGCCTCACTTGGGGGTAAGCCCCTGACCATTTCTGGAACTGCTCCTGATTGGACGCATTCACCTAGATGCAAAAATTATACAATATTCGATCAAGCTAAGCACTATACAATCAGAAAATACCGTACTGATGAATAAATTTATCATAAGTCACAAATAACAGTGTAATAAAATTGGCTTTTCTCACCACCACATAGACTTCGCAGTCCTTTGTCAGGTCACATGACCGGAGAGTGTCCATCCAATGGGAGATCAGGGGCTGACCGGCAACCGGGAGCAGGGGCTTGGCCACACCCACCAAGTGAGGGTACTCATCCTTGTGAGATTCCAGGTCTCTTGCGAACCTCGTCCCATAGCCAGCGGCTAGGATCAACACCTTCATGCTACAACCAATTTACACCCTCTATGTATTACATACAGGCTCCACCCATTAAGGATACTAGCCCCACCCACTCCCACTACGAGCTCCGCCCATTTTACTGACCTTTTGATTGGTCGATCGCTCCATAGCGCGTGTTGGTGGAGCCATGGAGCTAGTGGATGTGCCTAAGCGGCTGCAGATCGACGCGGAGAAGCTGCGACGATACCTGGAGCGCCATCTGGACGGATTCTCATGCGCGGAAGGCGGACTCAGGGTGAAAAAATTCACGTGAGTTAAAATTATCAGTGATTATCCACTTTCATCTCTCAAAATAATACCCCATAGAAGCTGTAATGAGGGTAGGGCTAAGTTCAATAGCTCTTCCTTTTGTATTATATATACTCTTGATGTAAAGTATAAATAGGTGTGCCTAGCACGACACGTAAATGGCTTCATCTGCTGATCCAGGGGGTTTATTGAACTGTACACTAGTGAGATACTTAATACATAATATTATTATGCTTGTAGTGAGTGTGACATTTTTCATACTGCAGATATGGTGAGTCGAATCCGACCTACCACCTTGGTACAACTACAGATCAGGAGTACGTCCTTCGTCGCCGTCCCCCCGGACGTCT
Organism: Cliona cf. orientalis; assembly: GCA_963930775.1. NCBI lineage: Eukaryota > Metazoa > Porifera > Demospongiae > Clionaida > Clionaidae > Cliona > Cliona cf. orientalis. The sequence goes on along the minus strand of OZ005699.1, from coordinate 340,927 downwards.
CCTTCCCGGGGCACACCGCGTCGATCGGGAGTATCGAATCATCTCGGCTCTCGCCAAAGTCCACTTCCCTGTGCCACGCCCACTTCTCTACTGCTCCAATGCTAGTGTAACTGGTACTGAATTCTATATCATGGAATGTGTGGAGGTAAAATTATTAATCTTGATTTTTTTCGTGCTAACTGAATTACGATGTTTAATTAACAGGGGCGAGTGTTTCGCAACCTCACTCTCCCGGGCCTCTCTCCCTCCGAGAGACACGCCCTCTACGTTTCCATGGTGACGACGCTGGCCCGGCTCCATTCGATCGACTGGCACTCGTTAGACCTCGGTGATTTCGGGGGCAAGGGGGCCTCCTACACGGAGCGACAGATATCGGTGTGGTCTAATAACTACCTAAAGGCAGTCCCCAAGGAAGATAAGGTGGACGAAGACATGGACCACTTGATGAAATGGCTACCCAAGAATCAGCCACATGGGGAGCAGCCTCTGGGTGAGAGAAAGTTACTATTCAGTGCTGCTATAGTCATGAATGCAAAAGTCTTTTTTGCTTGAAGCCAAAATCCTGATACATTTTAATATTCCGTATGATGTGCCTGTACAGTTCAAATACATGATGACACGTATTATGCTCAATTGTTTGCAGCCATTGTTCATGGAGACTACCGAGTAGAAAATGTGATCTTTCACCCAACTGAGGTATCTTGTTGTATGCCTGTTTGCTAGGTTTTATAATTTCCTCCTACTCTCTTTCTCAATTATTAATTTTACTATCGCAGCCTCGGGTGATAGCAGTGTTGGACTGGGAGCTCTGTACACTCGGGCATCCTTTCGCTGACATGGCGTTTATTTCAATCTTCTCCCTCATCAACCCAGCTACCATCATCACTAGTGGAATAGGTGGTGAGAAAGAGAGAGAGAGAGAAAGAGAAAGCATTAGCCTTCTGCATTTCTTTAGATACCGACTTACCGCCTGGTATGCCTAATGAGGAGGAGCTTACTTGCATGTACTCTGCCCTGATGAAACTGCCACACCCACTTCCTGACTGGCCGTTCTTCAAGGCTCTATCATGCTTCAGAATGGCATCCATTGTACAGGTAAACAGTGACCTCTATAGTATCTACCATTTTTGGAGGTCTATACATGACACATAATATTATACTGCTGTATTTGGTAGGGTGTGTATGCTCGTGGTCTCCAAGGCAATGCCAGCAGTGCACAGGCAGGGATATTCAAGGCTGTAGTGGGGCCTCTGGCTGGTCTGGGCTGCTCTTTCACAAGGTAAGTGAACACTCATTTCTTGCCATGCAGTAATGACGTACCCCTACATTTAACTAATAATTCAACTTAGAGATAATTTTTACCCCCCTCCAGTACTAATTTTTTTTCTCTTTTCATAGAGAAAAGGAGAGGGTTCCATCTGTACTGGATCTGATACACTACTCCAAGAAGGCTAGGGACACTCTCGATCGGGTGAAGAAATTCTTGAAGGAGCATGTCTACCCCGTGGAAATGGTGAGGAAATATCTTTATCTTATAGCTAATGTTTTATTAATCAGTACAAAATATTATTGCAGCAATTTTTTTTCAATTATGACCTACATGTACATGTATTATAGTGATCATAGTACATGTGTGTATATTGATGTACAATTGCATGTATTTTATGATTTATGTACTGATGATGACTGTATATATGTAGGAGATATACCGTCATGTGATGAACCCTGACACGATGTGGACCATCCCTCCAGTGATTGAGGAGTTGAAGAAGAAAGCTCAGCAAGCTGGTCTGTGGAATCTGTTTCTGCCCGGGGTGTCAGGCCTCTCTCAGCTGGAGTACGCTCCAATGGCGGAGGAAATGGGAAGATGTCCTTTCTCCTCTGAAATCTTCAACTGTAGTGCCCCAGACACTGGTGAGAAGATTCTATCTTATGTCCTAAAACTTAGTGTTTTCTAATTATGCATACAGTAATAATATAAAATTGTACTAGTCAGTTTAATATGTGTAGCCTAGATCATTTCCCTGGGGATGAGGCTACATGTAAAAATATCATGATCATAGAAATTTTTTGCTTTGTTTTTGGCATTTGTGTCTTTCTCCCCCTGCCAATTTAGGCAATATGGAGGTCCTTCACCTCTATGGCAGTGAGGAACAGAAGCAGAAATGGCTCCAGCCCCTGCTGAATGGAGAGATACGATCTTGTTTCAGCATGACAGAACCAGAGGTGGCGTCCAGCGATGCAACCAACATCTCCTGCACGATCCGCCGAGAGGGGGCGTGGTTTGTCGTCAACGGCAGAAAGTGGTGGAGCAGTGGAGCGGGGGACCCAAGGTGCAAGGTCGCCATTGTTATGGGGGTCACGAACCCTGAGGTGAGAATGAAGTAACATGACACTGATTCCTCATCTTTCCTAAAAATTACTCTCTCTTTCTTTATCACTCTCTCTCCATCTCCCTCCTGCCCCTCATGTGCTTACAGGCTGATCGTCTCCATCAGCATGCTATGATCCTGGTTCCCATGGATACTCCAGGAGTGAGGAAGGTCCGCCCACTCACAGTGTTTGGATACACTGACGCTCCACACGGCCATCTGGAGGTGGAGTTCAACAACGTCAGAGTGCCAGCTGCCAATCTTATCTTAGGTAAGGAAATTTAGCACAATTGCCCGATATCATCTATCATAGAGAAACTTGAATTTGAAAATCACTATACACTATTGTCTACAATAATAATAATATTCTCTCTCCCCCCTCTACTTTCTGTCCCTCTCTCTCCTCCTTAGGTGAGGGTCGAGGTTTTGAGATAGCGCAGGGTCGTCTTGGTCCTGGGCGGATCCATCACTGCATGAGGATGATAGGCATGGCGGAGAGAGCTCTGGAGATGATGATAGAGAGAGCTGCTGATAGGAAGACATTTGGAAAGAGGCTACTTAGACGTGTAAGTTTTGCTGTTATAGAGAAAAGGAGAGAGAGAAACATTATTTTTTCCCTCTGCAGCAAACTGTTCGTATGGACATAGCTAATTCAAGGATGGAGATTGACCAGTGCCGGCTACTAGTGCTCAAGGCTGCACATGCTATTGACAACAATGGAACTGTAGGCTAGATGAGTAACTGAATCTAGACTCTACTTTCTCGATCTCAATAATAATTATTATCTGAATATTAACACGTGCTAAGTCATGCACACACAGTCAGTAAATCACGTGATCTGATACAAAGAGTATAGATAAGACCACAAAAATGATAATAATAAGGAATTGCTACATAACTCCCCCCCAGTGAGTGAAAGGAATGATAGAAAAGTTATGTGAAAGAAATTGTGCGACTAAGGCGATCAGGCAACTGAACATGTCGTCCGGACCTGGTGTGGGTGAGTGGGGGAAGTGTGGGGGTGACAGAGTGTGACTGTGATGAGGGAATATGAGGTTGGTATGATGATGAATGAGATTGTTCAATGTGAGTGTCCGATGATACCATTGAATAGGCAGGTTTCAAGCGATCAATAGAAACTGTATCTGTTCGACCATCATTACGAGCGATAACAAAATGCCGTGTTTTGCGGTCAACCACCTTAAACGGTCCATTATACGTCGGCTGAAGAGGTGGTTTCTTAGCATCGTTTCTAACAAACACATGTGTGCAGTCAGTCAAATCTTTGTGAACAAATGTAGGATTGCTAGAAGGTGAACGAGGTTGCTGATATTGGAGTTGATTCATGAGCTCTTTTAACGTGTCGACATATGAGAGTGGGTCACTGGGAATGTCAGAGGGTGTGGAAATGAACAACTCGCCAGGAAGTCTGAGGGTGGTTCCATAAACCATTTCCGCTGTAGAGCATTTGAGATCGTCTTTGACAGCTGTTCTTATTCCCAAGAGTACCAGTGGCAGGGATTCTGTCCAGAGGTGGGGGTTGCTGGAACATTTGAGAGCTGTCTTAAGTTGACGGTGGAACCGCTCGACCATACCATTTGCGGCAGGGTGGTATGCTGTAGTGCGCTGTCGATGAATTCCCAGGAGTTGAGTCAGGAGTGACCATAGGTGAGATTCAAATTGGCTGCCTCTATCCGTGATGATGGTGGATGGGACTCCAAATCGTGCTATCCATCCGGATACTAGTGCTCGTGCAACAGTTTCTGCAGAGATGTCTTTGATTGGAAATGCTTCAGGCCAGCGAGTGAACCTATCTACACAGGTGAGTAGATACCTGTAGCCTTGTGAGAGAGGAAGTGGGCCAACCAGGTCAATGTGCACCACATCAAAACGATCATCAGGTGGTTTGAATGACAAAACTGGAGCATTGGTATGTCTGATGACTTTAGTTTGCTGGCATTGTAGGCAAGATTTGGTCCACTGATTGATATCTTTGTTCATGTTGGGCCAGACGAAACGAGCACTGATCAGCTGTCTGGTAGCACGAGTACCAGGATGTGAGAGCGAGTGGAGTGTTGTAAATACGAGCTTGCGTAGCTGTTCTGGGACGAAGGGTCGAGGAGTGCTTGTTGAAGTGTCACAAAATAAGAGGGGACCACCAGTATCGAGAGTGTAGGGTGTAATTTGGAGAGATGAAGTTTGCGGATTAGCTAGCAATTGCTGCAATTCAGGGTCTGTTAGTTGAGCTTTAGCCATGAGGTGGAAATCTATGACTGGTGAGGAATTATGAGTGAGTGCGTTTGCTTCTATGCGTGACAAGGCATCTGCGACACTGTTGTCGACACCGCGTATGTGTCGTAGATCGGTAGTGAACTGGGAAATGAAGTCTAAGTGACGACACTGTCGAGGGGAATGGCGGTCTGGACTGGCATTGAAAGCAAACGTCAAAGGTTTGTGGTCCGTGATCACATGAAATATTCGACCTTCGAGGAAGTATCGGAAATGCTTGATGGATAAATAAACGGCTAGGAGTTCGCGATCGAAAGTGCTATATCGTCTTTCAGAGGGTTTCATTTTCTTTGAGAAAAACGAGATTGGTTGCCATTGTCCATTGATGTACTGTTGAAGTACTGCTCCAATAGCGGAATCGGAGGCATCGGTCGCAAGGCTGGTGAGGGCGTTCGGCGTTGGATGTACGAGTAAGGTTGCCTCTGCGAGGGCTGTCTTTATGCTGGTAAAGGCTTGAGTAGAGGTATCGTCCCATGTGAGGCGTTCTGTAGTAGAAGTCAGAAGCGAGTTGAGCGGGTCTAAAATCTTAGCACAACCAGGTATGAAACGATGATAAAAATTGATGAGGCCGAGAAATGTTCGTAGTTGGCGGCGTGATTGTGGTTGGGGGAAATCCATAATGGCTTGCACCTTTGACGGGAGGGGGTGGATACCGTTGCTGTCTACCAAATGTCCCAAGAAATGGACACTGGATGCGCCAAATACGCATTTTTGCGGATTGATGATCAAACCATGGTGGGCTAGTCGTTCAAAAACGAGTCGGAGATGATGTTGATGTTCCTCTGCGGTTGCACTAGCGATCAGAATATCGTCGATGTAGACGTAAGAAAAGTCGAGTCCACGTAATACCTGGTCCATAAACCGTTGGAATGTTTGCGCTGCATTCTTTAACCCGAAAGGCATACGGACAAATTCGAAAAGTCCGAACGGGGTACTGATAGCAGTTTTCGGAACATCGTCGGGGTGGACTGGTATCTGGTGGTAAGCTCTGACAAGGTCTATTGTTGAGAAAACCTTGGCTCCATGAAGGGTGGCGGAAAAGTCCTGAATATGAGGGATAGGATAGCGGTCGGGTGTGGTGACATTGTTGAGGGCTCGGTAGTCCCCACACGGTCTCCAATCTCCTTCAGACTTCTTGGGCACCATGTGCAGCGGAGAGGCCCAGGGACTGTCAGAGGGTCGTATGATTCCCAACTCCATCATGTGTTCGAACTCCTTACGAGCAATTTGAAGTTTTTCGGGGGAGAGACGTCGAACTCTGGAGGAGAGTGGTGGGCCAGTTGTACTGATATGGTGTGTAATATTGTGTTTGACAGGGGTGTCTTGATAGTTGTGAATCCGGGTGAGGTCCGGAAATTCTGAGAGTAAGGATGAGTAAACTTGTGCGTGAGAGGGGGTTGTAGTTGTGGGCGAAGGGGGTGTGCCCTCAGTGATAATTCCATGTATTGAAAGGTGAGTGCGGGTGTCTACTAGTTTTCCGTGAGCCATGTCAACCAGGAGACCAAAATGATGGAGAAAATCGGCACCGAGGAGCGGTTTGCTGACGTCAGCAATGATGAAGATCCAGCGAAACGTGCGGCGTAGACCAAGGTTGAGAGTTAACGAACGTTGTCCATATGTCGCGATTGTTGAGCCGTTGACTGCCGAGAGTGTGAAGCTTTCTCGTTTACGGAGACGGTCGGAGCGAGTGGGCGGGATTATACTGACTTGTGCACCGGTGTCCACGAGAAAGTTGCGTTTACTTATGCGATCTGTGACATGTAAGAGGCGACATATGTTGTGGCCAGACGCGTCTGTCGCCGCTAACGGCTGGCCTGGTCGTTTGGCGGCTGGGTAAAGTCGCAGGGTGGGTTGCACTTCTTTGCCTTGCTGCCATACTTTTGGTGGTACCAGCAAGTTGTTTGCTCTTGAGGGGCGGGGCTGTACTGTCGATTTCGAGAGTGAGAACGGTTGCGCGACTGACGGGTGAGCTGTTTGACGGAGGTTTGTAACTGCTCCACTGCAGATCGTAGTTGCTCAATTTCGGCGAGGATTTCGGGGGAGGGGCCTGGGGAGGTACTAGTGGCGGCAACTGTGGGAGCTGCCACCTCAACGACTTTGTCAGCCAATTCAGCAAGCTCCTCTAATGTAGCAGTAGTGTTGGTGGAGGCAAGTACCATGCGTACGTTTGATGGCAGTCTCTGTAGAAATAACTCCCGTAGGAAGGTACTGTCGGTGGTACTTGCTCTTTCGCCGAGTAGTTGCTGCATTCTGCGTAATAACTGTGTAGGCTTTCGATCCCCAAGTTCCTCAGAATTAAACAGCTGCTGGAGGCGGCGTTGTTCTGATGCTGCCGTGCGGCGAATGAGCTGTTCCTTCAGAATCTTATAAGGAGTGGCCTCAGGGGGCTTGAGTACCAGGTCGCGTATCTCGGTGGCGACTTCTGGGGACAAGGATGCTATAACGTAGTCGAATCGGGTTTTCTCCGCGGTAATCCGGCGGGTGGTGAAGGTGGCTTCCACTTGGGCAAACCATATCTCGGGGTCAGAGGGCCAAAATGGCGGTAGCTTTACCGAGACGGTTGCGAGCGTTGCTGGGGTTGCTGGGGTGGAGCCAGCTGATGTCTCCACTGCAGGTGGATCGTCTTCAGACATCGTCAGGGTCACCAATGTAGGCTAGATGAGTAACTGAATCTAGACTCTACTTTCTCGATCTCAATAATAATTATTATCTGAATATTAACACGTGCTAAGTCATGCACACACAGTCAGTAAATCACGTGATCTGATACAAAGAGTATAGATAAGACCACAAAAATGATAATAATAAGGAATTGCTACAGAACCAAATCAGCCAGGAAAGAGGTAAACCCCTGTAATAAAGCCATGTAATAACTAATAGTATGACTCAGCATCAATCATGTGACTGTTTTTATCCAATCAGATTGCCGCAATCAAGGTGCTGGCTGCTAATATGGCCTGCAATGTTGTGGACAGGGCCATACAAGTTTATGGAGGGATGGGGGTGTGTCAGGACACACCCCTTCCTGCCTTCTATGCTGGAGCTCGCTCGCTGAGGATTGCCGATGGTCCAGACATCGTTCACATGGAAACAGTTGCCAAGGAAGAGCTGAAACAACAACTACAATCAAAACTATAAAAATTACTACAATAAAAAGTCTTATTGTAACAGTTACTGAGATAATGTGAAAGTACTAAGTACAATTGCAAGTATTGATGATTTGTATGACATAATATAGGTGTCTCATGATCATAAAAACTTTTTGCGTAGCTGTTCAGCCAACGACTCATGCTCAAGAATATCAACAGCCTCAATAATGGCAGCCCAAGAGGGACGAGGGTTTACTTGCTTAAGCCATAACTTAATCATTTCCCTGAAGCATTTACTTGCACTACTAGGATAATTGAGCTTAACGGTATCTAAAGACCCTGGAGCGAGTTTAAGGATGTGGCCAATATCCTCCCAATCAGCGGAAACTTCTTGTGACAATTCTTTCAGGAGATTACCAATATTCAGTGTGCTATCAACTCCTGCATCGCATCCAGTAGCAGAAGACGTTGGTGCATGGTGTATACGTGGTGTATCAACAGCATGGGCTTCCTCAGTTTTAGCACTTGATAAGTCCATTTTCATTGCAGAACCTAATAAACACAAAAATGCACCATACGCTAAGGGGCATCATAATAATAATAATATTATTATGATCTTAAGCATAACGCCCCCAGGGACCCTCTAATAACATATTATTCTGGTTCCCAAATAAGGTAGTGACAATAGAGTGCATGCACACAATTATGGAGCTTATTTTGTGTCAAAAATCAGAATTTTGATTTAGAATGTGAAATACAATATGATCGGGCAATATCAACTGTAAAATAAAGTTTTCAGTTTGTTTGTAGTTTAAATTTTGACTTTTCATTTGATTTTCAATTTGATTTTCAATTTGATTTTCAATTCGATATTCGATTTGATTTTCAATTTGATTTTCAATTTGATTTTCCGTTCGATTTTCGATTTGATTTTCACAATGTGATCTTCAATTTGATTTTTCACTTGATTCTCTGTTCAGTCTTTGCTTTGATTTTCAATCGTTTCAAATTCCATTATTCTATAACCCAGAACAGTTTCCATTGGTCATTTTCATTAGAGTGCAATCCTCTCTCAACAATAATTACGTTTAACTTGCATGGTGACCTTTATTACATTCAATGCAGCACAAACCGAAGTGAAATATTGCTCTCAAGTCGAATGATAGGAACCTTACAGTGGTTAATTCTTGCTAATAAAAACTAATATAGGTCGCCAGGTAAGTAAATTGTTGAGAGACAGCGTTGCACTCGTGAAAATGAGCATTGGAACCTGATCTGGGTTATAGAACAATGGAATGTAAACAATCGAAAGTCAAAGCGAAATTGAACAGAAATCAAATGAAAAATTAAATTGAAGATCATATTGAAAATCAAATTGAAAATCAAACAGAAAATCAAATTGAATATCAAATTTGAAGTTGATATTGCCTGATCACATTGTATTTCACTCTAAAAATCAAATTCATGATTTTTGACACAAAATAAGCTCCATACACAATTGCAAGACTTGAAGTTTAGGATAACTCTTACCAGAAACACAGATCATAAAGCTATTGTAAGGATCCCTAGCTCCATTCAATTTCACTGGATGAGCTAAATCAGATGCTGTTTCTCCTTCATATTTTGCTAATAGTAGACAGGAAGGAATTCGCTTTCCTTCCTTGAATTTGTCAACTTCCCTCTTCATTATCTGCAAGATTTTTAATTTTGTTTAATGAATTTCAAAATTAATTATCATCATGTATACATGCATACTAACCACAGGAGGGCTCAATGTCAATATTCTCCATTTATTCTCTGTGGCTATTCCAATAGAGGATGGAAAAGGAACATCCAATTTAATTTGGTTTTCTTCAAATACAATTTTTTGGTCACTATCAAGCACTGCATTCCTTCCTCGATAGTAGTCAGTTATAAGCTGTAATTAAAGTATAACATGCATGAGGGAACCGATAGTATTATGCACAAAAAATCAATAATAATTGGCACTACCTTGTTGTGTGCCTTAGTATTCCAGAGTATCACAAAGTGTATTTTATGGTGTCTTGCATCGTCTTTATGACGGTATGTATTGGCACGGTAGTCACGTTTACCAAATCCCTTCTGAGCAAGAGCAAATTTACAAAATCTATCTAGCTCAATAAAACCATAGGAACTGTGCTTTGGAAAGCGGGCAACCGCGGCACTCTGTGAATCAGTATTTGATTGAAAGATTTCGAAACTGGAGCCTGCACTTGGAGATCTGACAAAGCACAATTCATGGAGGCTTTCTTGCTGCGTAACACAGTGTTGAATTCGTAGAGTAACAAGTTTAGAGAATTGAATTTTTGGAATACATTTAATTGAATACACTGCACTGACAAGATGCAAGTTGTGCGGCAATTGATAGTCTCCTGTGATACTGGCCTTAATACAAATGGTACACGAATGTATATCCTCTGGTAAGGAATTTTCAGGAATATCAAACTGCAGTCCATATTCATGCCATGAGAAGTGCTGTTCATGACTGGTCACTTCAATAGTAGTCTCAGCAATCAAATCTTCGAAAAGCAATGTAGTGGAACCATACTTCATAGATACTGGTTCACATTCTGTCAAAAGTTGGATAATCTTGGGAATTTTTTTATTGGAAAACATTAAAGCAGAAAATCCATTATTGTCCTTCAACCGTACATCAGCTCCATGGTTCAGTAGTAGTTCAACAGTCTTTGCATTTCCCTGTTGACTTGCAATCATCAGAGCTGACATTCCACTGAACTTGTTCTGCATGTTTACATCAGCACCCCACTTCACTAGGAGCTTAGCTATTTCAGAATATGCGTTCTGACACGCAAGCATTAAAGCTGACCACCCATCACTTCCTTGGATATTTACGTCAGCCCTGTATTTCAATAATAGATTGGCTGTTTCAAAATTTGCATTTGCACCAGCAATCATTAACATTAATGCCGTCCACCCATTGTTTTTTTGCAAGTTTACATCCGCTCCATGTTCAAGTAACAGCTTAGTCATTTGAGTATGGCCTTTCTGACATGAAAACATTAGAGCAGACCACATATTCTTGTTCTGTGTATTAATGTCAGCTCCATAATCCAAGAGTACCTTTGCTGTTTCGATACTTTCATTCTGTATTGCAACCATTAAAGTTGACGTGTCTTCATTATCATGGTCATTAACATTGGCACCATGCTCTAATAAAACAACAGCTACTTTGGTGAATCCTTTCTGAGCTGCAGCAAATATAGCTGATGCTCCATTGTTATTCTTCAGGCTTACATTAGCTCCACGACCAAGGAAAAGTTCAGATAATTTGGGTAAGCAAGAAACCATTAAAGCAGATGTTCCATCATTGCTCTGTAGGTTTACATCAGCTCCACAGTCCAACAGCAGATAAACAATTTCAGCCTGTCCACTTTGACTGGCAAACATTAAAGCAGACCATCCTTTTCTATTCTTTAAATCTACATTGGCTCCAAATTCTAATAGTAATTTGGTCATTTGTAAATTACCACGTTGACTTACAACCATCAAAGCTGACAATTCATGATTTGGTGGTATCAGATTTACATTAACTCCTTGTTTCAGCAAGTGATCTACTTCTTTGGTGAGACTATTCTCACACGCAACTACTAGCTCCAACCACTTCTTTGTTTCTGAATCGTCTGCATATGGATATACTGTCCCTTCGTGTTTCTTGAGTATTTTAACAACTTCTCTATGCGCATACTTTTTTGCGAACATCAAAGCTGTCCATCCATTACTATTTTGTGCATTCACATCTGCTCCATATTCTAGTAGCATGAGTACTACATTAATGCTACCCTTGCTGCTTGCAATCATTAATGCTGACAATTTACTATTAGATGAAATATCTACTTTGTTACTCTGCATATTAACATTAGCTCCATGTTTTAAAAGCATGCTTACAACTATATCGTTATCTTTTGTTCTAGAGGCAATCATCAAAGCCGAAAATCCATCATTATTTTGTATGTTGATGTTTGCTCCATTCTCTAGTAGTTTTTGGACTATTGGAATATCACTGATTTCACATGCAAGCATCAATGCTGATGTTCCTTTTTTATTTTGTATATTCATATTAGCTCCATATTTCAAAAGTATGCTTACAATCTGTTCCCCTACTGTCGATCCTAATTTAGATGCAATCATCAAAGCTGAAAATCCATCATTATTTTGCATGTTGACGTCTGCTCCATACTCTAGTAGATTTTGGAGTATTGAAACATGTTTATGTTTACTTGCAAGCATTAAAGCTGAAAACCCATTCTTGTCTTGTAGATTTACTCGGGCTTTGTATTCCAGAAGCAGTGTGGCTACTTCAGCATACCCTCTGCGACTTACCCACATCAAAGGCGACCACAAGTTATTATCTTGCACATTTATGTTCGCACTATAGTCAAGAAGCAGTTTTATTATTGTAGTGTCCTCATTCTTGACAGCAACAAATAATGCTGAATTTCCATTACTGTCTTGTGCCTCGATGTCGGCTCCCCATTTAAGTAGCAATTCAGTTATTTCAGCATGGCCATTCTCAATTGCAAGGAATACTAGGGGCTTTTCTTGCAACTTGATGTCTGCTTTATGTTTTAGTAGTGGTTTAAAAGGTTTAGTATGTCCATCCTTACCTTCAGCAAATTTTATTTCCTCGTGGCTAAAGCATAGACCCAATGAATCTCTTGAAGTTTCGCTATAACACATATATGAATATAATTCATTTATATTAGCTCCATAACTGCATAATATTTTAATTGTTTTTGTCTGCCCATTCTGAGTTGCAAACATTAAAGCAGATAATCCCATTGGATTTTTAAAATTTATATCAGCTCCATGTTCCAGTAGTACTTTGGCTAATTCTGGATAGCCACTCCTACTCACGATCATTAAAAGTGACCACCCATCATCTGTCATGTTTACATCAACTCCTTGTTTCAGTAGCTGTATTACTTTTTCAGAGCAACCATTTTCACATGCAATTACTAGCTCCAACCATTTCTTTGTTTCTGAATCATTTGCTTGCATATACGTTCTCCCTCCATATTTCTTAAGCGTTTGAGCAGTTTCTTTATGCCACTTGTTTTCATTTGCAAACATTAGAGCTGACCATCCATCACTACTTCGTGCATTCACATATGCTCCATGTTCTAGTAGTAACTCTATAGTATTATCGACTCGGTATCTACTTGCTATCATTAATGCTGATAATCCACCATTTCTTGTTCTTAAGTCTACCCGTGCACCTTGCTCAAGTAGAGTACGTGCAATATTATGACCACCTTCGAGCACTAGTATAAATAATTCATCAGTGCCATTGAGTACTGCAAACATCAAAGGTGACAACCCTTTGTCATTTTGCTTGTTTATGTCAGCTCCATGTTTGACTAGTAGCTGCATAATGCTATCTTTTCCCATGTAACATGCAATCATTAAAGCAGTCCATGTGCACTGGTGCCCTCCATGCCCAATAATAGTCTCATTGATAAACTGAAGGGAGGATGGATCTATGTCACCTTCAAGGTCTATCATAGCTCCATGATCAAGTAAAATTTCGGCTATTTTTTCCAGCCCCTTTGCACTTACACACATTAACGCAGACCATCCCCTTTCTGGTCCACTGCGTTTTTGGATGTTTACATTGGCATTGTGTTTCACCAGAAGTTCCACAGTTTCCTCCTGGTCATTCTCAGCGGCCGCAATCAGAGGCGTGCTACCTTCGTCGCCGTTGACAGAGTCAATGTCTGCTTTATATTCGAGAAGGGTGTCCACGATTTTCGAGTGTCCGTTCTTTGCCGCCCTAAAAAGAGGAGTTTCTTTGTTATCATACTTTTTGTTTACGATCGATCCCGCCTTTTTATGCTCCAGTAAAAGTTTAACCGTTTCCAATTCGCCTTTATCACAAGCATCGAACAAACGGCGACCGAGATCTTTAGCTGTAATTCCTGCCATACTTTCTGGCAACGCCCTGGGAGTACCTTTAGACGTCGAGCTGTCCTTTCCACCGTAAATATTAAATCCTTCAATTAGAAACAACCTACACCCCCTTTTAAGCATACATGTACGTGGCTACATAAATGGTATTCATCAGTTTCATAATTCATTATCAATAATAATATCATTTTATTATCAGATTCTAGATCTCTGTTCCCATTATAACATCACCACTGGTATCCGTTACAGTTACAGCATTAGCATTCTGGCTGGATTCTTGGTCATGTGACCTTCCATCATCAGCGATGCTTAAGTCCTGTAGCATCTCTTCGATACCAATACGAGGCACATCAGCAGCAACATCAGGATCTTGGGTGGGCGGGGCCTGGGCCTTGGGGTCTATAGGAGAGAAGAAAAGCAAGCATCATAAACATAATTAAGGGGGAGGGGAGACAAAGGGACAGAGAGAGGCAGAGAAACTCACTAAAGTAGATATTGACATTCTGCCTGAACAGCTTATCTTCCTCGAGCTCCTCTAAGAACTCTGTGTAGTCTCTCTCGTAGCTCTCCTGGTTGGTGGCCTCCATTTCTCTGTCCAGCTGTTGCAGCTGCCAGTTGCGAAGCTTGTGCCTCTTGCGCTTGTCTCCATAACTCTTCTTCACCAACAGCTAAGAATAACACAAGAAAGGTTAGTAGCACATTAAACTAACACAATGATGATCAATAATTATTAGCAGTTATTAACTAGGTCAACTCAGATAAAAACTCAAGCTACCCTCCCCCCTCTCCCCCCAAACAAAAATGTAGTGCATACATAAGTTCTAACAGATCTTTAGCCACCGAGAACATGCAAGTTTATCCTAGATTCTCTTGATCTGAAAGAAAGGGCACCTAGGATGGAGAAGTTTTATACCCCACAAACCACATCTGGAATGTCTGCTGGTTTCCAAGTACATGCACGTGATAAGGGAGCCTACATGTAGGATGGAGACTAATCTCATTGCTTACAACATCTGGAATGTCCACTGGTTTCATCTTGTCCATGTTAGGGTTGTTGACATTTGCCCTGGTGAAGTGGAAGCCCCAGGCCGTGTCTCCATCATGGAGGAGATGACCGAGGTGAGTCCGAGTGTGGAACTGCTGCTCACTGCGTCCTAGCTCACTCAGGGGCACCACCCACGCATCAGCTAGAACATTCTGAAGAAATAATTTTTTGCGACATTCTATAACCATTATCTCAAATACAATTTATGTTCCAACACAGTATATATAATGTAAATGAAAGTATTTAGATTGCTGATATGCAACAATATTCGAGAGCAAAAACAGCGTTATTAATTATTTTCACCTACTTTTTCGCTGAGATTGGTGGCACTGGCCTTCGCTGATTGTGGCTGGGTGGGCTCTATATGGAGTACATAGAACTCTGTCAGCTGGCGGTGGTCACACAGACTGGAGAAGGGACTGCGCCAAAACACATCACTCGATACATCGGCAACTACAAAACAAATGTTAGAAATATTGGTCTATAAGACAAGCCTCGATAAAATGACTTTTCATCATTAATAATTATTAATAATTTGCTTACCTTTGAGAGTGGAGGGGTCCAGCAGCTGTAGTGCAGTGGTGACTCGGGTGCAAAGTACAATCTGAGCAATGTTGCCAAGGGAACGGGCCAGCTTGAGAGGCAAGCAAACGATGTCATTCTGGAGGGAGGGAGAGAGAGATTCATATTCATGATGATCGATCCAAGAACATAAAGGTCCCAGCCTTACCTTACAAACCGGGACTATCTCGACACTGAATGTGTGCTTGTACTGGTATGTATTGTTGTGAGTGTCGTGAGAAATGAGCTCCTGTGACGTCTTGTACCTGTGAGGGCATGTACAGGTCGACATCATCACAAATATTCACATTCACCATAACCAAAATTAGTCAGGATCCACAAACTCGATTTTTTTCCAATTCTGACTAATTTTGGTCCACAAAACTCAATTTTTTCAATTCTGACTAATTTTGGTTGTGAAATAACATAGGATATAATACATCCATTCCCCATTCCAATTTCACATACCTGCAAGGCACCACAGTTTGCAGGAAGTCGACCATTTTCCTCGCCTCCTGCTTCCCAGCATAAAAGAAGTCGATTCCGTCATGTGACTCCTTGATCCGGAGGGCGTGGTTGTGGGCGTGGTACTTCAATATCAGCTGTTCCAGGTAGAAAAATGTCTTCTTGTGTGCCGTCTGTGTATATAATCAATGATGTCATCATTACGTAATCCTTGTACGATCGGCAATTTTTCTATCCCCACCCACCTTTTGTCTGACTTGAACGACAGCTCTCCAGAAGTCCTTTGCCTCTCTGCGGTGGCACTCCTCACACATCTGATAGTGGACTATGTACTCAACAATGAACACTTGCTCTAGTATGGTGGACCCTAGCACCTAGAGAGAGGGAGGGAGGGAGGGAAGAGAGAGCCTGACATGTATGTATAATAATACTATGGCGAAATTTTTTCAGATTTCACAGAATGAGGCCCAAAAAATTCACATATTTTCTAAAATTATGGACCCTAGCACCTAGGGAGAGATGTCGGAACAAGGCTATAAAATTTGTCTTCACTGAAATTTAGCTCAAAATTAATGTATATTACAAGGTGTGGCTGGAAGCTAAAACTTACTATGAATACCCCCCCCCCCCCCGCCCCCCTTGAAATTTTTAGGCTCGGTGATCTATTAGCCATAATACGTAAACATCACAGTAGGTCATATGCTTTCTTATAGTTGTGTACCTCTTTCTGTATAGTGAGTTTCACTTTGACCCTCTTTGAGTGTGGCTCGGTCCAGACGAACCCAGCGTCCACCAGGTGAACTTTATTCAGCCCTTTGAGTCTCTTGAGGCAGATGGCCAGCAGCTCCCTGGACTCCAGGCTGCACGACACCCAACCGGAGGGAGGCTGAAGGTACCTGGAGGGAGGGATCAACAGATAGAAAGAGTTAGTGATTGGGCGAAAAAGGGATCTAGCTTGATCATAGATAATTATGATTGCGTAACTATCTATGGCTTGATGGACTAAGCTAACGTGTACATCTCTACTTCGTGTTCTTCGATCAACATGAAAAACTGTATTTTTCACTCAGTTCTCTAGTGCCATGGAGAGATGGATGTTTCATACTGTAACAATTTTCAAGTATCACTTCGAATTGATTCTGTTCCCATGTCACCCTCTCTTACCTCTCACAGCCTCGACAGAAGTAGAGTTGAGACTGTTTAGGAATTCCCTCAGTGATGTCGACCTGGGTCCGAAGACATGCCACACACATGTTGGCAGGGTTAGGCTCAATCGCTGTACCACACTGGCAACAAAGACTGGAGAGGGGACGGGAAAAAAGATATTAAATAGATAATTTCTCAATGAAGCTGCATATACATATGATATTAGTAAACTATTGAGCAAAATTTGATCATAGATTGATATTATTTAATGTCTACGATTTTCTCTCCAAACTCACATCATGGCTGTAGCAGTTGAAGAGAGAGCGGCACTGTTAGCTTCAAGGTACTCCATACTGGCCCTTGATCCACGAAATATATCGCGTATACAGTGCTGACAATGGTTGAGTCTTCTAAATAGATTGCACAACTCCCACGTGGTTGTTTGCGTGTGGAGGCCACGCCCAGTTCAAAGTTTACATACACACGTGTACCACATATCTCCCCTCACCCCACGCGCGCGCGAAAGAACCTCATTTTGTTTTTCTCGCTCTGGACGGAGTTGAAGACGCCAGCAGGGAAGCTGCTACGGTCATGCCTAACATCAAGGTGTTCTCTGGAAATTCCAACCCCGACCTGGCTCGGGACATCGCCCACCGCCTCGGGCTACCCGATCTCAACAAGGTCACCGTGCAGAAGTTCTCAAACAAGGAAACGAGGTGAGCATTAAAATAAAGTTTGATCATCATGGTATGTTTGCGAAGGGGAGGGGGGAGGGAGAAGGGAGGGGAGACTGCTGGTACAATGACGATCCGCACAATGTGACGAAAGATGAAAGGGGATGGTTGTGTGAATGGGCCAGTACAGTTAATAAGAATACACCCCTGTTGAGGAACACTTTTCCAGTTCCCCTGAAGACAAGTAATCGGATAAATTTCCCCCAGAAGACTTAATTAAAATGGAGGCAGTGACCTCCAAGACATCGTTAAAATGCACCATTTTACCCCCAGAACATCATTAAAATAGCCTCAACACCCCCCAAGACTTCATCAAATCAAGCTACCCCCTCAGGATACAATTATCGTTCCTCAATAGGGTGTATCTTTATTAACTGGAATAGCCCAATGATGTAAAGTGTATGTAATCTGAGGGAGGGGAAATCCCTCCCACAGTAACAGGATTAATGGGAGCCACATTTATCTTGAAAATAAAGTTGTAATAATTTTGATAATTGGGATAATCTTGATAATAAAGTTGTAATATTTGATAATTGGGATAATTGGCTTGTGATGTACGTGTACACACAGTGTTGAGATTGGTGAGTCAGTCCGCGGTGAAGATGTCTACATCGTCCAGAGTGGGTCCGGAGAGGTCAACGATAATCTGATGGAGCTGCTCATCATGATCAACGCCTGTAAGATCGCCTCCTCCGTGAGGGTCACGGCCGTCATACCATGCTTCCCCTACGCCAGGCAGGACAAGAAAGACAAGGTCAGAGGTCACCATAATAATATGATACTTGTACATGTAGCTGTGCTGAACTTGTCGATATAGGTACTGGAATTATTTCAGGTGGAGTCACATTTGATATCTGACCCATACTGACCAATAATTAGTGGCTTTATTAAAAAAATTTTTTTGATATACCGTAGGACGGTTTTAATTGCGTAGTTTAATAATTGCGTTCTAGTCAAGTAAGGCCAAAATTTAATTGCGAATCCAATAATTGCGATGGACGACCCCGTACCGTACTGTCGTATACGTGCATGCTTATGTTTGCGAAATGTAGAAAAACTCGCAATTCGCATTTAATAGATACTCGTAATTAAAACCGGACCTACGGTATACCCTCTACGTGAAAATTTAGCTGGGCTTGGTGAAATTTTTGTCCAGCGAAAATTTGTGTGGAAAGAAATTCTTGTTTCCTCTCTTCAGAGTCGAGCCCCTATCTCAGCCAAGCTGGTGGCCAACATGCTGTCAGTGGCCGGAGCTGATCATATCATCACCATGGACCTTCACGCATCACAAATACAGGGCTTCTTCGACATACCCGTCGACAATCTTTACGCTGAGCCAGCTGTTTTGAAGTGGATCCGAGAGAACGTTCCTGATTGGCAAGAGAGTATTGTGGTATCACCAGACGCTGGGGGTGCGAAAAGGTCAGCCCTCAATTTAGTTCATCATGCATAGATAATGATACAATAGTTATTGTTCTTGTACTGCAGGGTGACGTCCATAGCTGACAGGTTGAACATTGGCTTTGCACTCATTCACAAAGAGGCAAGTCTGGCTGTGCATTTCTTTTCATGACAGTGGCAGATCCAGGGGTGGTGCCTAGGGTGCCTGGGCACCACCCTAAGCTGTGGCAGATTTAGGGTGGTTCCTAGGGTTCCATGGAACGCACCTAGCACTAAGAATTCGAAGTACTGATTGATAGGCTAAATGGAGCCCCCTCTCTATCTATGAAACTATGAAAACTACTGCTATGGCTCACCTTAGCATGCTTTAGCAAACAGATGGTTACAGGTAGGACTGATAGTTTCTCTCAAAAACGATCGAATGGGCGTGGTTTCACGTCAAAGTGGGCGTGGCTTCGAAAATTTCGCGTGCTCAGCGCACAGTTATACTACAGGAACCCCCCTTCTAGAAATCCTGGATCCGCCACTGCATGATATTCCATTTATCTCTCCCCCCCTCTCTCTCCTTCCCTTTCCCTCTCTCTCTCCCCCTTCCTCCCTCCCTCCCTCCCTCAGAGGAAGAAGGCGAATGAGGTGGACACTATGGTGCTGGTGGGAGACGTGGCTGACCGGGTGGCCATCATTGTCGATGACATCGCTGACACTTGCGGCACACTCTTCAAAGCAAGTGCAAAGTGAGTGTCCTTTCTTTGCAAAGAGAACAACATTTGAGGAGGGCTGTGGCACCAACTGAAAAAAAAAATATAAAATATCCAAATTGAGCTGAAAAAGAAATAGGATTACTCTGAAGCTACTGTCTATATTTCAGTGAGAGTATATTATTATAACACTTTTTCTTTTCTCCCTTCAGACTAAAAGAAGCTGGTGCTACAAAGATCTACGCCATTTGCACTCATGGTATATTCTCAGGTCCAGCGATTGAGAGAATAGAGAAATCTGAAATGGAAGCAGTGGCGGTGACCAACACTATTCCCCAAGCTGAGAATATGAAGAAATGCTCCAAAATCAAAGTAAGTCTAGAGCGCAATAGAGCCCATCCTGATACTACAGATAGATTTGATACTTTAGATACACCTTAGTTTGAAACCAAATAGAGTTGTTTTTTTCACAAAACAAAATTTTCTTGATATTTTGGGTAAGGGTCGTCACCAACATTCTCAATGTTCTAGGTGATCGACATCAGCATGATCCTGTCAGAGGCAATCCGTCGAACACACAACTGTGAAAGTGTCTCCTACCTCTTCTCACACGTGCCGCTATGACTCCACCCACTTCCTGTCACTACCTGGCCACACCCACTTGTACTCTGATCTCTTATAATAACACTGAGTTTGTATACATATCACCAACACAACAGTTTCTGTATTTTTGTGTGTTTTATATTATGTGAATCGCTGCTACTCCTGTACACGCTATTAATATTATTTTCACATGACTGTACATGTATGACATCTCTTGACGTGATAATCACACTGCTTTTGGTTCTGTCAAAGGTCGAAGGTTGGTCCCGAACGTTTGGTTGAATGACATCAACATCGAAAGTTCTTTCTTGTACATCTGTAAGGGGTACCATGAGTGTACACCCAAGGATAAAATTTTTCAATGGCGTAAAATAATGCAAAGTTGTGAAGAAAGGAGGGAATATTGCTGTACACGTACTTTGTTCCACTGTGCTTCATTTCCATGACGATGACCAATGAGGTGGCAGAGTGCATGTGTGACAATAACGGGTAGACGGTGGACCAGCCTCACACCATCTCCCTCACACACCTCACTGATCACTGGCATCCCCAGCACTATGTCACCGAGGTTGTTGTCCCATTCCAATTCCGGCTTTGGCAGCACTTCTGGAACCAGATTCTGAAAGAACAAAAAGTACTATCTCAACAGAGCAATGTATAGAATTTAGCAAACTTATGAAAGGCTACAAGTGTTATGGCCCATATAGCAAGGGCTTATAGACTCCGAAAGGAGAAGTGGCCATGGTCAGTACCACCAGAGCTGAGAAAGGGGGAAATTACTTCCAACTCCTCCTCAGTCTTTCAGAATACAACAATCATGGTTTGAAAAAATGGGTTGGGCCAGTGGGGACCGAGAACGAGAATTGAGCTACATCTGGAGCCGACTCTAGTAATGATCACTTTTGTCAGTTGAGTCACCTCATGGTAGGGGAAGGAGAGGACATCGGTCGGTTGGTCGACCTTGCGATAGACCCGATTCAACTGCCAGATCTCCTCCCTGTCAACACAGGCGATGCTCACTGTGAACTTTGAACTCCCCGGGGCCAGTAGGTGCAGAAGGAGAGAGCTGTGTAGCCGGAGGAGATGATGGTTGAACAGTACCGCACTCTGGAGGTTCCTCAGCCACACTCCCATGCCTCCAGGCTCAGGATATCTCCACTAAACTCAGTATACTCCCTCTGTATACTAAAAGCATGCTTGATTTTTTTACGTATAATTTACAAGTTATGTCCTCAATAGTAATTTACTGTTTTGCGGTAATAAATTTTGTGTAGATTAGCAGAAAGTTATGATTGTGACATGAGATAATGTGTGTATAGCTGATCATGTGGCTGTCATATGACAAGTCATGTGACCGTCATGTGATTGCTAGTTTTCCCCTAAGAGCCAGGTATCCCTGGACGATGTCTGTAGGTAGCGTCCTGACCAGCTGGAATTCCTCACTTGTGTTGAAGTAGATACCAGTCACTGGGTCAGTGTACTTCGCCTGCACAACAAAAAGAAGAAAGTTAATGCTCACTTGGAGGTACCGTAAATCGCTAATATTTCGTGTCTAAAATATTTCATGCGATAAATTTTCGCATTAAATATTCTTAGGACAAACAACCTTGTATTATCGTTAATATTGCACATGTATTTTTGTGCGTTTAATTTTCACACAAGCCAGGCTTTCCGAAAATATTTTAACAACGAAATATTCGCGATTTACGGTATTAGGATCTATCTCAGCTATACTATTTACAGCATGGATAATACTGATATCTAGAGGATGAAGAAAGGTATGATGCAAACTCAGATTCAGGAATTTTGGGGGGAGGGGGGATTGAAATGGTTTCTTGCCCTTTACCATTTAACTTTCTTTTCCTGGCTTACTGTGAGTCCTGACATGTCTGCATACTTCTTTGGAGGCTTGAGGGATGGAGGGGCATCTATGCTGCTATCTGAACAAAAATAACATCAGACACAATGAAGAATTATTAATCTATGGCAGCCCATAATAATAATTATTATACAACAGCTTGTTTTAGAGGAACAGAAGCTAGACCATAGATTACATCACCAAACCACAAGAATAATATATATAGCATTGTCCATACGCAGTAGTACTATAGTAGTAGTACCAGCTTACATATGGGGTCGTCAGGGCTCCACCCCAACGCCTTCTCTGCAGCAATAATCTGCTTCAAGTTCTTCCAAGGCTTCTTCTTGTTAGCAGATAGGTACGAGATCTATGGGAAAAAATTGGCAAAAATTTGTTAGCATTCAACGATGGAAATAAAAATACATGTTACAAAAAGTTATTAAAGTGAATGCCCACATGTATTGATACTTACAGTGAAATTTGGATTCTTGAAGTTGGTTGCGAGTGTCCGTCGTGAGAATGAGTCTCCATTGGTCCCATTCCCATTCACCGGTGTTCTGCTGTGTGATCTCCTGGAACTCCCGGAACCAGACTTTGGTGATGCCGCCAATGGTGATGACGTCATAGGAAGAGCTGAGGCTCCGCCCACTCTCAAGTCATGTTGAAGCAGATCGACAGAGATCACCAGTTCTCTACCATTCTTACTCTATTCAAGACAAAATAGTTTTTTTTCCAAATTTGAGTACACTTTTTTTAGTTTCTTACTAACTTTAGCAGATGATCCTTTGTCTCTGCTGGTTCTCCTTCTCCTCCCAGGCTCCCCCTCTGCTCCCTGTACATTCTTCCCTGATGATTCTGAGCCTCTCTTCGCCCTCTTCCTGACCGGCTCCACCTCCCCTCCCACGCTCTCCGTCTCAGAAAGACGCTTACTTCTCTTTCTAACCCGTTTCCCTGGTAGTGTGCTTGGAGGCTCCATGACGATGATGATAATACGCGCATGGTCAATAATTCCGTCATTAACGTGTTAATTCGATATTCGCCGTACGCTTCCGCGTGACGACCATTACCGATCTTCGAATGCCACGTGGGCGCGCTATCTCGGTACTTTCTCTGGGCAAAAACCAAGAAAAACGACAAAGTGAGGCATATTAAATATGACACAAATAACTAGTTTGCTAGCTGTAGCTACTATTTTTATTGGCTTATTGACTATTATCTACATTTTACTGTCAGGGAAGGAGGGGGGCTTATACGCGAGACAAACTAGGAACTTGAGCTAAAATGCAAGGGGGCGTAATTGCAGGATTCTACAGTAATTCCGCCATTAACGCGTTAATTAACTTAAAATTAATTGGGTCAAGTGGCATTAACGGCACCTAAATTTTCGCATGCTATTGTGACAGGGTTTTAGGTCACTGGTATCTTCTATGGTTGAAAATTTTCACGGTGGGCCGTTCTTGCCACTTGAGCCAATTAATTTTGTGATAGTATACCGTGAGCCTGTCAACGATTCAGAGGCTGGGATTCTGGGTATATTTAATAAAATGATTAGCAAGGTCTGCAATGCAGCATGGGGGTTCCAAAATTACCACGTGACAGTACCAGAATTCTTGTTCCTTCACATAGGATAATTCATGGCTTTAACGACTGAAGATCTTGTGCTCTCATCATGGCACGAAGACCTCTTGAAAGATGGCGGGCCTGAAAACTACAATAAGTGTGCTCCAGAGTACGATGAACGCATTGGAACTAAATCCCGAGGATCAGAGTCAGTATTCAAAGCATGGATGACTCACTACGAAAAAAGATTAGGACATGGCAAGCATAGAGTGTTTGACGCGGGGTGTGGTACAGGAATGGTAGGTAAACGTTTTGCAGATCTAGTGAAGCAAGATCTTGTGGAGCTGTATGGCGGAGATTTGAGCAGCGGGATGTTGGAGATGGCAAAGAAAAAGAATATTTATGCTGATCTGCAAATTGTGAACTTGCAGAAACCTCTTCCCTATGATGCAGAATCATTTGATAGCATTACATGTTCGGGAGTCTTTGTACAAGCACACTGTGGGCCTGAAACTCTCCCTCATCTTACGCGCGTCCTCAAGAAAGAAGGCATTATTGTTGCAACAATTCGTCCAGCTTTTTTTGAGAGCACGAAGCAGGATTGGGAGAGAGAGATACGGGAGTGCGCCTGTGAGATTATAGAACAATTGGATGTACCATATATTAGTGGTATGATGGCAGTGCTCTTAGTCATATGTAAACTTTGAGTACAGTATTAAGCTACCAACTCAAATTATTTAATAGTATACCATGTATGCATAGTAATAAGGTATGTGATTTGGACTGTGCATGCACAATACATGTGATCCACAGGCCGCCGGGTCGTACTCCACCCCTTGAAATTTGCAAGTGCATCCACGATCCAGGTCCCAGTGCAGTGATGGCTAAACTCTCCTCCACTTACGTTGACTTGGTGAAATAAAAAAGTTAATGTTCTAACTACTATGTTTTGTTCGTCTCCCAAGTTTTCAGCTTAATTCCGTCATTAACGTGTTAAAATTAATTTCGCGCGCACCACTGCGCATGCTCCGACTGAGGAAGCACGAGACCACCGGAAGATCATATTATTACTAGTACAAAGAGGAGAGCATACATTGCACGTGTAAACTCGTGACCTTTTCCCATAGATCATAATAGCTAGTATTAATTCGGCCGGCATGGCTTTAACAAGTAAAGATATTGTTACCTCATCTTACCACGAAGAGCTCTTGAAAAATGGCGGGCCTGAAACCTATGATAAGTGTGCTCCAGAGTACGACGCGCATTTTACAGGTATATCCCACGGACCAGAGTTTGTGTTCAAAGTGTGGATGTCTCACTACGAAAAAAGATCCGGATCAGTCAAGCCACATAGAGTGTTTGACGCGGGGTGCGGTACCGGATTTGTAGGTGAGCATTTCGCAGATCTAGTGAAGCAAGGTATTGTGGAGTTGTATGGTGGAGATTTGAGCAGCGGAATGCTGGAATTGGCGAAGAAAAAAAATATTTATGCTGATTTGCAAATCGTGAACCTCCAGAAACCTCTTTCCTATGATGCAGAATCATTTGATAGCATTACATGTTCGGGAGTCTTTGTACAAGCACACTGTGGGCCTGAAACTCTCCCACATCTTACGCGCGTCCTCAAGAAAGAAGGCATTATTATTGCAACGATTCGTTGGGCTTTCTATGAGACCACGAAGCAGGATTGGGAGAGAGAGATACGGGAGAGCGGTTGTGAAATCGTGGAGCAGTTGGATGTACCATATCTTGGTGATATGACAGCAATGCTTTTAGTCATACGCAAACTTTAAGTGTAGTAACTCGGAACCAAAGAAATGTTTTATTATGGATAAATTTTACCACAGAGTCATACCAGTGCACGTACGTGCCCTTGTGCTATCGTGCTTTGGTACATTCGTCCCTCGTGCCCGTTATATAATAATGTTAGTACCTTGTGGATCTGTTAATAACTAGTTACATAATTGGCGCGCCTGAATAATATTATTACAGCTGCTGCAGTCTCCACTGGTCCCATTCCCATACACGCATGCTTAACTTAAAATTAGGTAACCATGAGGGTACCATAATTATTTCTTAGGGAGAAGAATTCTAGTAACCTTACGGTGGTAGAGACTCATTACTATGAATTCATGGCTTTAACGACTGAAGATCTTGTGCTCACGTCATGGCATGAAGACCTCTTGAAAGATGGCGGGCCTGAAAACTACAATAAGTGTGCTCCAGAGTACGATGAACGCATCAGAGCTATAGAGTCAGCAATCAAAATTAATCAGCCATGCATCACATATTATAATCGGACACCTGTATCTCAGGAATGAAAAGAGCTATGATCACCATTCTTGCACCAACTGGTAGATCACATACCAAATCCAAAGTCACTGCAATAAGCCATGTGTGAGCTAGAGACAAAAATGTTCACCAGTCTGATTTATGCAACTACCGGACGTTTGTACCAAATTAGTTCCATCATTATAGTCTACTAAAAATGATGTGTGGAGTGCCAGATTTGGAACTTATGACCATCTACCCTTGCTGTCACTGGCCACCAAATTATAGCCCACAGTGTTACTCATGTAATCAATATTCAGACACTTTTTATTATGTTCCAAATCTGACACTCCACACATCATCCTTAGAGGTGATGGAACTAATTGTCTGAAATTTGGTACTTAAGTACAAGCTACCAACTCTGAAATAAGTATACCATAGCATTGTGTATAATATTATTATTCTGGCACGTGATTCGGATTGGGCTCTTCCATTGTGTGTAGCTCATGAGTATTATTATGAACCCTAGACCATCTCCCCAGTAGCTGCATAGTGTAATGGTGCATGCGGTAAAAGGTCGTCAATAGAATGCGTACACATAGATCGATGCTCGCCCCAGAAATCATGGAGATGGCGTTTAAGATCGACTCTCAACCTTGGTAGCGACAGGTTTCGATGCTTCAATCACAGAGACGAACTCGACAGCACAGTATTCCTTCCGAACTTCAGGTTGGTCGCGCTGCTGCAGTCTCGCGCGGGCCAGCCCCTTGTGACAATGATGCGTGCTATATATAGCACAAGGCTATCCACGGCATTACGTAAGCCAAGAAAACACGTGAAGTTCAACCAACAGTACTTCTCAGAGAAAGTAGCGCTCAGCTTGTAATGTATTCGCTGGATACACGCGTAAGATACTCTACATATAGTAATAATTTTCAAGTCCCAGAAAGGCTCCAGCGAGGCCCTGGATTTTTTCATAATTACCTCATAGGTTGCATCATAATTTCATCATAGATTACACTACAATTACTTCATAACCACAGAAAAGTAAATTGCTACTGGGGAGATAATGAACAACTTAGAGACTACCGTCCAGAGTCCCTCATGAATACGCCGCCATAAATTCGAACTAGGACACATCGACAAACTGCGCATGCTCCGTATACACGTACAATATTGGGGCGCGCGGCTTGAGCCGGTTGACCTTCACGCTCGACTGAATAGGGAAATCCCCCCGAGTGCGAGCTTGCCAAAGAAAGCGAACCGAGAAAATCGCCATATCTCATCGATAGTCCACGATGTCTTCTACGCTAGGTTCGAATTCTGTGTCCCAACAACCTTTCCTGCGCGCTAAACATTTTGAAACAGTTTCACAGGAATTACATCATAAGTTTCATCATATATTTCATCATAGGTTTCATCATAATTTCATCATAGCGAGAGCCGAATTCTTTGTTTCTATGAACAACCTAGAGACTACGTCCAGAGTCCCTCACGAATACGCCGCCATAAATTCGAACTAAGACACATCGACAAACTGCGCATGCTCCGTATACGCGTACAATATTGGGGCGCGCGGCTTGAGCCGGTTGACCTTCACCTGCCATGTGCTCGACTGAATAGGGAAATCCCCCTGCCCTGAAAGCGAGCTCGCTAGAGAAAGCGAACTGAGAGAAACGCCATAAGGATATCATCGGATAGTCCACGATCTCTTCTACGCTATGTTCGAATTCTGGGTCCCAACAACCTTTCATGCGCGCTAAACATTTTGAAACAGTTTCACAGCAATTACATCATAGGTTTCATCATAGGTTTCATCATCATTTCATCGTAATTTCATCATAATTACCTCATCGCGAGGCCGAATTCTTTTTTGCGAATTGGGACTCTGGACGTAATAATGAACAACTAAGAGACTACATCCCGAGTCCCTCATGAAAAGTAGCCGCCATAAATTCGAACTAGGACACGTCGACAAACTGCGCATGCTCCGTACACGCGTATATTGGGGCGCGCGGCTTGAGCCGGTTGACCTTCACCTGCCATGTGCTCGACTGAATAGGGAAATCCCCCTGCCCTGAAAGCGAGCTCGCTAGAGAAAGCGAACTGAGAGAAACGCCATAAGGATATCATCGGATAGTCCACGATCTCTTCTACGCTAGGTTCGAATTCTGGGTCCCAACAACCTTTCATGCGCGCTAAACATTTTGAAGCAGTATTCAGAGCAATTACATCATAAGTTTCATCATAGGTTTCATCATAGGTTTCATCATCATTTCAGCATATTTCATCATAATTTCATCATAGCGAGGGCCGAATTCTTTTTTGCGAATTGGGACTCGGGATGTAATGAACAACTTGGAGACTACGTCCAGAGTCCCTCATGAATACGCCGCCATAAATTCGAACCAGGACACGTCGACAAACTGCGCATGCTCCGTATACGCGTACAATATCGGGGCGCGCGGCTTGAGCCGGTTGACCTTCACCTGCCATGTGCTCGACTGAATAGAGAAATCCCCCCGAGTGCGAGCTCGCCAAAGAAAGCGAACCGAGAAAATCGCCATATCTCATCGATAGTCCACGATGTCTTCTACGCTAGGTTCGAATTCTGGGTCCCAGCACCCTATCATGTGAGCTAAACATTTTGAAACAGTTTCACAGCAATTACATCATAGGTTTCATCATAGATTTCATCATAATTTCATCATAGCGAGAGCGGTATTCTTAGTTTCTAATTGGGACTCTGGACGTAATGAACAACCTAGAGACTACGTCCAGAGTCCCTCACGAATACGCCGCCATAAATTCGAACTAGGACACATTGACAAACTGCGCATGCTCCGTATACGCGTACAATATTGGGGCGCGCGGCTTGAGCCGGTTGACCTTCACCTGCCATGTGCTCGACTGAATAGGGAAATCCCCCTGCCCTGAAAGCGAGCTCGCTAGAGAAAGCGAACTGAGAGAAACGCCATAAGGATATCATCGGATAGTCCACGATCTCTTCTACGCTAGGTTCGAATTCTGGGTCCCAACAACCTTTCATGCGCGCTAAACATTTTGAAACAGTTTCACAGCAATTACATCATAGGTTTCATCATAGGTTTCATCATAGGTTTCATCATCATTTCATCGTAATTTCATCATAATTACCTCATCGCGAGGCCGAATTCTTTTTTACCTCATCGCGAGGCCGAATTCTTTTTTGCGAATTGGGACTCTGGACGTAACGTAATAATTGGGACTCTGGACGTAATGTAGCTATTGCACATGCTTAATATCATTTTGGGATTGAAACTCGGGATAAACTATATCTTCTGATCTTTTCACTTGTAGCTATCTTGCCGCACAAGACATATATATGCACTGTGCAAAATTGATGCATACGTGCTCATGTTATCCAGTCCGGACCCAGTAATAATATTATTTCTGGGGTTCTATAACTAGATCTTGAGCACACTTGTTGTAAGTTGTCAGGCCCGCATCTTTCAAGCGGGGAGACGATCTGGAGATTTAATACACAGACGGTTGTCACTGCCTGGAACAATAAGTATTGTGAAACGGTGGCATTGCATGCGCCCTCGCGCTTTGGTGCATTAACCCATGCATCCCTCGTGCCCGTGCTGACCTTTTCCCATTATAGGCTACTCCCCTATATTATTCTATGCTGAGTCCCTTCGCGCAAGATATTAAATTCGGCTGGCGGCATGGCTTTAACAAATAAAGATATTGTTACCTCATCGTGGCACGAAGAGCTCTTGAAAAATGGCGGGCCTGAAGGCTATGATAAGTGTGCTCCAGAGTACGACGCGCATTTTACAGGTATATCCTACGGCCCGGAGTTCGTGTTCAAAGTGTGGATGTCTCACTACGAAAAAAGATCCGGCCCAGTCAAGCCATATACTAGAGTATTTGACGCAGGGTGCGGTACGGGAATGGTAGGTGAGCGTTTCGCAGATCTAGTGAAGCAAGGTATTGTGGAGTTATATGGTGGAGATTTGAGCAGCGGAATGCTGGAATTGGCAAAGAAAAAGAATATTTATGCTGATCTGCAAGTTATAAACTTGCAGAAACCTCTTCCCTATGATGCAGAATCATTTGACAGCATTACATGTCAGGGAGTCTTTACTCAAGGACACTGTGGGCCAGAAATTCTCCCACATCTTACGCATGTTCTCAAGAAAGAAGGCATTATTGTTGCAACGATTTGCTGGGCTTTCTACGAGACCACGAAGCAGGATTGGGAGAGAGAGATACGGGAGTGCGGTTGTGAAATTTAATCGTAGAGCAGTTGGACATACCATATCTAGGTGATATGACAGCAATGCTTGTAGTCATACGCAAACTTTAAGTAGCTGTAACTCGGAACCAAAGAAGTGATTAGTAGGCCATGCATGGATAAATTTTACCACAAAGTCATACCAGTGCACGTACGTGTCCTTGTGTGATCATGCTTTGGTACATGTATCCCTCGTGCCCATTATATATTATATTAGTACCTTGTGGATCTGTTAATATAACTAGTTACATAATTGGCGCGCCTGAATATTACAGCAGTCTCCACTGGTCCCATTCCCATGCACGCATGCTTAACTTAAAATTAGGTAACCATGAGGGTACCATAATAATATTTCTTAGGGAGAAGAATTCTAGTAACCTTACAGTGATACAGAGTAATTCGTTGCTTTAACGACTGAAGATCTTGTACTCTCATCATGGCACGAAGACGGGTCTGAAAACTACAATAAGTGTGCTCCAAAGTACGGTGAACGCATTAGAGCTAGAGTCAGCAATTAAGACTAATTAAGCTAAGAAAGGTAAAAGACCTTCAATTCATTAAAATTACAGCCTAGTTACTTATAATAATATAGCTATTATGTTCTATCGATCAGTAATTTGTGATTATCCAAGAGTTGAAAATTAAGATGATTTTATGATAATTTGAATCATTGAATCCAGAAAAATGGAATAAAAGTATCCGAATATTGATGACTTAAAGCCTTGTCATAATTATTTGATTCAAGTAACACTGTGGGCTAAATTAACTTTTGGTGGCCAGTGACAGCAAGAGTAGATAGTCATATTATATGTTCCAAATCTGGCACTCCACACCGAGCTCCACACATCATTCTTGGTGGTGATGGAACTAATTGTCTGAGAAACGTCTGGTAGCTAGTTGCATAAATCAGACTGGTCCTTATTAATATCATTTTGGGGTTGAAACTTGGGATAAACGATATCTTCTGATCTGTTCACTTATATCTTCTAGCTGCACAAGACTACACATGCACTGTGCAAAATTGATGCATACGTGCTCAAGTTATCCAGTCCGGATCCAGTAATAATTTCTGGGGTTCTATTATAGATCTTGAGCATGCACACTTGTTGTAAATTGTCAGGCCCGCATCTTTCAAGCGGGGAGACGGTCTGGAGACTTAATACACAGATAGTTGTCACTGCCTGGAACAATAACTATTGTGAACGATGGCATTGCATGCGCCCTCGCGCTTTGGTGCATTAAATCCCATGCATCCCTCGTGCCCGTGGTATTTTACACATGCAGACCGAATTAATGAGGGGGTGGGGCTGAGACGGCGCGTTCAATGAATAATATTATAATAGAGGGTCTTGGTTGATCGGGCATTGCACATGTTAATAATGTGGTTCAAGAAACTCTATCATGTCAGGCCACTCCAAAATTTAATGAGAACGTAGTTTCCCGTCCACCGCCCGCCTCTCTCTGATGCTACCGCTTCCGTTTGGTTGTAGCTAGCTATATAGGAACAGTACTGCTTCAATGTGAATTTGAAGCTAGCAACCCACGGTTGTAGCTAGCTAGTGCGTGCTGATAACACCTTGACAAGAAGGGGAATTATTATCATGAAAGCAAGGTAAGTACATGCACACATCACCGTGGGTTGCTTGATCAAATTCAGTCTCCTAGCTAGCTACACGTGCACAGTTGTGAGATAAAGAATTTTAATTATATTCATTGTGCTCATAATGAGATTCATAATAATACATGGTTAGCGCATATAAATGCAGAAAGCCAGGACGGGAAACTAATGTTATTCCCATTTGGAGTGGCCTTATCTTCTGACCTTTTCTCTTCATGGCTTTAACGACTGAAGATCTTGTTACCTCATCTTGGCACGAAGACCTCTTGAAAGGCGGTGGGCCTGAAAACTACGACAAGCATGCTCCAGAGTACGATGAGCATTTTACAGCTATGTACCATGGACCAGAATCAGTGTTTGAAGTGTGGAGGAATCACTGCGAAAAAAGATCCAGAGTGTTTGATGCAGGGTGTGGTACAGGATTGGTAGGTGAGCGTTTCGCAGATCTAGTGAAGCAAGGTAATGTGGAGCTGTATGGTGGAGATTTGAGCAGTGGAATGCTGGAGATAGCAAAGAGCAAGAATGTTTATGCTGATCTGCAAGTCATAAACTTGCAGAAACCTCTTCCGTATGATGCAGAATCATTTGACTGCATTACATGTGCGGGAGTCTTTATACAAGCACACTGTGGGCCTGAAACTCTCCCTCATCTTACGCATGTTCTCAAGAAAGAAGGCATTATTATTGCAACGATTCGCTGGGCTTTCTATGAGACCACGAAGCAGGATTGGGAGAGAGAGATACGGGAGTGCGGCTGTGAAGTTGTAGAGCAGTTGGATGTACCATATCTTGGTGATATGACAGCAATGCTTTTAGTCATACGCAAACTTGCATGACTGACTCAGCTAAGTGATTTTATATTTATAGTTATATTTATAGTAGTATAAAGCTAGAGTCTATAGCTAGTACCATGCATATGGTCAGAGTCTCAGAAATTTTAGTGGGCCGTTTGTGTTATGCATAATAAAACTTGATAATTAGCTAGTTATCCTTGGTTACATACGGATTGTATAGATTTTCAGAGCATGGCATGCATCATCAATATTATGCAGTGTGAATAAGACATGATTTTGTACGGTCTGACTTGCGTGAATGTAGAGTTAGCGCCTGCAATCCCTGCTGCGATCGCCGCGGTTGGCGACACGATTCCGGCGCGGGCTTGCAACGCATTTTAATAGGGGCTTTCAATGATATAAATAATAACTGCAATAATGTTATTATTGCACTAACCGCTAAGTCATATCCACTGTGCACGCTCCGCCTCGGCACGCTCCTAGCTCGTGCTCAGAGTCAGAGTCAAATCCCCCAGACCATTGATATCCCGGCTCGGGCCATGCATCCCTCGTGCCTGTAATCGGTTAATAACTATTGCATAATATTATACTCGGTAATATAATATTATTATTACTATTATAGTATACTAGAAAGATGATACCATCAGGCGGGGCGAGCCTGGAGAAAGGTACAGCTCTACCTGTATACGTAGCTACAGTACACTGACTAAAAATACGGTCACGGCCAACCGTGAATGACTGCCACTGCCATGGCTACAGCTCGAGATGAATAAGGTCGAAAGTTACCCAAGCCACACTGCACTGCCACGATTCAGCGGGTCTAGGGACGAGATAGCCTCGTACCCACAGGGCCAGGCCCTTTGAGGAGGTACGAAGTAGGGACGGGACTAGCGCTACTAGTACTTGAAGGCGCATGCGCAGATTATAATTTATGCAGAACTCCCACCCCTACATGTAGCTCTGGAGGTTCACCCCCCTCCCCCACCACCTCATGATCACGCATCTTGCTGAACTTTGAGACAGAGCGCAGTAATGTCCTCCATTCACGTTGACTTCACCAAGATGGCTGGAGACTCGGAGCTCGGCCAGATCCCTCTCTCATGGCACAACCCTCCTGATCAGGAAAGCATCCAGCTGGTCCCCGGCTCTGGACTCAAAGTCACTCCAAACCCGAAATCTGACTACTGGCTGAAGACATTTCGCATTCCTCCAGCATCAAGAGCCTCTGGGCATGCACTAGTCTACACGATCCCCGTGGATGTGCAGAAATATGTCTTTGAAACGACGTTTAGTCTGAACTCCAGAGTTTGCTATGACCAGGCGGGGATTATTGTGCTCGCCGATGACAAGCATTGGCTCAAGGCTGGGATAGAGTACGAAGCAGATGGGAAACCTAAGATGAGCTGTGTTGTGACTAACAATGCAAGCGATTGGAGCTACTTCACATGGTCTACCTCGAAAGGGGTGACCATTCGCTGCACATGTGTGCACTACAGACAGAGTGATCCTAAAGTCTGCGAGTGTTTGGTGGAGTACAAGAATGGGAATGGGGAATGGGAGTTTCTGCGTGAGGCACCTCTGCTGCTGACCGGTGAGGAGAAAGAGCAGGTGCGTGTTGGGCTCATGTGCTGTGCCCCTAAGAAAGAAGGAAAGGAGGGAATGAGCGCCCTCTTTGACAACTTCAAACTTGAACAACTACAATAGGCAAAAAACTTAGCTATTTCAAATCAAGTTTTGATTAATACTTTTTTGCTGCTATGCTGATGCAATAAAGGTGTACAATTTAATATTACACTGCCGCCCGCACAAGCACAGGAAGTGAATTGTTCAATCAAAATCTTTGCAGGAAATACAAGCAGGAACTGTTTGTAACAGTTGAGTGAAAATATTGCATGATATTATAATTTGGTGACTAATTAATTTTAATATAGCCATAGATCTGGTCACTTTTCCTTGCCGCTAGCTACCTCGCAAGCTACAATCTTGACTTTCTTTGACAAAATCCCGTCCTGGGAGTGTGAATTATCATTGAACGTGGCATCCTCTATCACGCAAGTCCAGACATTGTCGCAGTAGCGGTACACCTTTAGCTTGCCCTTGAAGTTGTAGCGAGTCTTGACTTTGCTCAGAGCCATTGCCATGCTCTTGTCAAACTGTTGAAGGACCTTGAGCGCAAGGTCTGGCGTTATCTGCTGACAGCTGATCTGCTCGTCCAAAGCATCTTTGAGGGTGAGACCAAGTGTGGTGTTACGATATAGCTGATATGAACTCATGATCTGGAGAATAAAGTAAAGATCTAGATCAAAAAGAAATTTTGGTATGCTGCCTGGATGATCAACACTAGATAAAATTTAATAATAAAAGGCATAGGCATGAAAAAAGGCATAGAAAACGTTGATAACCGTTGGCCAGTGCTCAAATAGAATAAATTTGAAACGGCCAAGCTCAAGTGAGAGAGAAGATCATGGGGAAATGGACAGAAACAAAACTTACCTTCTCGCCCAGAAGCGCTTTTATACCCCCCGTATACCCTCTTGAGGTCACCGCTTGATCTTTATTTAACCGCTCACGTGACTGTCTCTACACGTACGTAAAATTACGTGACGTTGCGCCAGACGTGAGGTCAAAGTTCATATTGGAATAAACGCCAAAGGTCAACGCGTGCAAAACCACCTTCATTTTCTCGATCGAGAAGAGTTGCCTGTATCATGTCGCTGAGACCTGCACTGTCGAGACTAGCTTCCTCCCTGCATCGGGTAAGTGTCCCCTGGAAACAATATCTACGCGAAATTTTATACTCCTTCGCGGAATCAGCTGGTAGATAAAATTATAGAAATTTGACTACTTTTTTATGTTTTGATCTTTGATCCACTTACAGGCTGCTGGCGTAAGATGGCTGCCTTCAGCTACTCTTGGAGTAAGTTGATCATTAATTTTGTTGAAAAGGAGAAAAGAAATATGGACATGCAGTTTCCTGCATGTGTGGTGTCCCCAATCGTCATAGGCGTATTAAAATTTCAGGGGCAGCTTTTTCGCAAGGCCAACATGTTCCAAAGAATATTGGATCAAGTGGCAAGAACGGCACCGCGAAAATTTTCAACCATAGAAGATACCGGTGACCTAAAACCCTGTCACAATAGCACGCGAAAATTTGGGTGCCGTTTATGCCACTTGACCCAGAATAATTATTATCGTATTGTGTACTGAAAAGGCTTATAATTTCATACTTTTCTATGTTGCTAGCAAGATCTATTCAAACTAAATGGATACATGTATCTCCCCCTCCCACTCCCCCTCCCCCAGGTTCGCCACGAGTCCACTGACTGTGGCCTGAAGGACGTTCTGGCTGACATCATACCAGAGAAGCAGAAAGAAGTGAAGGAATTTCGAGCACAGCATGGCAGCTTTGTCGTTGGAGAAGTCACCATTGACATGGTGAGCCTGGCTAAGCTACATGTGTGTGTATGTGTGATTGCATCAGGTTATATGGAATCTTGGCCTCTGTGTATATGTATGTATATGGTTGCCCAGGGCTACCTTGGTATGGCCTTTGTGTACATCTAGTATATCTTTATCATTCACATGTATTGCATGTGCAAGGTTAAGAGGGTACACAATGGGTGCAGGGTGCAACACTAGTGATAAGGGTAGTCACCTACTACTATAGTAATGCACCAACGTACATGTATGCGGTAATCTTCACTTTCTCTCTCTCTCTCTCTCTCTCTCTCTCTCTTTCTCTCTACCCCCAAAAGATGTATGGAGGTATGCGTGGTATCAGAGGTCTAGTGACAGAGACCTCTCTTCTCGATCCAGAGGAGGGCATCCGTTTCCGTGGTTACTCGATCCCCGAGTGCCAGAAGCTCCTCCCACGAGCCGACGGAGGGGAGGAACCTCTTCCCGAGGGGCTCTTCTACCTCCTCCTCACAGGAAAAGTACCAACCAAGGAACAGGTGAGGCAAAAAAGTAAAGTAAGACAGTCATTGTGTAAGTGAATAATACCGTAAATCGTGAATATTTCGTTGTTAAAATATTTTCAGATAGCCTGGCTTGTGCAAAAATTAAACACACGAAAATACATGTGCAATATTAACAATAATGTGGTACAGGGTCGTTTGTCTGAAAATTATTTAACGCAAAAATTTATCACATGTATAATTTTTGACACGAAATATTCACGATTTACGGTAATCTGATTGTATTATGTCATTTTGTGTCTTGTCCCCAAGTCTAGTCTGTCAATATCAAAAATTTTTTAATTCTCAGATTCTCAGTCTATTTCATACATAGTGAATCTGATTATAAATACGGACATACATACATACACACACACAAAAATTCACACACACTGTAGGTGGATGCTGTATCTCGTGACTGGGCGAGTCGTGCCGCACTCCCCCAGCACGTGGTCCAGATGGTCAACAACTTCCCGTCCAATCTTCATCCAATGTCTCAGTTCAGCGCTGGAATCACAGCCATGCAGTCCGAGAGCAAGTTCGCCAAGGCCTACAACGAAGGAGTGCCAAAGACAAAGTACTGGGAGGTGAGAGAGAGAGAGAGAGAAGCAACGATGATAGCTAGCGATTTATTTCGAGGGGGCACAGAGATTTCCCATCCCCCTGAGGTTGATTCTCCTCCTTAGAATAATATATTATTATTAAAGTGTACATACGGAATGGTCCTGTCCTTGTGAAAAAAAAATTACTTTTTCATGTGGCAAGTGATGTAAAAATTCGTTCGCCGAACTGAAGCTATTCTGTTGATACTCTGGAAACTGATGCCACTGCCATGCCCATAGCCTCATTGCTAGCTTTTCAATAGTAATGGACGCTCATGTATTATTATAATATCCCCCCCCCCCAACATTATACCCTGCTTCCCCCCCTCTCCCCACATAATATTATTATTATTATACATACACGTACACACCACTTGCAAATCCCATTGCTATAGTATGTGTATGAGGATGCCATGGACCTGATAGCCAAGCTGCCCCCTCTCGCCGCTGCCATCTACCGCAATCTCTACCGCGACGGAAAGATTGGCTGCATCGATCCGAACAAGGACTGGTCCGCCAACTTCACCTCAATGCTGGGCTACGAGGACGACTTCACGGAATTGATGAGGCTGTATCTCACCATCCACACCGACCACGAGGGAGGCAACGTCAGCGCCCACACCTGCCATCTCATTGGCTCCGCTCTCTCCGATCCTTATCTGTCATTCGCTGGGGCAATGAATGGCCTGGCAGGTAAAATTTAATTTAATTAAAGGTAAAATTGGTAAAGTTGGTATAATTAGTAATTTTGGTGAACTGTAGGCGACGGCAGTGACAAGGTAAAGTTGGTAAAATTAATAATTTTGGTGAACTGTAGGCGACGGCAGTGACAAGGTAATATTGGTAAAGTTGGTAAAATTAGTAATTTTTGTGAACTGTAGGCGACGGCAGTGACAAGGTATAATTGGTAAAGTTGGTAAAATTGGTAAAATTAGTAATTTTGGTGAACTGTAGGCGACGGCATTGACACAGTAAAAGTGGTAAAGTTGGTAAAATTAGTAATTTTGGTGAGCTGTAGGCGACGGCAGTGACACGGTAAAAGTGGTAAAGCGGTAAAACTAGTAATTTTGGTGAACTGTAGGCGACGGCAGTGACAAGGTAAAGTTGGTAAAATCGGTAAAATTAGTAATTTTGGTGAACTGTAGGCGACGGCAGTGACAAGGTAATATTGGTAAAGTTGGTAAAATCGGTAAAATTAGTAATTTTGGTGAACTGTAGGCGACGGCAGTGACAAGGTAATATTGGTAAAGTTGGTAAAATCGGTAAAATTAGTAATTTTGGTGAACTGTAGGCGACGGCAGTGACAAGGTAATATTGGTAGAGTTGGTAAAATCGGTAAAATTAGTAATTTTGGTGAACTGTAGGCGACGACAGTGACACGGTAAAAGTGGTAAAGTTGGTAAAATCGGTAAAACTAGTAATTTTGGTGAACTGTAGGCGACGGCAGTGACACGGTAAAAGTGGTAAAGTTGGTAAAATCGGTAAAACTAGTAATTTTGGTGAACTGTAGGCGACGGCAGTGACAAGGTATAATTGGTAATGTTGGGAAAATCGGTAAAATTAGTAATTTTGGTGAGCTGTAGGCGACGGCAGTGACAAGGTAATATTGGTAAAGTTGGTAAAATTAGTAATTTTGGTGAACTGTAGGCGACGGCAGTGACAAGGTAATATTGGTAAAGTTGGTAAAATTGGTAAAATTAGTAATTTTGGTGAACTGTAGGCAACAGCAGTGACAAGGTAAAATTGGTAAAGTGGTAAAATTAGTAATTTTGGTGAACTGTAGGCGACGGCAGTGACAAGGTATAATTGGTAAAGTTGGTAAAATCGGTAAAATTAGTAATTTTGGTGAACTGTAGGCGACGGCATTGACACGGTAAAAGTGGTAAAGTTGGTAAAATTAGTAATTTTGGTGAGCTGTAGGCGACGGCAGTGACACGGTAAAGTTGGTAAAATCGGTAAAACTAGTAATTTTGGTGAACTGTAGGCGACGGCAGTGACAAGGTAATATTGGTAAAGTTGATAAAATTAGTAATTTTGGTGAACTGTAGGCGACGGCAGTGACAAGGTAAAATTGGTAAAATTAGTAATTTTGGTGAGCTGTAGGCGACGGCAGCAAAGTCAAAGTTGATTGTAACAGAGCATTAATCATAAAGTTGAGCTTACCATAGAACAGCCAGTATTTGAGCGATGGCACATATCAGTGTGAGGACCGTTGAGTGTAACTGAGGAGGGGGAGAACCCCTATAATTAAACAAAATTATGCGATAAGTGACATACATGAAGTGCACAGTAGAGTGTAGCTGCGGCATAGCTCATGCACAAACAGTATCCTGCCTGGGCAAGATTGCCCATTAGTACCGTGCGCATGCGCAGATGGAAGCAGGTGCAGAGGCCACACCCCTCAAAGCAAGCAGCTCCAACTAAGTGTGCATGGCGACGTTCTCGCTCTGCTTGAACGTTGCTACCAGACTACTGATAGGTATGAACAGACCTCGCCTGTTTAGTAGGCCTTTCGAAACGCGCGGCGCTTTCGCGCCAATCGTTCGACCCTGAATGCGTCTCTAGCTGTAGCTATG
This sequence comes from Cliona cf. orientalis, assembly GCA_963930775.1. NCBI lineage: Eukaryota > Metazoa > Porifera > Demospongiae > Clionaida > Clionaidae > Cliona > Cliona cf. orientalis. The sequence continues at coordinate 301,058 of OZ005699.1, read as the reverse complement.
GCCCAAGACATTAAGGCCACTCTTCTTTGTGCACATAGCCCTACAGTTCTGACCAATCCTGAGCCTTGTAGTGCGGCTCGTTCATAGCAACCGGGCGCATCCAGGACGCATATCCATGCCCTCATGTAATGACACGGACTATAATAATAATACCGTATTTCTTCTAAAAATTCGGCCCTTCTAATTATTCGGCACCCTTTACCGAATGATTGAATATAGTCTCTAATTTTTCGGCAAAGGTCGTCATGCGTATATGCTATAAACGGGAATGAAATGCGCACGCAGACAGAATGATGAATATTAACCTCTAAAAATTCGGCGAAGCTAAAGCAATATTATTATTTCCATGCCGAATTTTTAGAAGAAATACGGTATTATAAGAAAAATGACCGTCTGAAAAATATTTTTCGTTGTATATAGTATAATAAGTTACTAACTTGAAGATAAGCTGTAATAATATTATACTGATCTTTATGTGTGTTAAGGGGTCAGAAAATCATCATAATAATATTATTTTAGTCTGACTGTGCATGAAGTGCTATTAATTTTTTTCCCCCAAGGAAGACTACGTGTGCTGAGATTCCATCGTTTTTGAGAGTATTGAAGTAATTAAATTTTCTCTCTTCTTCCTCTTGTTCAGGACCTCTCCATGGCCTAGCCAACCAGGAGGTGTTGGTGTGGCTCACCAGACTTCAGGAGCAGCTGGGGAAGGAGGTCACTACCGAACAGCTAACAGACTTCATCTGGAAAACTCTCAAGAGCGGACAGGTAAAGTAGAGAAACAAAAAAATAATATAATGTGCATTTTTTGTGGCTTAAAAATTCTGTTTTCTGAATATTGTGTACATGTCTCTCTCCACCCCTCTCTCTCTCTCTCTCTCTCTCTCTCCATTCTACCTGCTCTCTCTCACTTTCTCTCTCTATTCTCCCCCCCCCCCCCTTAAATGCATAGGTTGTTCCTGGTTTTGGCCATGCTGTATTGCGTAAGACAGACCCTCGCTATATGTGCCAGAGAGAGTTTGCCCAGAAGCACCTCCCGGATGATCCTCTATTCCGATTGGTCAGTCAGCTGTACGAGGTCGCCCCCAAGGTCCTGACAGAGCACGGAAAGACAAAGAACCCTTGGCCCAACGTGGATGCTCACAGCGGAGTGCTGCTACAGGTAAAGTACTTCGGAGTACAAAAATTATTACTAGTAAAATTAATGTTTGGTGGTTTTGTGCTGTAATAATGATTATGAATTAAATTTTGAGATTCTCTCTCTCCCCCCCTCCCTCTCCCTCTCTCCCCTCCCTCTCCCCCCTCATCTTTCCTTCCTCCCCATGCAGTACTATGGCATGACAGAGATGAGTTACTACACTGTGCTGTTTGGTGTCTCCCGAGCTCTCGGAGTCCTCAGCTCCCTTGTCTGGGACCGCGCCCTCGGCCTGCCCATCGAGAGACCAAAGAGCTTCACCACAGAAGCTCTCAAGAAGATGGTGACGAAGTAGACGTGAATTTAAACTCTCATCGTATGTAGCTTCAGTAGTTGTACATGTTTAGCAATGCACAGTGCTGAGTGATTTGTGTAGATGGAGTCTTATTCTGTACAAGAACAGTATATATTATAATAATATTCATGAAGAGAATTACACCTGCGACAAGCAGTGTTTGACGACCTTAACCTATGGCTAAGTGCCGCACGCGTAATAATACGCGCATGCGTATACACGTGCACTCCCGTGATTAGCGAGCCGCGATCGCGAGCCTCCGTTTTTTTTTTCAAGCTAGCTAGAAAATTCTAAAATGTCTTCACCCCGAGAGTCTGTGGACAGTAACGTTCTGCCACCCCCATTCATTGGAGAATATAGCCCACCAGCTACTGACGGTGTCATAAGTGATGGCGGGTCGTCGGGTGAGGACGTCAATTCCACCTCTACCTCACCTTCTTCAACAAGATCTCAATCTAGCAATAGCAGCACGGATCGTAGCGATACATCGAATGAGCAAGCTTTACTGATGGGAAATGATGGAGTGCAACATAGGCCTTTTCGGACTCCAAAGGGGGAAAACATAAACGTCGCTGGTCATGCCAGCAGTGACGCCGAAGCGACCACCGAAGAGCAGACTGATAGTGATCCAGCCTCCAATGTGGCCATGGACGCCGCTGCACCAGATCCTATCGCTGCGCCAGATGAGCCGCAGATCAGGGAAAACAGTGACACACGCCTCGAGCTCGGAGGAGAAAATCGTGATATCCTGTTGAGCAGTAGTAGTGATGGTTCAGAAGTGGAAACTGGTGCAGAATCTTCTGTGGATGAACACAGAGTGTGTAAGCGGAACCATTAATAATTATTATTGTTTAAGTGTACAGTGCGTGATACACTGAACTCTCCAATGCGGGGATAAATAGCTACAACCATGCCAATGCTACAGCAGGTTGCAACTAGTAGCTATAGCTGCTGTGGACCTGATTTGTAATAATAATAATTATTATTATTATTATTATTATTACAAATCTGGTCCATATATAGCATCCATGATGTAAATGATAGCTTGCTCAGTAATCATTATTAAACTTGAGTACTTATTATTATTGCATTAAACTATATTAAATTTTATTCATTATTATTCCATGCATACAATCATTATGCAGGTCCGGATCCACAGATGACTGAAAATAACCATAAAGTGCCAATCACGAAAGAGAATATATTTGATGGCCTTAAGACTAAGGGACAATCAATCACTCCACAGATCAATATTCCCTTACATGTCGGATGTCAAAGGCAAAAAGATCCATACGTGTACCTAGACATAATTCCCTGTAAAGATAGACACTCGAGGCATGTCAAAATCGAAGGAAAATTAATAATCTCAAAAAGTTGTTCACGCTACGAGTGGTTGGTCCAATACTGTATTGCTGTCGTGACTGTAGAAATCTTCAATCCTGCCAACAATACTGAACTCTTCTCAATTGATCAAGAGTATGATATAACTGAACACTGTGATAGTGAGCTAATTCAAGATCATCAAACTGATATAACGTTAGATACTTTGGACCATGAGTCAATCATTTACAATTTCAGCGACGATATAACCGAATATTTATTTAAGATAACTGTACAGTTGATAGAAAAAAGTACAGACCATGTACCCTTTGGCTATAGCATGCGCCTTAAGGACAATGACTTCACTCATGTTGTTCTAGTTTAAACACCATTGTTAGAGCTGTGATTGTCAGTCTGTTCAAAGTATCACTCCATGAGTCCGTGACAACGCCAAAAGTTATATAAAATTATTATTTTCAGTGTATTCTTATTGCTGTACATTTAATTTGGCATCATATAAAATTCGCTGTGTCTACAGTGCCGGTACCGGCACCGCAATTTAAGCGTTATAGTGCCGGTAAGTCCATATAAAATACTGTATTCTTACGTAGCCCTAGTCCCCGCCCCCTCCTGCATATGGCAATATAAATTTGTACATAAATTTGCCGGCACTCTAGACACTTCGTATAAAATTTAATGACTGCAAACTTGAGGTCAACTTTATCTCGGTATTCATTGTTAACACATGCTTTACCCGCGCGCGGGACGGCACATCCTATAAATATCGATCTTGTGCTCGCGCGCGCGACGACACATGCGTGGTATCTGTAGGCGCGACGATCATTACCTAGCCAGAGTCGCGATTACATCGACGGCTTTGCAAAAAAATTTAATATCAACGGTTGAAATTAAGGCATATAATTATTATCATATTCAATGGGTGAGTACATTAAGTATAATATCTAGTAGCATTGAACTGAGAACTCAGAAATATCCGAAAGTGCATAAAACCCAGACAAAAGTTACGCAAACAATATACATTCACAAAATTAACTATGGACATAGGATTAATCACGACTCGACATATACAGCGAAAAAATAGTGTTGGAACAGTGCTTGACGATCTTTACCTATTGCTGAGTGACCCCTTTGGCCCAGCTTTGCACTTTGGACCCCAATTTGATTGCGAATGATTTCATGCTGCCCCCCCCCCCTCGAGCTCAGATGCCCAGTCGCTACACACTGTATATAGCTACATGGTGATCTTTTCATAGTAACATATTGTATGGGTTGATCTGCAACACCAAGCAACACTTGAAATAAAGCATAATAAAGACAATAAAAATAAATTTCACATTCAATGGGTAAGGTGTACAGTAATATAGCATTGAAGAGCTCAGAGACATATTCATAAAACTCAAGACAAAAATATGAACAATACGCACTCACAAAATTTAATCAACAATGGACATAGAATAATTAATCACGACTCAACATATGCAGCGTCCTTTCGTTTGCCTAGAGCATTTTTCAGTGACAGTCCAGCAAAGCTGCTATCCAGGTGATCATAGGCAGCTAGGCTAATCCCCCCATTCCCTCTGGGGGGCAGTCTTGGCGAACCCCCGGGGGCTGGGGGGAGGTGGTCGTACGAAATGGGAGGAGCTGGCGAGAGACGAGGGTAACGCCCACTGCTGCTGTTATGGACAGGCTCTTGTTCGTCGATGATTAACTCAGCAGATCCATTAGCTGAATCATTTCTTCGATCACGTGAAAATTTCCTCGCATTGACAAAGTTCACTACATCCTTTGTGTCGTGCATCTGTGCGAGGGAGGCTTTCCTTGGCCCCTCCCTTCTTCCCGGCTGTGGGCTGTGTCCACTCAATTTCTCATCGAAACTCTTCATCTTGTGAGTGTTCTCCATCTTCTGTCTTGGGGAACCGGGAACTGGAGCCGAGAACCGGGATGGATCAACAGCATCGAGAGTGATTCCGGAATCAAATTCCACCTGTCCTGCAGAATGACTCAGTCCAATACCCCCTCTGCTGTCCCCACGGAATCGATCAGCCAACGTCATTCGATTCCCAGAATTATTTGGCGAGTGAGTCGGCGATGCGTTGTTATAGCGACAGGGGGAGGGGGAGCGCCGTGCACCCGGGACGGGGGAGAGGCTGGGATCTGGTGACGTCTTGCCGTGTAGATTCGCAAGAGTGCTTCTTCGCTCGTGAGGTGCAGTACCGGTCAATGCTGCACCGCTCGTGTGAATGGTCGGGACCGAAACTCTCTGTCTTTTCAACTTGTTCAGCTCCCGGATGGAAATCGCCCCACTGGAGCTTGTGCTTGCAGCGAGGTGCATCAAACTCGCGTTGAGGACACGGTCCCTCGCAAAAGCCGAATACTCAGCACAACCGTAGTGATTTCGTGAGATGTAGCTGTACTGGTAGTTCACTTCATCTCCCTCCTCCTGGATCAAAAGTGATCTTGTCGTGTACTCCACACTCTTCTTCAGATCGTGGATGATGGAGAGAGCTTTCTCGATGCCGGAGGCGACCACAAAGAAGTAGAACTGTTGCTGGCTTCCCTTACAGTTGCAAGTCTCAAACCACACAATGTCCGAATCGAGGTAGACTTGGCAGCCAAAGCGACGGATCTGCTGAAACGGTATCTCCATGGATGTTTGTCCCGAGGAAGGAGATACGACTTTGACAGCCATTGGTGCTCCAAGTTTGAGAAGAGCCTCGGTGTAGCTGCTGGTAGGTTGGCTCGGAACTGTGACATGAATAGTCTGACCATCTGTTGACAAAAATGCGTATGTGGTAAAAAAGAAGTGTGAATTGGTGAATGTGCAGAGAAGTATGTGATTAGCTAGAGGGCGCAAACCACATCAGGAAGATGTATATATTACATAGAGCTTCAGAGAAACCACTTAGATGGAAGCCTTACTATGGAAGTTTCTGTTAGTTATACCACACAGTACTGTAAGTAGATCTACCCTGGGCCTCTCGAATCCAGATGCTCGAGTATAGGAATCCAATCCAAGAATCACTTCTACCATAATGTTACATGTACTGGGAATTAGGTTATTTAATCGACTATCATCAACAATGAACTTGAATAACAGGTCTTCTAAACTTTGAACACAGCCATAAAAGGGTATGCATATTATTGATTGCTTGCTTTATAGTGAATGATATTTCACCCACATCACATCACACAGCAACTGTCGTACTACTGCATGCAGATCGTCAATAGCCCCAGGGCCACACAGTAAGCAAAATAGCCAAAATGTTTAGCAGAACATTCCCCCCAAGATCCATTACTGACGACATTACTACAGTCATATAATAATATTATACTAACACACATTCTCTCAGGACTCTATTGCAAGACCAATTTACAACACACACACACATGCTGATAATGAATTGAGCTAGTGATGTAACTACAAACTAGCTGTGTACGACATGAAAGACTGACTACACGAACAAACAGGCCACTCACTCACTCACGTCTGTCATGGCACGTGGTAGTCAAACCTTCTTATTATATCATAAGGTATCCATGAAAGTAAAACTTGATCATCACATGCACGCACAGTCTTCTACAGATTCAGTGATAGATCACCACAGCTTCATACCAAACCTCACCTGTGCCACGCACAGAATTATATTATACGCCATAGCTATACTTGAAAGCTATGAAATCATATATGATTCAACTGATAGTATCCTAGCTTGACCTACAGACTAGGTGTCTCTAGCTAGTTGTAGCAAGCATTAGCTAACCTTGTCAGAAAGCATCGGTTTCAGGGAAGCATCGATCGATACCACAGCACTTTAGATTCACTACGTTGTACACATACCTCCAGCAGTAGTACTAGACTGGGCTATATTATTGCCTATGAAGCAAGTCAGGCAGAGAAAGGTGATTCTTAGGTAAGCGCTGCTGAGCCGTGCAGCGCTGTAGCCAAAAGGGTGACAAAAATATTTGAGGAAGACACTCGGTGAGAACATCATAGATCGTATGTACAACCCATGTAGCTAACAAACTGAGCTATACAGAGTTGGCCAAGTGACATCATGAATTACCTCATCATCCTGATCACCCTGGTCAGGGTCCCCCTGATACTATATCTAGTTAGTGTCAGTGGAACTACTCCACTACAGCATGATACTGTTATAGATACAGGGGCTCCCATGCATGCTAACATGTAATGGATGTCATTGTGTTCCTAAGTGTTCCTATAGCCTTGAACCTGTAATTGGTGCAAGCTAAAACAGTGGGAAAAGCAAATCAGTTACGGATAGACAATATCCACACAACAACGGTATATTGTTGTCGAGTTCACCGACACTTGGGTACCCATACCCCCCCCCCCCTCCTCCTTCTCATGTCACGTATGCAGCAGCACAGTGGAGCTAACTAGCTGGCTAGCTGGTTTAGAAACATGTGACAAGTAGATCATGCCACAAGCAGGAAGGCGACGCCCACTCAGTCAACACACGAGCCAGTGTCAACAGCTGCCACTGAAGCTACAAAAATATTAATTATTAATTTTATTGGCAGCCTACAAAAGTTAAGATTAACTTCACATTAGTCAACAAACACTCTTATGAATGGAGCACTTCAATTTGAATCATTACTTAGCTATGTAGCTTATAGCTGCAGGAATCACCACCGTGGTCAATCTGAAAACCCCGAAAACCTGACACACATGCAGCCACGCAGCTCCTGTTGGCACAGCAGCTGCATTCCAGAGATATCCTCTATGGAAATGGTAGCGTGTGGGCGTGTGGTTGGAGCACCATATCCACCCAGCCAGTGACCTAGCTACAACAGCTTATAGCTAGGACAGATCCTGGCCTGATATTATAATAATATTATTATCATCATCATCATCATCATATATAGTGAGAGGGGTGATTACGCAATGCAAATAGAGAGGGGATATGAAAGTGATGATCTAGGAGCTAGATCTAAGAATGACTGGGGTCATCGTGCAGCCAGGGTATTTCACCAGCAGGGGGTCATACAGACCAAGATGAACTTAGGCTAGGACTACATAGACACATGACCCCACCCTAATTCAAAGTAAGTGTATATTATAGCTGAGCTAGCAGATTCAACAAAAGCTGAATGGCTGATCATGAGTTAGGGGAAGTACTGAACAGAAGTGGCAAGAGGTGAAACATCCTCTCAACTGTTTCAGAGAAGGCTTCCCTAGTTAGTCTGGCAGGAAGGATATTCAAAGCCAATTTAGTCATCAGTTGGATGTAGCTCGATCACGTATGCATCCATCTCTGCATGATCATGGGCAGAGCAGGTTTATAATGCAGGGCTGACTCATACATGGACTATTCAAATTGCCACCATAAGCATCCCTAGCTGTAGGTTTCTGTCACTAAATATAGCAGCCCAGATCCTGGAGATGGGACATGACAGCAGCCTTGCACAGTGTAATGATGTAATCTTCAAAGCAGCCATAGCTACTCGTACTGTACTGTACTGTACTGTACTGCATTGAACCCCCAGCACCCAGGTATATAGGAGAGTGCCCAATAATATTATACTTCTGCTATACTATTCAAAGTGGTCGTAGATTGGAGGTCTCTGTACTACTGCACTTCAACTAGGCAGTGTTTCAACAAAGATCACAGGCCAACTAACAAAGCATCCACCTCCACCTAGTACCTGGAGAGGCTACAGTTGTTAATCATCATCTCACACTGATTCATTAGCACCATTCCATGCAGACCAAATAGGGCCCAGCAAACAGCAAATAACTGTTTTTCTTCTATATAACCATACTGTGCACTCCCCTCCTATTTCATAGCTGGTACAAATCAATAGGCTACCTAGCTACATGTTATATATCTGTTGATCATGAAACAGTCCTGTCTTCAGGCCCATTCCTATTCCAAGCGTCTCAGTGTTTGCTAGTGTGAAACTAATTTGCAATGCACTGTGCTATCAGGTGATCTAGGTATAATAACCATTATTACAACCAGGTACAGTAGCAAGACAGTAATTATTATCATGAGCCACTGTAGTACTCAAGGGGCAGCTAATGTGGAGCGATCCCACTGCATTTCTCTGGCGAGAATGCATTGTTTACACAAGGACGAACCGTCAACATGGCAATTATCATAATCCACCCTCAACCACACTCCCAGCACAATCAGCACACATGCATGCATTACGTCACTACATGTAGTGGTCAAACGCAGTAGTATGGTCCACCTCTATGTACACAGATAGGGGGAGGATACACACAAATGCTTTGCAGCTGCTTTCAGTGTATATTATACTAAACTATTATATCAAGAGACGACTGTTATACCAACCTAATGCACTTGAAGTACTTAGATCATAGCTGTAGCAAATACTGTGATCTGATTGGTTAAACTGAAGTATCTATCCTTCATAGAAAATCTTGTAAGCTCTGTAGAAAATTATAAGTTGCTAGCCAGCAGTTTTTTTATGTGCCTAGCTTTTGGGAATTGTTGCTAGGATCTAAACATGTTGTTGCTAGTTCTACAAATGCTATCTACTGCAGGTATGGTTCGCTTGAGTAGCAGAGACATTAGATTTTGTGCAGCCAGTCTATGCCACTAATAATAATTATATGTTGCATATATAGCTAGCCTAAAGTGCTCAAGACATTGTCAAAATTCCATAACACAAACTTAGACTACACACTTGTAGCTGAGTAGCTGTTCTCAATCTCAGTCTAGCTAGCATCATGATAGCACCACTTGTATGCAAGAATCACCATAGAAACATATCACATTACATTATGTAACACCAGATAAGTTTGCCAAGCAGCATGTGTCAGACTCTGTGATCATGAATCACTACAAGGTAACGGATTCTTGCTTCTCTTGATTAATGGCAGGGAAGGGTCACCGTTTCTCGTAGCAACCAACTGCAGGCGATATGAAAGTAGGCTAGCTACTGCTAAGTAGACTGGGGATTTGGGCTGAGCTAGCTCCAAGTCCAACATGTATTAATTTGATTAAGATGATAGGACGAGTTATTGCCAAATTGAGTATTAAACATCACATGCTCTGAAGCTCCCAAGGTGTAGCAAAGTGTGTCCTTTGAAGCACTAATTCAGCAAAGGTGCTGTCTAATAGCAGCCTCACAAAGGTCACCTACACCCAGTACAGTAACTGTATTTTAGCTGTAAACAAGCAGTACTGTAAGTTAAACAAGGTCAATATATCCAGGTACAAATCATTTTCAATTGCCCACCAAAAGATACAGCTCTGGGTAGTGCTAAGCAGTATGTGTGTATGTGGGTGTGCCTGTGTGTTATAGACCCACCTTTGCTGCTTGCTTCGAGCAGCTTTGCCAGCCAAATGCTCTTTATCCTAGCATCTGCTGCCTTCATCACCAATTTCTTTCCATCGTTTGTCTCAATCGAAAAGACGTGATCCTTTGATTTTCCAGTGATCGGGCTGACTTTGGTGATCTGAGTGATATTGATGGATCCCTTGGTCTCTCTACGCTCTGAGTCAGAGTAGTAGGTCAGTTCCATGGAGTTGGGATTAAACGGATCAAGGCGATACAGAGTGAACCATCTTTTCTTCCAATTCTACAGAAATTATAAGGAGTTCAACAATCAGAGATATAATACTAGCTGTATTTTCCAAAATCGACTACTACTACTACTACTACTACTACTACTACTACTAGTTGTAATTGTTTGAGGTTTGTTGCTCATGGGCATGGGCAAAGTGTTTACCATAACTAATTAAGGGCCAATTAGCTGTAAGTAAGTGCTGCTGGTTACAGCACAGCATGCAAGCATGCACTGACAGGCCTCAAAACTATTTTGATTGATAGCAAACCATTCCTTCATGCTAGAGGCTTAGCTGCGTGGCGTGGCCACTTATCTTGAGTACATATACAAAAAAAAATAAGCGCAAATTTGGGCGGAACGAATATACTAAAAATATTATGTAAATACTGCACAATGTCATCAAATCCACGCAAAATTATGATTTGGTCATAGTTATATATCAGTGATCTGCTGCTCAGAGGCAGTAATCAAAGAAGTAAGTTAGTGCTAACCTTGAGAACGAGTGCCACATCGGTCACGATATGAAGATAGCTCTCGAAGAAGACAACAGCTCCGGGGGAGAGGGGAGAGTGATCGCCCTGAGACATGGCGGGGGTTCTTTTTCTTTGTAACTAATAGAGTAGATGTAGAAAGATTGACTATTATAACTTTGTCTTTTTAGAACCTCCTTTTTCTGCAGTAGCCGGTTTTATACTTTCACCGTCCCTCGCTCTTGCTTGCCATGAGCTAAAGCAAGTTTGCATCACCGCAACTCAGGAAGTGCATATAATTGAACCAGTGCGGCATGCGCGCGCATACGCATGTATCTGCGGGGCAGGATATTAAAACTACCTCTTCCGCAGTATAAGTGAACAAAGGGACTTTTGATACAAAAATTTGGCACGTTGTAGTCTTCAAACACTCAATTATCATAATGCGTACTACCCTTCAAGCTTAGGTATAGACGAAAGAAATGAAAAATGTGCGAGACATCCGGACAAGATCATCTACATGGCATGACCAATATGTACATGTTTCCAGTTCTAATCCATTAGCAAAGAGGTGCAAAGTAAAATTGAATAATACAGAGAGAGTGAACAAGTGCGTTTACTTTAAAAGGAAATAAATTACTGAGGTGAATAATAATAATTCCCATGACCTTTGGCAAAAGCTTTGGCTCAAGAAAAAGGCCGGATTCTAAATCAAGAGTACCGGTGGCAGTAGAAAAGTGCAGGAAATACCGACCCAACCCAGCAACCCGACAAGGAGAAATTAACCCACTTTTCACAAGGAAAACAGCTGCCAGTTTCAAACAACTCTACAGTAGCTTCACAAATCAACGAGGGGCAAAGTACCAGAGAACGTGACCGACAAAATTCCAAAGCAAAGTAGCAATGTTAAGGAGAAAGTAGTAGAGTATTACGAAACTGGGTACAATGCAGTACAAGAATGAAAAGCATCCACGTAGCATGTACAGAGATCACAATACATACATTGTAAGTTCCCACAGGAACGAACGCATTCTTAGCATTTTTGAACAAGCAACATTCAAGTGACAGACAGCAATAAAAAGCAAAATTTAATATAAGCGAGAATTTCAAAGCAAAGTACAACACAGAGTAACGAGAAGAATGTATAACATAACAAAAACAAGAATGCTAGTTATTATCGGCAGCATCTGGTGTCCGAGTGCCCTGTGATATGATGTAATGTTCTATTAATATCACTAATTCCTCTGATGATTTCCCTTATATGGAAGAATCCAGAGCGAAGCAGTGACAGGTACAGTTGGCTACAGGACATTCTTGATGGTTACTGTAACAGAGGTAGAAAAATTAATTATTATTAACACTTATTCATTATAGGCTCATTCCTATCTAGAGTAGGACTTAGGATTGGAGTATGGGAACGAGACTGAGTCCGGCTCCTACGTACCTGAACCAGTCTGCGATGTGTTTAGCATGGCCGCCATGACGACAGGTCTGGCACCAAGTGAACCATTGGGAGAAAGCACCACAGGAACTCTTCAATGCTAGAGGGAGGGGGAGAGAGAGAGAGAGAGAGAATGACATCCTGCATTAATTTTAATCTTTGGCCCCATTACTGACCTGCTGTATCTCTAGTTTGTCCTGGAGGAGTCTTACTACCAGCAGCTGACATGTTCATCAGACAGATGGAGCATCTGGGAAGGGGCTTCCTACAGCTGGGGCAGCTCGTTAGCTGGGGGGGGGGGGGGGGGGGAGAAAAACTAATGTTGGTGTGTGACTGCTTTAACTATTTTGACTTAGCAGAGCGGTGCAATTAGCAGGTACACTCAGCTGTTTGTGTTCATAATATTAATTTTAGCTGGACAGCTAGCCTAAACACACAAGTTGTAATTGGTAGTCATTATAATAATTCTATATTTAGATGGGTCACATTTTGGCATTTAATTAACTTATATGAGTGCACCCTTTGATTATTATGACTGGCATAATAATTATGACCTACATGACGTACATATATATATAGGGGTCTGCCTTCAGGCTATAAAAGTGTGTAATAAATTTAATAATTCTAACCTTTCTTCCCATGGCAGTGTGATAGGCCGCTCTTCTATCTACAGACACACAAAGTCACATGATAATCACATGATCATTTGCAAAATAGCTAATAATAATAATAATAATATGCCCACCGTGTCTTTGAGAATCACTGGATATTGATTTACTACAGTAGTTGCACATGATGAACGCTTGTCTCGGCGGTTTGAACTGAGCATCAAGTTTCTTACGCTGACCATCAAACAAGGCTCTGGGAAGAGGGGGAGGGAGAGAAGTGAGAGAGAGAGAGAGAGAGTGAGTGAGTGAGAGAGGGAGAGAGAGAGAATCAGCTAAGGTGGAGCGGGGTGCCCAGTATCATACTAGGCATGCTCTATGCATATACCGTAGTGTCCCGGATAAGCGCCCATGGGCGCTTAAACATAACTCACAATATTGGCCCGCATGGGCAATCAAAATCCCATCTGTTTGTATAGAAGATGCTACAGTGGCCCCTTGGAATGCGGTGCATTGGTGCTTACCCAGGAGTGGGCGCTTGCCCGGGACACTACTATACATGTAAGTGATAACTATGGTTGCCATGGGCAACATTTTTGTGGTTGATACTGAAAATGGATTTTTTTTGTAGTATCTCTAGTTGACCAACTAGACAGCCATCCAGGCTACAGGAAGAGAGTCTAGAGGGCTGAGCTACACTTAAATCAGCACCATTAATCAACAAAGTGTCTAAATAAAGAACTGTAAAGAGGCCATTATATTATTATAGCTGGTTATTAAAGTGGTCAAGAAATACCCCTTCAGCAAGGAGCTGTAAGGAGTACACTCCATTCCATTTCCTTTTTGAGCCAAATTTCTGAATTTTTGCTGACTGGCAGGAAATAGCTACACAATACCTGCATGTGCCCAGGGGCTGGACTGGACTGGTCAAGATGATAATAGCATTAATAGGGATAAACACAGATGGTCCCTGCAATTATTGCCAACAAACTTTCAGTATGGGGAGCTAAAAATCTTGCAACAAAATTCAATTTTTGGAGGGTTCTGATAAAATACCAACAAAAGGGCTCTGGCAGAGAAGGAAATCACTAATTAACAGGAAGGAGACACCAAACTATGATAATATTTACAGTGTAGTCTATATAGCAGCTCAGGTTGGCTACTGGAAGGCTGAGAGATCAAAACCAGGTCGAGGTCAGAAGTCAAAGTACAATCAAAACCAATTATGCCTATAATTATGATATACAGGATCAGGAAAAAAAAGGTAGCTATTGTGATAACCTACTTGTGAGACAGGTGCTAGAGCATCACATCCTCTACAAACCCAGAACCCAGTGAAATTGTACACCTACTAGTGCTGACAACCTGTTAACTTACTATAATAATATTATTATTCTAGTCACAGCCTTCCATGGCCAGCCCAGCCCAGCCCAGGATGGAGGAAATCCTCCCAATCAAGACACACTCTATATAAGTACAGTAGGCCTATTGTCTTAGTGTATAGGAGCAGTGTACTTTGTCACTGATCGAGTGTCACAGATGTACAGTGTACATGTATGTATAGCTCCACGGAGCATTACTTCCTTCTTTTTTTTTTTTCAATAATTCAAGCCAACATATTCGACGCTAGTTCTGTTACTTCTGGTGGTTATAATCTAAAGGCTATGGAGTGCAGCTCCTCTTGTCAATGCATGAACGGAGTCCTTAGATCTAGATCTGTATATGCATACGATACTGAAACACATATCTGAGGTTTGGTGAGTCAGGGGATCAAATTTTTACAAGGAAAGAGGGGGAACCTTTCAACCTCAAAAATTTCAGATTTTGTGAAGCACAATAGAATCTGCATAATATTATTACACTACATGTACCTTTCATGCCAAAGCTGCCACACATCCAGCAGGTCCCGGTATCTGGAATGGAATATGAAAATTTGAAGAATGCAGTATGGAATAGTGTGCTATACATACCCTTGGAACCAGGCTTTGACTTGCTTCCATTTCATAGCAAATGGCATCACTTGACCAGCTACCAGACAAGCAGTCTGTACGTCCCCAGTCTGAGAGGGAGGGAGGGAGAGGGAGGGGGAGAGAGCGGGCGGGGGGGGGGGGGGGGGGGATAGACGTTGAAAAATGAATTTTGTATCATACTCAGCCGTGGTCCCCAAAAAGAATATGTACAGTGAAACTAAATACTAAAAGCCCACCTCGTTAACATAGTTGGTTAGTAGGGTTATCCCCTCATCGGTGAGTCCCGTCAAAAAGAGTCCGTTGATCTGTCCCTTATCTGTCACCTCCCTCGTCAGCTTACTGATGAACGAGTAGAGAACACCGTCTTCAAGATAGGTGCACGCAAACGCCACACGGTCCTGAAGAGACATCTCTACCTCACCCTTGAGGAGGGAGGGGGGAGGCGGAGATGGAGGGGGAGGAAAGGGGAGAAATTAAGTATACTGTAACAGTCTTATAATTTTCAATAATGAAAATTTAGTACTGTAGATGGGATATTTTCGCCAGTAAATATTTCGCTTGTAAATTTTTCATGTAGTCTAAATTTCATCGCCTGACTTTAGCAACCAAAATACATGTAGGTATAGGTCGACGTACATTACACAAAATACATGTATTTCGCGTGTTCAATTTTCGTCGGAAAAGGTCATCGATGAAAAATTTTTAATGGCGAAAAATTTTGTGATCTATGGTATGGATCCCCAACTGAGAACTCACTCACTCACTGACAAATTCTATCACTTCACTAACCAAGACATCTTTGAATCCATCTCTCCCGGAGCTGCAGAGAAAGTTAAAGGCCGCCCGGAGGTAAGGGTTGGCGACCTGGGCCTTGACACCAGCGCAGGTTTCGTGCCAAAGCCGCTTCTCCTGGGGAGTGTAGCCGCTCAGCGCCAGAGCTATCAGGTTCAGAACAGCACCTGGTGATGGGGTGAGAGATCATGTGATAATCATGTGATCCATGAGAGGTCATGTGATAGTCATGTGATCCTGTGTATTGTCGTACCCTTTGTTGTATCTCCCTGTTGCTGGGCAACTCCTGCCCCATCCTTCAGCGAAGCAATCCCCCGTCTGATACAACCTTGGAACACGGCAATGGCAGCTGCTCTCTCGTAGTTATCAGCAAGCTCCTCCCTAAACCACACCCACAGAAACATAAAAAATTAAACCTTAGTCCTCCTTCCAGTACATCATGCATGCAGGCAAAGTACATGTACATACTTTTTGAGAAGACAATATTATATTATATATATCATAAGCAGCTTGCACTTTTCAAAGGAATTTTTTTATAACCTCTTCAGGTAGTCCTCCAGGCTCTGTCCGTCATTTCCGAAGCTCCACCCACAAAGCTTTAGAGCCAGCTGTCGCTCGGAGCCGGTGAACATGGGGAATGGGGGTCTGACCTCACCAGAGGGACTACCCTCACGGTCCTGCCAACTGACACGCTTCGAGATGTTCACACTCTCTCCCTCTGGTTAGAGCGTGGTAGAAATTTGAAAAAAAAATTAGTGAATTACCGTATAGCCGGAAAATTTGGCAGTTTGGTGGTCTATATTACAACCGCCAAATTTAAATCCGCCAATATTCTTGCAATAGCAATTTTGGGCTCAATTGCCAATATTTCCGGCTATACGGTATGCCAAATCAACCCACTCTTATATGAAAGCCTTGTACCCCACTTACATGTACAGTGTTAATCCTTAGATTTTGAGGAGAGAGAGAGAGAGAGAGAGAGAGAGAGAGAGAGAGAGAGAGAGAGAGAGAGAGAGAGAGAGAGAGAGAGAGAGAGAGAGGGAGAGAGAGAGAGAGACTAACAGCCTCACCTCTGTGGCCATTGACCTTCAGTACATTGTAGACTCCAGGAAGGGTCCTTGGTGTCTTGCTGGGAGTGGCTGGTGAAGAAGCTGCAGGCAAGTCACCTCTACTAGTCAGCTCACGGTGTACTGAAATCAACAAGTGTGTATTATTAAAGCATGTATAGCAAAGAAGGGGGCAAAATTTAATGTCTAGTGCCAAAATTTAAGGGGGGGAGGGGGGAAGCACCCCCTGCCCCCTAAAATAAACCTTCTAGTGTATGAAGCTCACATTTCAGCCACTGCCACACTTGAGTGAGCAGTTCATCGTCACCTAGCAACTTGGCATTCTCATACGGCTGGAATAGAGAATGGAGAATAGAGAATGAAGTTATGGAGAACAGAAATTTGGAACTCACGTCAAAGCCATATCCTATCTTGACCCTCTTCCTCATCTTGGTGGAGATATCGGCCTCTTGATCTTCCGTCTGCAAAAACAAAAAAAATTATTACCTAAAATTAAAGTTAAATACACGTACAGCAGTACACTCACCACAGAGGAAGTGCTGAGCTGGCAGCTGCCATAAGTCACATGCTCACTGGATGCCGCCCAGGACTATGTTTGCGTGTGTGGAATATCATAATAATAAATTTTAAGCACAATCGAGGACCCTTTCGAGCTAAACTGAAAAGCTAGGAATGGGATCGAAGGAGAAGCCACCACCATAACATGTACATAAGGTACATGTACATGTACATGTACATGTGTCATGTGGATGGAGCCACTCATGATCAGGTGACTAGCCATTTTTATCACGAGAACTACATGTATGTGTACATAGATTATTCTCACCAAAGACATCTTGTCGTAGGCCACGATCTCTCGAACTAAACCCTCAGCGCTCGTTATCAATCCAAAGTTTTCCCACTTGGTGTGCCAAGCCACGCCCATCAGCTTCGGGTACCCTCCTCCTGCACGATGTCATGATGATGCAATAATAATATAGTACCATTATAGGGGATGATATCATTATGACATAATGCAGCAATAATGGCACGGCAGCTCTCTCCCTCTTCACGTCTTTCTTACTCTTATTGTAGTAAGGGCATCTGTCAGTGATTCTCTGAGTAAAGTGGTCGCTGTATATTTCGGTCAGGTCACCCTGCACATCACTTGCTGCAAAATAGAAGAATATGATGTTAACTTTTATCATTTTATCACACATGATGGGAAACTATAAACTGTCATCAACGAAACTTCAAAAAGTGGGTGCCAAAAATGAAACTTCAGATCGATAGCTGTTCCGGCGTACATACATGTAATTGGGCCTTGTTAGCACTAGGTATGTGGTATGGACCAGCTGAAGTGGTAGAACAGTTCCTTTGTTTACTACAGCACTAGTGATAAATGGAAAGCTTTACTAGTGTAAGCACCACGCTAGCCTTGCTGCTTGACCAAACTTGGTAGCCATGGGAAACCAAACAACCAAGGAGTTGATGATGAAAGCCACTCAAAAGCTTCTTCAAGTTCTCCCCCTTCCCTCTCCTCCCCCCACCCCCTCCCCACCCACCATCCCTTTCTCCTACCCCACTGTATGAATGTTAGCTCATCCTGTACAGAAGAACTAACACAGGAAGAGAAACATGTACACAAACAGACAGACACACACACACACTCATCGGCTAATGATTTACAGCTGCCATTCACACTAGATCAGCTCAACAGCAAGGCTTCACGTACATGTACATGTACTATCATATGCTACACGTGAATAATGTGCATGCGCTGCAGAAATGGTTTATTTTAATGCCAGAAAACTACCGTAAATGGCAAGATTTCAAGATTTCGTGCAATAATTTTCGTGTTAAATTTTCGGACAAACGACCCCGTACCATATTATCATTAATATTGCAGATGTATTTGCGCGTTTAATTTTCACACAATAAGCCAGGCTATCCAAAAATATTCTAGCAACGAAATATTCGCGATTTACGGTATGCAATGGTCTTCACATTAGAGTTACATGCATAATAGTTGACAATGGGTCAAAAATTAATAATAATTATGTAATTTTTATTTTAACTTACATTGCGTTGACTGTGGTATATCCATAAGCCTGAGGTAGGGGGGCTCTGACAGAACAACACTGAGACTGCCCATCCTGGAACGGGAATGGGGAACCAGGAATGGAGAATCTGATATGGAATATTGAAATTCGTATACCTTGTAGGTAGCCATGCCAGCCTCACCACCGAACCAGAGCGAGAGAAAGAATATGACTAGATCCAGTTTTGTCAAGAAAATTTGTGGGAAAAATTCATAACAATTACGTTTGCACAAAAACTACACTTGGACAGGATACCGGTTTTGTAAAGTGTCTGATGTCCCATATGTATACTGTGCCCTGTATAGAAAAAAATTAATAACAATCTATATACACATGCACGTTTTTCTCTCTCCCCCCTCCCTCCTTCTCACTCTCTCTCTCTCTCTCTCTCTCTCTCTCTCTACCTCAGTGTAGGTGGCTAGTCTCTGTGGTGATGTTGGATCGACACACAGTCCGTGGATTGCCTTGTGGTTGGCCACTGGGATATCACGAGGATTACCAGCCTCTAGAAAACAAGAATAATTAATCGTGAAAATATTTATAAACTGCAAAGCAAGTATCTAGCTTATTTGCCACATCAGCAAAAATTGAACATAGATGAAAAAAAAATATATTTTTTCTCTTTTTCACAAATTCCTTACCTCTGACATCATATATCCTCAGATATCTCGTCCCTATCCCAGCCACCAGGCTTGTTGGTTGCCCCGGCAACCACGCCAACGAGGACGTGCCCTCAGCAGACCCAACATCAAAGAACCTGGCGTTTGCGTCGTCAGAGCTGGCGGAGTAGTCCTGCCCCCCTCCCCCGGAGGACCCAGCGGAGGACGGGTGAGGGAGACGGGAACGGTCCGATGACGACGCCCTCGTCACATCCCACACGATGATGGAAGAGCCTGCCCTCCACTTCTCAAGACCCTGGGCAAGCTAGAGAAAGAGGGAGAGAGAGAGGGGAGAGAGAGAGGGGGGGGGGGGGGGGAGAGAGAGAGGGAGGAATATTTCTTCATTCTGCTCGATAACGTTACTTCATTGTTCCTACTCACCAGGTGGCTGTCTGTTGGATGCCAGGCTAGGCAGGTACAAGGACGACCGTACTTCGGACCTACCCATCAAGAGAGAAAAATCAATCAAAAGTACAACATTCACAGTGAACTAATAGATAGGATTCGCTAGCTCACCTAGCACTTGGTTCATTGGAGCAATGGTCCCGGGCTGATCAATACCAAGACTGCATGTGAGAAAAAAATTTTTTGGGATATTGCTAATTACAAATTAAGCTACATAATGTATACGTCTAGACACTGTACACTGTATACCATGGCAACAACATCATTTACATTAGCAAGTAGTCTGTGTGCACACAAATTTATTGTTTAACTACCAAAGAAAAACAATGGCCAATACTAAACAATTGGTCAATCATTTATAACAACTTTAGTTTATTTATCAATTATTCTGTTTATCAAACATTAAGAGCAGAAATAATAGCAAACGAAATTAAAAATTATCCATAATTATTACAAAAATGACAAAATGTACATAGAAGTTATTAGACTAAAAAAAATTTTTCAGATAATTATCATCGTAGATTTAGGGGGCTTACTCACTTGCTAAGGATGACCTTTCCACTGCTCTGGCCCACGGCAAAGAAATAGGGGCGTGTCTGATTTGGTTGCCAGGCAACGCGCTGGTGTATGGGCATGCACTGTATGTCTGAGCTGAGAGATCCGAGGAGCTGACCAACATGGTTGCTGGACAGCTTGATGTCCGTGGCACTTAGGTGCTCTCCATTACGATCCTAGCAAGGAGAAAAAAAAAGATAAAGGTGAAGAATTTTGGCAAAATACCTTAATAGAGTGAAGAATAAGTGTCATTTTGCACCTGAAGAAGCCCAAAGGGCGAAACGTTGTGCAGAGTCATCTGTTCCTTGTTAACTGAGGTGATAGGGCTACTTATCATAATCATACTATGGAACCCCTCAGAAGAGCGCTTCGAGCTATTAATAAGTGTATATATTTCACCGAGCAAAAATTTTGGCAAAATTGAAAAAAAAATTCTCGCGGCGAAATTTCCAGCTATACAGTGGTGCTGTTGCTAGATAAAGCTAGCTATAATGTAAATATTTTAGTAGTTGTGAGGATTCAGACGTACACTAGCACTGCAGGTACAATTAACATACATGTAGCCTCGTCCGTCCCCAGGCCACATCCCAAGTGTTCGATAACATGGGCCACACTGTCTCTCTCTCTCTGCACACATAATAACATACTTGACGCGATACACAATGCATACTCTTTCCCCGATCGCAGCTATACATGCATCGTGTGATATTTCTCCAGATCCAGGATCTAGGATCGATGGATCATACCTTGAAGGTGTAGAGCTTGAGCTCGTTGCTGTAGGTGGCAAAGTCCTCGTCCTTATTCGGAGACCACAGCACCTCCACCTTGCTGCTCTGGCTGCTCGACATCTCTCTAGATCTGATCTAAGCTACCACGCCACACACACATGCGCGATCGAGAGGCAGGGCATACGTTCTAATTAAAGCGCACCAAACAAATTAATTAAAAACAATATCGCACCAAAGATAATTGAAGGTGTGTGCGTGATCGAGTGCCTAAGTGACAGCAGAGGTGAATCGGTGAACTTTGAATCTGTTTAAGTGAGAGCCCTTGTTTCAGGAAGATAAATCGCCAACATGGCGCGATTTGAAGACTCGTTTTGGGTAAATTGAATGAAAAAATAGAATTTATGCGTATTCTTAGTTTAGGATGATTTTAGGCATAAATTTATTTTAGGAATTTCTGTGTCACCCTTATCTGGGTGGAGCTAGCTGGGAGCCTTGCGTTTCGGGGATAAGTAAATCAGCTACCAGATGATACATGTTTTGATAGCTCTAGCTCTGTAGCCCCAGAACAATGTCTCAACATGTCAGATACTGACATCAGTGAGAAAATGGAGAGAATTGTAGTAGATGATAGCTGTCAGGGTTGCATACAGGATTTTTTTCTGGGGGGGGGAGGGGCGATCTCACGGACGACTTATGTATGTATATGCGCCGCTGCCATGCGTATATACTAGTAAATAAATCACACAATAATGCTGTGATAACAAACCATTTCTTTTTGCTTGTGTATGTCATCATATTATTTGTGCTATATATATAACATGTATATTATTATGGAATTCTGGGGGGGGGGGGGGGGGGGGGGGGGGGAAACTCAAGCTGGGGGGGGGGAGATCCCAGTGCGCCCCCCCCTCTGTATGCAACCCTGGCTGTGTACAGATGTACGTGTAGGTACCTCTCTCTCTCTGTCTTTGCTCTTCTAAGGTTGGCACTGGGTTTGATGAACTACACAAATACATGAAAACTGGCTCTGAATTCTGCAAGGAGTTTGAAAATATCCTATCAGACAGGTATGTACAGTAGCAGTGCCACTTTGTTATGATACTCGTACTATCAATACACATGTACCACGGTCAGTGGATCGACATCCTACATGTACCTGGTGCACTTGTATAATATTGTGCAGCCATGCATGCAATAAACATGTACATGTACATGCACATGCACATGCACATGCACATGTATAATAATTATATTATTATCTCATATCGCTAGCTCTAGGAAGTTACGTTGTGCATGTATTAAAGTGCTGCATGTACATCCTTCGTATCTCATACACATGCAGTAGTGTTGATTTCTGTTCTAGCTTACATGTACAATTAATGTACTCACAGCCAGAGGTTGGTCGGACTAGTGCCTGCTTCACCTAGGAGTCTCCAAAATGCCTCGAAACGACGTTTCCTAGAGAGGGAGGTTGGGGGTGGGGGCCCTGGGATTTATCCCCCCTCCCCCTTAAGCTATGTACATGTATTCCTAACTCTACTCTAGACTTTGTATAGTTTGTCACCCCTGAATGTCATCAGCCCCCTCCATCCATACTGGTCTTAGAAAAATGATTCTACACCGAAGCAGTGATTAGTTAGAGCCACCCACCGTGCCGTGGCTTATTTTAGTCTGCTTTACTTGAATCACGGAGTTTGTATGTACCTACTTTTGCCAATAATCATTCGCAGCCACACAGCTAAGATCTACATGGCTGTAGTGTATTATTGTCAAATATGGTCGTTATTTAGTCAGAAAGTGAAACCCTTCTGGTGATCAAACTCAGCTTGGAGGTGGCATAACATTCCTAGCTATAGAGGTCCCCAAGTTATAGCCACGATGCAGCTAGTTTACTGTATACCAGACTTACTTTGCTAAGTTTAGAGAAAGTTTATGAACATGTACCATCATCTTTTCTAAGAAACCTACATGGATGTATGTTATACACATGATCAAATGCCCCCCTACTCTTCTTTTGCTCTCTTGGTTGACCATTAGTACACAGTACACACCATAGACTGTTATACCAACTGAGCGCTGCTCACCAAAAGATGGTTTATCCAAACTTCTCAAGCACATACACACATGCATACTCACATGTACACATCCCCAGGAGAGGGGGTAGTCTATCATAGCTATATGTATTTGGCTGCAGTGACCTCATTAGAGAGGGGCAGTAGGTGCTGATTATGCCACTGGAACTGATACTTTGGACAGTGACATCGATGTAGGAACTAGAACCTTTGCTGGTGGTTGTTGGTGGGCGGGGCTTGGCAGTGATTTCGTGAATAGTAATGTGCACAATGATACTGCACTTTTTGGTTCATGCAGTGTCTACTGGGCATACAGTGTATGGTCTATCTATACATGTACGTACCATCATACATGTATGTGCCTACACTGTACATGTATCCGCCCACCATTTACGTGTAATTCCACCCCCTCAGGCAATGCTTTGATCTTGATTAGCAGTGCATAGGGTCTGTTATTATACAGATTTGCAGATGTTAACACTTACTCGCACATGTGTACACTCTCTCTCTCTCTCTTTACCTCTCTCTCTGTCTCTCCTTCTCTCTCCCTCACACAGAGCTGAGGTTGAGAATCAGTATGTCAACGGCATCCACAAGATAACCAAGAAAGCTAGGAAGGCTACCAAGCGATGCCTGGGGACGACTCTGGAGCCAGCGTGGCAAAAGTTCATCGCTTCTCTCGAGAGTGATGAGGAGCACCATCGTTCTCTGGCGGCCAGCCTCTCCCAGGACTGCGCCAAAGCTATGAAGGCTTTCACAGATCAACAGATCAAGACAAGAGAACCGGTGAGAGAGAGAGAGAGAGAGAGAGAGAGAGAGAGAGAGAGAGAGAGAGAGAGAGAGAGAGAGAGAGAGAGAGAGAGAGAGAGAGAGAGAGAGAGAGAGAGAGAGAGAGAGAGAGAGAGAGAGAGAGAGAGAGAGAGAGAGAGAGAGAGAGAGAGAGAGAGAGAGAGAGAAAGAGTGTGAGAGTTGTATGTGTATGTGTTCGTATACAAACTGTGCACATGTGATGTATACAATGCGCCTCCCTAGCTGTGAAGAACATACATTTACCTACTTTCTACCTGTGAATTATGCAAGCTACACTTCCCTGTGTCATTGGTAGCTTTGTCACGATTTATGTGCTGAAGACATCTTCCCCCACCCACCAACCCCAGTTGTGATTGTCCACTTACTATCTGAATAGTGTGCCATTGTATATAACTCAGTGTGTTTGTGTTTATTGACCAATTGTCGACTGACTGCAGTTGGAGGCAGCTGTTGAAAAACAACACAAAGTACACTCAGACAAGCAGAGATCACAGCTAAAGGTCAGTGGAGGTCAAAAGTGGTGTACATGTACTTTGCCCCTTCCTCTCCCCCCCCCCCCCCTCCCTCCCTCCCTCCCCTCTATCTCTCCATTTCTCTCTCCCTCCACCCTTCACTCGTAAATTTTCCACATCATTCCTTGATTTAGAATAAACGTGCTGCCTTCAAGAGTTGTCGTGACCTAGAGGCCGGGTGGGACCAGCTCGAGGAAGGGAAGAGAACAAAGACGGACAAGGACGTTCACAAGATGGAGAAGACGTGTCGGAAGCTTGAGGAATCGCTGGTCAAGGTCGATCGCGAGTATAGAGACTCGAATATCAAGACTGAGGAGTCACGGCTGGCATGGGAATCTGCCATGTACAGATGCTGCCGGGTAATATGAATGTTAAGAATTTTGTTTACTAGAAGTTTTGAGCATTTCTGAACTAGTAGATATCCACTCTCGAGATTACTGTCTAGTGTATGAGGCTAATCTGCTCTCTCTCTCACTCTCTCTCTCTCTCTCTCTCTCTCTCTCTCTCTCTCTCTTTCTCTCTCCCTCTCCTCAGACAATGGAAGCCCTTGAACATGAGCGTCTTCAACAGCTTCAATCGATGTTGATCAAGTACACTGAGCTAGTCCAGACCGTGATCCCTCCCACCCAGGACAGCTGTCAGGACCTACTCACAGCTGCGGATGAGATATCACCAGAGACAGAGATTGACTTCATCTGCGCCACATACGGTACCGGTCCCAACCAGCCGGAGCAGCTATTGGTCGACTATTATGTAAGGATGATGTCATGATGCACATTAGATTAGTGTCCATGATAGCTATGACTAGTGCATGTGTGTATGTATTGTGTAGTAGTACATGTAATTGCATCAGAATTTTACGGGTACACCCATGAATGTGGGTATGCATTGTAGCAAAAATAGCAAGCCAATAAAGTTAAGTAAGCACTAGATCATGATGTTTCACTCACTAGCAACTTGTTAGGGTTGCCCTGACTGTGAATGTGCTAGTAACTCATAAGCATGAGATATTGTAAATATTATGCATAATGTTAATTATTTCTCATTAGGAGGAGGATTTACACAACAAAATGGACGATGGTCGTCGACAGACAAACTTGGAGAAGAAGCTTCAGTTTCTCGAGAAGGAGATAGACCGTCAGGAGAAGGCCAGGGGAGGAGTGGAGCAGCTGGCAAAGGTCTACCAGGAACAACCTGACTTCGTCGATGAGAAGGGAGCGGATGATGTAACCAGAGAACTGGCCGAGGTATAATTATTATACGTGTGTGTGTCTGTATGTCATAATGGTGCCGTGATAAAAATATTATTATTATGTGTGTGTGAGAGAGAGAGAGGGAGGGAGAGAGAAAGAGAGAGAGAGAAAGAAAGAGAGAGAGAGATCGGTTGCTTACTCCCCCCATTGTGATATCACATGACCTATGCTCCTCCCACTTACTTCCAGGCTGACTCCATGTTGAATCTGTTAAAGGCCAACCACTACAAGCTGCTGTGCACCCATGCAGAGCTGTGCGGCCAGCAGAGACCAAACAATGACTTTGAGAGCTACATCACGAAGACCAGCGACAAACATGTATGTACTTGTGTCTATGCATAAGTGGCTCAGAATCAGACAAGTACAGTGTATGGTCTGACCCTATAAAATTAATGATTTAAAATTGCATAATAATAATATCGTGAGATAACAGAATATTATTGATTTTGGTATCACATTCAGTAACCTTGTCGAGGTTTATGTAGTGTCTAGGACAATTTCCCGCAAGCAGTTAGGGTTCATCCCTTCATTATTGATTTTTAAATTTTAGAACCAGCCAATGAGTTTCCTGAAGATTCCGACTGAGGCGGTGGGTAGTTTCCAAGGCGATTACGAACCAACAGACTTTGTCAAAAGAGGCTCCGTCAAAGCTAGCTACTCAAACGGAGGGGCGTCATATGGAGGAGGGGGAGGGGGAGGGGCTGATGAATTCGACCAATCAGATGATGAGCAGCAGGTCCAATTTGACAATAGTGGCTATGATTGTGAGTTTTTATGTGATCACAGTCTGTCGATTACTAAGGAAAATCTCTCTCTCTCTCTCTCTCTCTCTCTCTCTCTCTCTCTCTCTCTCTCTCTCTCTCTCTCTCTCTCTCTCTCTCTCTCTCTCTCTCTCTCTCTCTCTCTCTCTCTCTCTCTCTCTCTCTCTCTCTCTCTCTCTCTCTCTCTCTCTCTCTCTCTCTCTCTCCAGATGTCGGCCAATGTGAGGTGGAGTATGGCTACACAGCCCAGCAGGGCGATGAGCTGACAATAAGCCCTGGGGACGTTGTCAACATCATTGAAAAGTACGACGAGGATTGGTGGCAGGGGGAGCTAAACGGACAGGTTGGCATATTCCCCGCCTCCTACGTCAAGGACGTATGAGGAAGTGGGTGTGGTCTATCATGTCACATGACTTGTTATCCCATACATGTACTGTATACTTATCTTCATGTTATAAAATTTTTGCATACTTTTTGGCCACTATTATGATTATTAGCTTTTATGGTTGCGACACTGCACAATGGTTGTGTAAAGAGTATTCTCATTTTACTATTACCCTGGCACTTACATGTATTATATTATTATATCTCGTACCATTTTATTTGTGGTTCATGTATTATTATTGTGTATTATATTATTATGTAGTTTGGTTGTCTTTTTATAACTTTATCATCCATAATAATAATTTTATTATTGTGCAGTTTCAAACATGCAAAGCTTAAGCTAGCTACAGCTAGGGGCTATGGGTACCCAGTGCTTATGCGCTTGCTATAGTGCATCATGCATGCATGACATGAATAGAGCTTATGAGGAAATATTGAGTTTTTTTTCTTTAGTTGGAAGCCAGAACTACAGGAATCAGACCAAAGAATTAGCAATTTTGACATTACAAAAGATAGAAGCATGTACTGCATAAAAATAACAATTTGATGGGGAAAAAATCAATTGCCATAATAATAATTATTATTATTATTATAGCGCACTATTAAAATGACGTTGAGGATTCGCTGAGCATTCGTTGGAGACAAGCTACCAGAGAGGAGACTCCCAGGACATAGCCTTCGTCAGGGCCACTGTACACCACTCGGTCATTGTAGCCCCTGTGGGTGGAGTGAGCAAAGTCGATCATTCTCAGGTCGACTGATTTTCTAGCTGTTTCCAAGTCCTTTTTGCTGATATGGCACATTTCAGACGCTTGGTGAGAGTGAGAGTGGTGTCCGTTTTTGTGATGGTAGCCATTCTTGATCGTAAGGTGGTTCAAAGGTGAGACGCCACCAAGGTTGAGTTTAGGGGACTGGGTTGGTGATGGGTGTGGTTTGTGATCACTGTGGCAACGACATGTATCACGATCAGTAAAACTAGGTGGAGGAGGGGTGGAGTCAGTGGGTGTGGTTTCAGAGGGGAGGCGGAGGGAGATGTCATCACGCGCATGTGACGATTGGTGAGTGTGATCACCCTCTAAATGATGCAGTCTGCTCCGGAAAGGACCTGTTGGGTTGACATGTAGCAAATCAGACGATTCAAACGTCCCAGGAACTTTGTGTGCACGTGATGAAATATATTCTCCTTTGCCTTCAGCAACAGCCAAATTTGTTGCACCATTTTCATTTCTTTCCAAGCTGCCACCATCTCTATGACATTGTGTTTGGGTTTGGAACTCTCCCTCTCTCTCCTCTTTCGATCTTACAGCTTCATTTAGCTTAATCAAACCAGGGTCCCCCCTCCTAATCAGCACATCACCCTGTCGGCTTTCTCCTCCTCCTCCTCCTCCTCTGCTGTGTGAAGTCAGTTCTGGAGTGACTGCGCCATCGTAGATGATCAGTAGAGAGCTGGAGTAGAATCGGTAAGAACCTTGCCTCTCGATGACTCTTCTCAGTTCTTGCACCATGCTCAGTAGGCTTGGGATGAGGTCCGAGCGAAAGCAGACCCCATTGTGGAGAAACGCTCTCAGCTCTTGGTAGAAACCTTCGTCGTCAAGGGAACGCCCGTAGTACTTATCTCGAAACAGGTACTCGTTCTTAGAAGCATCAAATTTCTGCAACAAAAAATTTTTATAGTGCTGCTCGTTACTTCTCTCATAAAATTCTAGATCAGGGGAAAAACAAAATTCAGTATGTGTATGGGGTAGATATGCTGCCAAGAATGTAAATAGTCTGGGGGTGCTATTGGAACTGACTGTACATTATAATGTAAACTGTATATCAAAACAATATTCATATTATGCTGCTGGTATGTCTAGCTTTATCTCATAAGGGCTGAGGTTTATCTTTCAGCAAATTCATATGCACAAACCAGATGACACAAGAACTTGCATACACATGCGCTCACTCTCTCTCTCTCTCTCTCTCTCTCTCTCTCTCTCTCTCACTCGCACACAATCTTATACCTGCATGCCGCAGATCCTGACGCCGAGAGTGCTTGAAGTAGACTCAGCTACTGTCTTCATGTGCTTTCTCACCTTTGCCTCGGGTATATCGTCCCCGTGCTGTCGAGTGCCCACCTTTAGGTCTAGGATGCTGGGGGAGCTAAACTTGGACGTCAGATTCTCCAGCACTACGTAATCTGTGGGAGAGTAGTGCAGTGAAGAAGAGAGAAAGAAGATAATTGCATCAGATTTCAGACGTCATAGTAATATGCATTCTTCTCCCCACCCTCAAGCTTAAAAATGTCCTTAATTCACATCATTGGCCACCCCTCCCCGGCCTGCACATAATCTATCCATGTAACATAATCTCTCTGTCTCTCTCTTTCTCTCTCTCTCTCTCTTTCTTCAGCTCTCTCCCTCACCTTGGTGTAAGCCTTCTAGCTGGCTTCCAAACTGTTTCAGCTTCTGTGCTGTATTTTTTGCGCACTCTTTGCTCCATGGATTAACATACGAGTCACCACCAGCTATAATATAATAAAAATCATCATGAATTAATTTTTATCAGCATGTCTCCTATTATATCCAGGACCTTGTGGGAGGGGCCATAGTACAAGCATAATAATTACTATTATTATGGAAGCTGCTAACTACTGTCACTACAACAAACAAATTCCCTACTCGAACTCGTAATTAAATTACATGTGTGCATGGATTTAATACCGCTATGCAAACTCCCCCTGAAACGAGGACGCCCCTGTAATCAGGATATCAAATCAATAGCTTCCCACCAAACCATCAAACTGAAACCACATGAACACTAAACTGACTAACCCACAGCCTTTGACAGTATTGATGTCTCTCCATCATGTATACTCTTCCCCGTCGATGCCTTGAGGTCAATCTTGGTCGTCGTCGTCGTCTGGCACGATGGGTCCGTCTGACCGACGCTCCTCCTGTCCTCTGAGTACGCCACCATTTGGATGTTGCCGGACAACTGACGCTCAAATGCAACTTTGACCACACCTAGTGAAGTTGATACACACACTCGTAGATGTTTATAATAATTTATACCAGTATGTTTGCTTTCAATATGAGTGTTTTCCTTGATAACTGTGTGTTCCATCATGATACAGAATACAAGGATAAATACTTCTTCAAAGGCCTTCCTTTATAAAATTTAATGACAATAAATCAAGCCTCCACGACGAATTTCATATAGAAAGGGGGACGGTGTACGACAACAAAATTATGGCCTACCGTAGTAATCTGGGAGAAACCGCTTCAAATCTTCCGGGAGAGTCTCGTAGAAGAAGTGTTCTCTCTGAATGAGCGGCTTGCAGATGGCAGCGTCCTCGAATTTCATGAGTAAGAAATGGCCTCCGACCTGGTGCCCGTATCCCTCCAGCGGTACCGAGCCGTGCTCGGCTAGTCGCTCCAACAGCAACGACATCGCGGAGAACAAATTTCAGCTACTACTAGGATAACATCGCAGACGGGGACAAAAGTCGATCCAATCGTGATTGTGCACTGCGCTGCACTATGGGCGGCGCGGTACCGCCCACTTGGAGAGGCTATTTATAATCACCCGGTTCTCGCGAATTTTTCCGGGTAACTACCTATTAGTTGTTACCGTTATCGCGAGGTAATGCCCGTGTCACATGTGAACATATTACCGTAAATATCCAATAAAGAGAATTTATAGAAATATTGTCGCTTACGTTATCAGTCAGCGTGCGTACGTACGTAGTCCAGATCCACCTAGCTGTGGTGTGTGGTTCCAGCCATCAGCTGATTGCGAGAATGAATCGCTTACGAAGGAAGCGTAAGCCAGACTCAGTGAGGCTAAACCTAGTGACTTCCCGCACACGTCGTGGACAAGGCAAAATCAAGATCTTTCGTGTATCTGTTCCACTAATATTACCTGAATCATCCCAAGGTGGTCCGAACCCTAATAGTACCACCGGACATCGTGGGGCTGGAGAATTGGATTTGCACCTCAGTGACCTACCTGATGAAATGGATTTATGTTGTTTGCATAATGAACAGGGCACGTTAACCACAGCACAGTACAGCAAAAAGAGAACCCATGAGGACCGAGAAGAAAAAGCTGCAGAATCATGGGCTAGATTACGAAGGGGATTACTCGCATCATTGATTGAATCATGCTGTCATCCATCAGAAGTACCATGCTGTATGTGCTCTGCAGAATCATCACAAGTGTATTGCCAAGATTGTGGTGGATACATGTGTATTCAATGTGCACAGAAGTTACACACTTATATCAACATCTTCCATGCGCCTGTTATGTGGGATCCCATGGTAAATGCTCTTCAATGCATTATTGTATCAAACTTAAACTTAACTTGTAGGGGAAGTATACATTTCATACCCCTTGCCAGTGAGTACACTTTCAATGAAAGAACACCAGTGTACTACTTCGTACTTTCGGGACATAATATGCATTGGTGGATTAGGTAAAGAGTGAACATAATACGATTAAATTTTTATGCTACGATAACTATTTTACATGTAGGCACACAACGTCGAGTCCAGTTTCAGTTTTGTGGCTGCTTCAGTGAAGCTGAAATTTTAATTAAACTGGGCTACTTTGCTGCTACACCTCAGCGTCCACAACTTGCCTTTCAGTTTCAGCTACTAGACCTCTTGGAAGCATTGCTTTTAGAGTGTCAGGTATCAGTTAAGGACTTCACTGCTGCTCTGGATTATATATCCAGGTGTCCCCTTCAGGTGACCTAAAAAAGAAAAATTAAGCTCACATTAATATATACATCTATTAATATTATAGATAAATGAAAAGAAAGATGTGAAGTTTTACAAAGTCATGCTTAACTGCTTTGAGGAGTATAGGTTGTTGTTGCTGTACATTGCCCTCTCTATTCCATATTGTGTGTGTATAGATATTTGAAGAATGAGCTCCGACATATGCGTGTTGTGTGTCCTGAGCATACTGATGGCACTGAGTGTCCAGCGTGTCCCAAGGTATGAGTTTTGGTTCATCCTGTGTTCGCCTGCAGTACATTGTATGTTGAGTACCTGTAGCATTATTTTATTCTTTATGTATAGAGTGAAGGCACGCTTGTTTTGGCTATTGACGGTCACTTTGGTCTATGCCGGAAAAAAAGTGCCGGAAAGAGTGTAAGACCACCACTTCATGTTGGTGTATACTTTGAACCTCAAGAGAAGATTGATGAATTTGTGAGTACCTACACCGTGGGAAAGGCAACAGCAGTAAAAGTACTTCCACTATGCAATATGCATAAGATTGTACAACTGTACATGACCTTTCTTTCATGCAGGAGTGCAATGAATTTCTTGCAGGTAATCTGCTAAGATCAAAGACACGATATAAAGCCTTAGATGAGACAGGTGTCATTGGACTCGTGTGTCGTCACGAGTTTCCGTATCGATTATATAATCTCCATCATGGTGAACGGTTAATGTATATTATACATGTACGTGTTTATATAGCTATCTTTATGACTGGTTCTATAATATTATTATAGGATCTCTTATATTGTTTATGCTCTGGAGATGATCAAGGAGCGATCAAACCAACTCTCTCAAGTGCTACTACTGTATGATGTAGCCTGCCTTCTCAAACGTCATTTACAGGTGTTCACACATACATGTAACTATTATTACATGCATTCTAGACACCTTGATCATAATTATTATGTAGGGAAAAGGAAAGACCGACCTTCTTAATTTTTTTAGGCTGGCAGTTCCCGTATTTCATGTATATGGGCACAAAGTGGATTGTCAGGTATTCCACTGATACTGCAGTATAGATGCATACTCTTGTTACAAAGGATAAATTTTGTAACTTGGACATACAATGTCATGTAGCCACGTTGATAATGTAATTGTAGATGTTGATGAGTCCACGCAACAAAGATGGATTCGCTTTGTCAGACGGAGAGACATGTGAGAGGCTGTGGTCATTCATGAGAAGGTTTTCTCGTATGACCAAAGAAATGCGACCTTCTCATCGAATTGATATACTCACAGATGCCCTACTTCACTTTGCCAGGCTCACTGTCGTTAGCCTAAGTAAGGAAGGATTAGTGGTACATCTTATGAAAGTCCACGGGGTTTCTGGCTAATGATAGTGAGTGACCCCCCTCCTTTAACTGCTTCTAGGTTGCTATATTTACTGGATTTGCATGGGTGTACACTGGTGTTTAGTGATTTCTGGTGTACATGTTGTACATGTAATTGCATACCACATGTAATAATGTGTACATGTAGGGACTTTGCTTCCTAAACGATTGACAAAAGCTGAAAAAATTGCTGAAGATTCTCAAAGAAAGCTCTCTGAACTCTTCACTAACTCCCCAGGTCAGAAGTTGTTACCACAGTTGCATGTACATTGTTTATTGGTGCTACATTATTAAACACTGCACATACTACTGATAATTATTATTAATGCAGTGGACTTTGGAGAAAAGGAAATCTTAGATTGGCTCGACAGTGAACAAAAAGCACATCATACCAGAGGTTCAACCCTTTTGTGTGTGATGACTACACTAGTCTAGTAACAGTTACTACATACTTATAATTAGATGCTGATCAAAGGACAAAAGTTTTTGAAAAGCTAGGAGTTGCAGCCCGAGAACGGTGGTTTATGCTGATACTGAAAGCCAAATTTGCAGGTTTTTATACTACATTAATTTTGTGTGTGCATACTCATCGTGATAACAATAATATTCATAGAGGGACATAGCATGGCTTCTCGTCTTTCACGCACAATTACAACTGAATCCAAAAGGATGAAATCTCTTCTCCTTGAGTACAACAGTATTGTCCCTGTAGAGGATCAGCTTTCATGGGAAGATGTAACAGATTTGTCCTCATCAATCTGGCTTGCTCCTCAGCAGGAAGATGACCTACCCGTTCCTAGGTCAGTACGGCTTGCAGCTATTGATGCTCTGATGAAGAAGAAACGAGCAATTGAGGAACAAGATTTGTTGAAAGTGGAGATGGAAAATGTCGTACGCTTTCACCTTCAGCAACATGCTTTGCTAGGTAGCACTATTTCCCTCCTCCAGTCTGTACCATCATTGTTCAACCGGGGGGCTGTGTGTCTTCTCAAGATAAAGCAGCACCAATACAAAACGATGATAAAGGGTTACGTTCAGTCATTTCCAAGGTCACTAAATATCCCAGAAATCCCTTTTTGTACAGAGGATTGTACAACAGATGTTTCCAGCTCATTACCGTCCACTCAATCCAACATCATCGAATCATCTGACGATGAGGAAGATGGAGACTCGCCTTGCTTGAGCCACACGAATGATCTTGATAGTTCTAGTGATGACAGTAAGTCCAATCATGTACCGTATTCTTCTTATGTACGCATGTGATGTATGTGTATTTGTTGGCCATCGCCTAGCAACCAAAGCTTTTTTTACCAGACAGGTGTAGGTCACCATGCTTCTCATGTAATAAGGGTCACATACAACTATTACATGTGTGTATGTGACATGTATTAATTTGTGTGTGTACATGTATGTCTGTGTGTGTTGGTGTACATAATAATATTATTATAATTGTGTATGTGTATGTAAAATCATTATGTATGTATGTATATGTGTGCGTGCACACGTATTTGTATGCTGTATACTCTACACAAATGATTAGCACCGTAGATGTGTAGCACATGTAATGCTTTTGAAAACCATGCAGGTCAGTTTGACAATGAGCCATATCCTAATTTGCTGCCAGTCACTCAGTTAAATGTACCATTGGTTCAAGATGAAGTACTAAATGGCTCAGAGAAAGACATAGGAACTATTAAGCAAGGTATGTGTTCATGTACTTGCATGCACAATGTGGACAGGAAAAGCTACACTACAAAGACTCATGTGACTGCTGTATGGCTCATTCATGGTGTGCTTGAGCAAGCATTTAGGGATAGTATAGATTTGATATTGACTATTATTATAGGTATATGTACGTGTTGTTATTGTGTTTTAGGACTCAAGACAGTCACTTTACTTCCTGAATCACACACTTCTAAGTCTGCTCATCTATCCTGCTCTAATGGTACTAGTGGTATAGAGAGATCACAGCCCAAATCACCCACAGCTCATTTCCCCGGCTCTAATGGTGCTAGTGCTACACTTACATGTCACTATAATGAGAGGTCACTATTACCTGAACAAGGTAAACTGCCAGTGTATATAATAATATTATGATTATGCAGATGTGTATCTGCTGATCTCCGTACATTAATAATATGCATGCTTTGTCTGCCTGTAAGCAGAATCATGTAC
The DNA here is from genome assembly GCA_963930775.1 of Cliona cf. orientalis. Classification (NCBI taxonomy): domain Eukaryota; kingdom Metazoa; phylum Porifera; class Demospongiae; order Clionaida; family Clionaidae; genus Cliona; species Cliona cf. orientalis. The sequence continues at coordinate 265,823 of OZ005699.1, read as the reverse complement.
CACTACACACGCACAGTGACTACAACCACAGTTTCCAGCATCCCTTCTCCATCCCAATCAGATAGTGACAGTGGCAGTGATAGTGAAGAATTTAAGCAAGCTCGTGATCGAATCAGGTATGTGAAGGAGAAATTGGAGAGAGAAGAATTCCTACAGGTAGGTCCTATAAACAATCATTCATAAGTATTGATTACTTATTGTTTTGTATGTATAGGGCATCAGAATGAAGGAACTCGAAGATATTGCTGCAGAGGAAAGAAAGGCTACAGCTCATGTGATAATTGAGGGAACATCTCGAGATCAAGTGATGCCTGTGTCTATAGCTGGTAAGTCATAATAATAGCTGTAACAATGCAGCATAATAATAATAATAAATCCATGATCACACAGCCCAAGCCAAGCGGAGTGGAGTTTATTTGCCACCCAAACGGACCATGTATCTGCATCGTAGTAAGGAAGACCGAGAAAGAATAGTTAGACTGTCTAGAGAGAACATAGAGCGTGAGAAAGTGGCTGAACGTTTAGCAAAGGGACCATACTTTAAGAAAAGTTGTAGCCAATGATGTGTGTTGTAATTATTATTATTCTGAAAAGGATTGACATCATTATATACAATATTATTATATTATTAATTTCAATACATCCTAATTAAGTGAGTCCACTTTCCAGGCGGTAATAAGTCCACTCATTAAGTAATCATCGTCGTCATCAAAGGGCCCTTTGAACTGAAGTGGAATTTCAAGTGTTTCATCACACATCTCCTTGATCGAGAGTTTCACATATCCATTCGGTATTTCTGTTCCATGTGTGCCTTCCATTACAGAAGCCTTGGCTACTGGCTTTCCTTCGTGGACAACAGTAACGATCGATCCTATACTTGGTTTCTTAAAGTTTGGCTTCTTAATCTTGTTCAAGGAAGACTTTGGCAAAACTACAGGCGCTGAGTGGAGAAGTGAGTCATAGACATCCTTGATGTCTCCAGCAGCAGATAGCATTGTATTTGTGTACACAGCTTTCGGTCTTGGAGGGACTTTTATAGGTTCATTTAGAGGTTTTGAGTACGAGTGTTCAATCAAATGTGCTGGCAAGATTGCTGCACCTATATAAAGCACACCATGAGTGGTGAATAATATTATGATGACTAGTGTCAGAAAGGCAATTTGCATACCAGTAAATGCTATGTCTTCTGCAGCATCCACAATGCGTCTTAGGTTTTCAGCACTAAAAGATGATGGTGGACCAAACTTAAGACCCTTTGGAAAACCCTTAACACACGAAGGTGAAATAGCAGAGTAAGGAACTCTTGCTTTTGGCTTGCCAACTGCTGCAGCTGTACCATAACGTGCATAATAATGATAATAATGTATGGGGAGAAGTGCAAACATGAACCACTCACCATACTTCAAATTTAGTATACTTTGAACTGCTTTTCGTAGATTTTCCCATTCCACTCGACCTCTTCCACTACTTGCAGCTATGGCCGTCCTTTCTATAGTTTGTGCATGTATATTATGTGTAACCACCAATTGAGTCTTATGAAGGGTATATAGAAAGGTATTTGCATCAGAGTTTGCTATGCAGATACATCATGATAGTACAAACATGTGAACTAAGACATACCAGCATTCACAGATAGGAGAAACTCTTCAGGTACACGGGGATGCTGAACAAAGTACTTCCTTCCCAGGTCGGTACCGCCACAATAGTGGTTTTGTCCATGACACACAACATACATCACCTGAATCTGACACTGCTCAGCCCAGCAAGCCTACACATTACAATGACAACAACGACAATGTTATGCATTTCATAATAATTATTACAGTGGAACCCCTCTGCAAGAACGATTGAGTGCATGAACAATGAGGATACTATACTTATACATGTACATATATTATATGCACATGTACAACATATCACATAATATTATATTATACATACACAAACATTTCTTAATCAAAACACTTCAAGACTATAGATGGTGTAGTACACAGCTACATGTAAATGTATATTCTACATATACGTAGCCTCAAAAGAAGTTGCATATTACATTGTATATATGTTAAAGTGAAATATACATGTATACTACCCCTGTGTGGGTAAAAAAATTGAAGGACAAAGGACAAACAAGAAGGTGGCACAAGAGAGTAGGTACATGTATGAAGTTACATGTATGTACATACATTAGATTCCAAATTTCGAATTATCCGGGAAGCTTCCTTCCAAGACTTCTCTGGTTGACTCCTAATACCATTGGTGCCCTCTTTAGCACGTTCATAATAAGGCTCCTTTTCCTCTTCAGACATTTGGCGCCATCTTTCACCAACAATTTTATTCCTCTCTGAATGGGACTAAATCGATCTTCCCTCTATCAGAAAAAAAAAATACAGTAAGCCAAATACCTTGAGCATAAAAAACCTGCAGCCAAACAATGATTATGTACGATGTCATAATAATTCTAATAATACATGTACATTACGCAGTACAGGTGTGGTATATATACAGTGGAACCCCTCTATAGTGGCCAACATTAGGAAATGAAGTTCTGGCCATTATTTAAAGGGGTGGCCTATCTCAGGGATTTTCCTGTTATTATGACGAACGTGAGTGGCTGCCATAGATGGGATGGGCGCTCATCAGGGGTGGCCATTAAACTATACTTGTTATCAACTATACAGTGTAGCAAATACACAGAAGTGCATGCATAAACATACCCTTTGATTGATAATATTCACCAGTGAAGATGTTGTAAGCATTAGGCTTTGTAACTTTTCGTGGGGGTTTGATATTCTCCTTTCCTTCACTGTCTGAAAGGAATCTTTTCTTGCCACTACTCCGCTTGTTGCCAATCCAGTTCTGTAGTTACATACATGTACACATGACGTGTATAAGTATTATTATAATAATATAAGATAGTACAAAGATAGCAGTAACATGTTGCATTACAGGTGAGGTAAGTAGACATGCACACGCATGTATACGATGATACATAATTAGTGTTAGCTAAAAAATAAATACTTTCTTGCATGCAATTAATAACTCTATTGAAAATCCAAGGCCTAATCCGATTGCTATACACCTACATATACATACATGTACACAAAACACCGGGCACACTGTACATGCATTATGCCGTAATGTACGTTTGTACATGATACCACTGTACATGTACTTCCTGGTCTCAGCAGTTTGAAGAGGGGGCAGGGAGATCCCCTCAGCCCTATATAGAAAAAGCCCGAGTACAAAGCGGAGGGTGGACACCCTGGGTATTCTCATCAACGGCCCAATTTCCCCGCTCCGTGTATGTACTAACATGAGGCACAGGCCAAAGTCTGAATTATATAATAATAATTGTTATTATACTCCTCATTGGCGCCCCCCCCCCCCCCCCCCCCCCACAATAATATCATACTTAGTCTTGTAACCAGGCCCAATCTCAGCTTGCATGCTGTTAGCATAAGCTAACAAAATAAAACAACCTGCGGCAATCACCCGTGCCACCTCACTTGCTGAGTTTTCCCCCACCACCCCGGTACACTAGAAAGGCTATTTTGCACTAATCCTTGAAGGAACGCAACCTACTAAACATTCATACACACCAAGGAGTGTTAGCCAGGAAATCTTTTAGTTAGAGACCGAGCCCAACATCTCTATGCATTTAGCTCTCTAGAGCACGCACCCGTGCGCCTCTCTGCTGGGTTTGTTACATGTACGCATACATGTACTGTCACGCTGTCAACGGTCCCCCCAAATTTGTGGTCCCCCCGGACTGTCCACTGCGCTGTATTCGGTCCCCCCAGGACAAATCCTGGCGACTAACACTGCCATACAAACCCTTGAGACTAACCCTGATAACCATTTATACCTGAAACCCAGCCCCTAATACCTCTCGTAATTGGCAGGGGGACTATGCATAGTTGCTATGGACAGTCCAGGGGGACCGCTTTCAGGGGGGACCACTTATAGTATGACAGTACACCTATTTGCCACAATACCACTTGTATACGTAGTTCAACTTTCATTCTACTCAACTTTTATTCTACTCAGATACTAATAGTATACTAGGGAAATGCACAGCATTGTGGGGCGAGCCTGAGCGACAGTGATCATGCACAGTGATTTATGTTGTGCCATGCCCTTGAACTACAAACTATAGGCTGCATGATGCACGCTCGTAGACTGGCCTCTTTCTCTTCGGTCCACTCTGTGGCTAGTAAATTCTGTCTCTTACAGCTTTTGAGCTAAGGCTCCGATATGCTTTGTTCAGCGTTCATAGCGCGAGCGATCAGATGCAGAGCCTGAATGTAAATTTGCAAGTCGTTGAATTAGAGCAGCATATATACGGAATGATGGACGTTGGGCGGGGCGTAACTAAGGACCGACGTACCATATATCTCAGTCGCGCAGTGCATTACCGTTTATGTGGGGCTCGCTCAGGCTCACCCCAATTAAAATTTATTAACAGTCATTGAAATGCTATATAGCAGTCTACCTACCCTTTGCTTAAGACCCTTTCATAATGAAGCCAGTTGAGCGTACATTGTTTTATCTTAAACTGAAAGTCGAAAAGAAAGTGGCAATGCCAGTTCACAAAGCGACGAAAACCTTTGGGTGTAAGCACAAATTTATTATTGTGATTTGTTGACGACAGATGCAAGAACACAACGCAGAGGAACGCAAGGATAGGGTCCACAAGTGTCAACACAAGGTGATACAACGCAACACATTATTTAGCGACATAATATTATGAATCGGCCTTAAGGATACAACTGCTAGCTAAGTATGGGTAGACTACCTAGCGCTATTATTACCTCACCACCACCAAAATTTCAATTATTTCAATATAGTGGGTCCTTCGATTCTCCCACCCAGCGGCCTACATGTAATTAACACACCGGCATCAACTACAGCCTTCACTCCAGCATCTCTTTTAGGATCAAGTGGCATAAATGGCACCCAAATTTTTGCGTGCTGTTGTGACAGGGTTTCAGGTCACCGGTATCTTCTATGGCTGAAAATTTTCGCGGTGCCGTTCTTGCCACTTGATCAGCTTGAGTTCAATGTATGTGCTACGTATTAAACAGTATATACATACATCCTCTTGTATGGCCCCACCGTACCTTGATCACTGAAACGTCGAGCTGTAGCTCCTCTGCAAGTGCGCCAATAGCTGCGGAGTTGGCTGCACCAGTTGATACCAAACCATCAGAATATGCAGCTTCCAATGAAGCCCTCTGCTCGGGAGTGAACACTGTCTTCTTACTGCTCATAGCGCTAGCGCGAGTGGCGTCGTCCGATCAGATCCTGCACTGATTCAAAATTTCACCATCGATATATTAGATATTCGGTATTATGTTCACATGTGACACGGGCATTACCGGTACCTCGCGATAACGGTAACAACTAATAGGTAGTTACCCGGAAAATTTTGCGAGAACCGGGTGAGATAATAGGTACTTAGGTACGCTAGTTTGAGGTCAAAGTACAAATCACGCGCTAGCGCGCAACAAAACAAATTGCGTAACGATGATGTAATAAAAAGGACGTTGCCATAGTTACAGCGTGTGTGAGCAGGAAGCTAGCCGAAGTCTAGTCATGATCATGCATGGAGCCTAAGCTTTCCCGGCTAGCCTGCTGAATTTTTTCGAAGAGATGTCGTTCCGTTACGCACCATGGCGGCGCTGCTGCCCAGACGTGGTCGGAAGAACTATAGACGAAGCGCTTCGGGCTACTATCTACATCGTGCACGAGGCAGGACCCACGGGATTCGTTCTCAAGCAGGAAGGAGAGCCAAAGAAAGTCAAGGTATTAAAAGAAACAAATGAGTAATAATGAAATAATGGTCCCTTTTCGTGTGCAGGTTTTTCTTGGAGATCAGCACAACTGCTCGTGCGCATTATTTAGAAAGAAACGCGAAGTCTGTCTTCACATTCTATGGTAAATAAAAAAAAATGCACCAAATTTTTTTGCTTCAGACTACAAGATCTTTTCAAAATTAATTTCACAGGATACTGTTGAAAAAATTCCGTGTCCCACGTGAAAATCCAGTCATTTGGCAGCTAGGCCTGATCGAGAGAGAAATCAACGAAGTACTCCTTGGTCACTTGAGAAAACAGAGTCCAGTGCATTCCTCCAGTTCTGGGAAGAAGCATCCCAGTGGCAAGGACACTACTATTCAGAGAGATATTGGACTGGATGATGTCTGTCCAATATGCCAGGACGAACTACTAAACAGCGCGTCACAGAGAGCGCTGACCTTCTGCAAGTACAGCTGCGGAAAGAGTGTGCATCTCAAGTGTATGAAGATATGGGCGGAGCATCAGAAGTCCACCACTGGCGAGAGCATCGTTCGATGCCCACTCTGTCGTGAAAATTTCGGACCAATCACAGAGATGCCGTCAAAATCACCTCGTCGCGTTCGAGCAGAAAGGTCATTTCTTCACCTCGGTGTGGCCTGCATGCACTGCCATGTGTGCCCCATAGCCGGAAAATGCTATCGTTGTGTCCAGTGCGCTAGCTACTACTTATGCCACGCATGCTTTTCAAGCAACCAAGTCCACGTGCTGCATTCGTTTGAGGTGAGACAGCACTGTAACCAGCCGTGGAGGGAAGCGGACCGACCCCTCGCAAGGGGGGAGGGTACCTCTATCCCCCCATCTGATTCACCAGCTCTCCCTCCTGCTCTAATTAACAGTCTACAGAGTCGCTCCCTGACTGAGAATGATTACGAAATTCTTCTCCAATTAGACAACTCCAATGTTAGTAATAGTGCCAGTGTATCGGCATCTGGATCTGCAGTGACTCCGCCCACAGGAAGAGGGGGCGTGGCCTCTCAGTCTCGAGGAGGGGGGAGCCGGGGTGGGAGGAGTGTACCAGAGAGAGTGATTAATTCATTTCATGTTGAACCACTCGATGGAAATCATCCGCTAGTTGCTGGTAGGGATAGCTGCCAGATATGCTACTCTGTCTATAGTCGTGGAGATTGGATCAGAAAATTACCGTGCAAGCATAAGGTGTGTTTTAATAGCTACTGTGACCAAAATTAAGATGCAGTGCCAGATGTATGAAAACTAAAAATTAATAACATTGTTTATTTTTTTTTCATTTTTCAGTTTCATCGTGAATGCATTGACGAGTGGCTGAGATCAAATCACATCACATGTCCCATTGACGACCAACCAGTCTATGACCCCGCCCACCACCGACAGTGTACGGCCGCAGGGACGGGGAGACTCCTCCCATTAAGAACACAACAACGAAGGAGAAGGTCCACGGCTCGCAGTAACAATCGTAGCGGACAGCTAGCTCCACTCTCCCAGACAGCAGCACAACAGTCAAGACTGATGGAGAATGGGGGATCATCGTCATCGAGGGGTACTGCAAGCGATTTAGCATCGGAGGAGTGGGCGGAGTTTAGTATCTCAGGGCAGGGCATCATTGGAGGAGGAGGAGGGAGAGGGGGAGGGGCGGTCGCTACTTCAAAGAAAAATGCAAAGAAGAATGCTTCTGGGTTGAGGTGAGAGATTTTCAGAAATCTTAATAGTTTGCCTAGAATAAAATTAATACAAGATTATTATAATATTATTATATAGTGGGAATTTTTAAGGGGTCCAATATTTGGATTAAAGATTGCCAATCTGCAAAAATTGAACCTCTCAAAAATTTCCTGCTGTACAGTAACAAGCGAAGTGAAATAGTGGACCTCCAACTGACCAATCAGATTCCTGACCTACTTTACCCTACAATACCTTACAATACCTTACAATACCTACATTACCATATAATTGTAACAAATACTGTGATCCGATTGGTCACTCAGAGGCCCAAGACTGTGACAAGCAAAGTGAAATAGTGGACCTCCAACTGACCAATCAGATTCCTGGCCTACTTTACCCTACAATACCTTACAATACCTATAATATCTACATTACCATAATAATATAGTTGTAACAAATACTGTGATCCGATAATATTATACTTCTTTTGCAGGAGAGGGATATCATCCAGCCACCCTTCTCTGAAGAAATCACCACTGACAGGCAAAGCCACCACCACCTTCCTGCCGAAGCTCGACCAACACTGCAGCATTAATGTGACTCACATATCTGCACAGTCAGCGAAACAGGCCACAGCAGAGAACGTACAGTTATTATCACTACCAAAAATCAACTCCTCCACCAGGACCACCACACTGCTGGGCCAAAATCCAAGCGATTCAGATATCAGATTTAAAAGATTGACTATACAAATACCATCGGGTTCTGGTGGCAGTACTAGTGCATATGTACCTCAGTCCATCTCTAGTGTTAGGGAGAAACTGCCAATGGCCAGCAGGACTCATTCAACTTCTAGCTCTGGCTTGATATCAAAAAAATCAAGAAATCGCGGCCTAACAGAACGAATGAGTGATCATTCACTCCTAGCACCAATCTGCAACAGCTACAGTACTAGTGCGGTAGTAATGGATCAGCCAACAGAACAGAGAACTGATGAGCAATTAATTGAGGGGTCCCCTCATAAAATTGAATCAGCCAAGGTTGACAGTATGGGTGTTCATGGTGATGATGATGGCAATGGAATGATATTTGCTGTGATGCCAGCTACGGACAATCTCTCTTCATCGAGATTTAGTGAATTGAAGCAAACTAGTGGTGTGCCATCAATGCATCCACTACCACTGCCGCCGACATCGATGGGCGGGGCTAAAAGATCCAGGAGAGGGTCACTGGCGATGCCGCCAATGAAGAGATGTTTCTCTCTGAGGGTGAATCTTTAAAAATAATGATAATTTTATTATAGCCTCATACCCATATTTTTCAATGCTTAACGTGTAATATTGAGATTTGCTATAATTATACAATATGCAATAATTGCAAATTAATTCGAGTCCCACATTTCACATTTTTTTAGGAATCAGCCAGTGGTCTTTTGGACAGCAGCCTTCAAGTATCCACCTTCAAACTGTCTCCCCCAGCAGCACAAGAACACAATGTCATCCCATCTTCCTCAGCCATCCATGGCCACTCAACTCTCACTTAGCAAACTTTTATTGCACCATAATAATCACAATAATAATTAATTATGTCATAACACAATCAACAGATACAACACAATCATTATTCAATAATGATAATTATTATTATTATTATTATTGATTTTTACATGTTTTGCAGTTCACCGCAGACTGACTTGAAAGCCGGTCTCAAGTTAGGGTCAGGGTGCCAGCATTTTTCTGCTAGCTTCTGATAGTCCTTTGGCACGCCTCCATTGAAGCCAGGCCTTAGGCCCATCAGTAGCTTCATCACCAGCACCACGGGGCGATCCTGACACAACTGCAGGTCAGCAAACGGCTTCTGGCCAGTAGCAGCCTCACACATTATGATGCCTAAACACACCAAGAAGAAAATAGCTCACAAGTTAATAACAGCATGATATTTTTTTTATCTATAATGTCATAGAAAGTTGGCCATGGGTGTATATACAACTGACATAATACTATTGTACACCCCAATCCAGAGGGCTGGTAAAAATTTGTGTGAAAAAAATTAAATGGGAAATTTTGGAATTTCTCACACGGCCAGTGTTATAGGAATGAAGCAAATAATAATACCGTATAGCCCAAAATCGCTATTGCAAGAATATTGGCAGGTACGCCATATGTATATACACGAGTAGGAAATTTTGGCGGATTTTAATTTGGCGGTTGTAATATAATATTATATTATAGACCGCCAAACCGCCAAATTTTCCAGCTATATGTTATTATTACTGACTCACCAACGGAGTATACATCAGCCGCCTGTGTGAATTGGAAGTGCTCCATTGCCTCAGGGGCCATGTAGACCTGTGGCGCCTTCAACTCACTCTTGAGCTCATTGAAGAAGTCACTCTTCTGCTTTGTCTCCCAAAGACCCTGCATGCACAGAATGGGAATGGAATCATGGGAATCGAATGGTAAACAACTCACGAAATCTGAAAGTTTTGCGTTGAAGTGCTCTCCAATTAGGATGTTGTGAGGGATGAGACTGCGATGCAGCATTTGATGGGAGTGAAGGAACGCCATGCCATTGCACACATCACGAATCTGTATTAAAAATGGATGCATCTTTTACTGTGCAATTTTTCTTTGTAAAATTTCACCATCTCTCTCTCTCTCCTCCCTCCCCCTTCGTCAATGGCTCAACTTACAATTCCCAGTCTTGTGTTCCAGTCCAGAGGGATTTTGTCGACGTGCAGAACGGAATGGAGACTGCCCCTACTCATTAGCTCATTCAGGATCACACATTCCCGAGACTCCATGTCCACACACGCTCCGATAAACTGGACCACACAGGGACACTGCAGCTGACTGCATCAATGCAGAGCGGTAATGGTCTCAAATAATATTATTAAAAAAATTGCAAGCTTCCATAAAGCTTTTTGAACTAACCACCCCTATTTTTCACGGTTATTAATAATTTTGCTCAAAATTAAGCATTTTTTAAAAATTTCATGCATACATATAATATTATGCAAAGTATTATTCATGAGTGATTGACGATACTTGGCACTCACCTTATGAAGTCGACTTCATTGTAGAAGGTTCTAAAGAGCTCCTCGCTCCAATTCTCCATCTTCCTCACCTTCCTCACGGCCACTGGGATGTGACGGTACATCCCTCGATAAACGTCAAAGAACTTACCCCTCGAGCCATCAGCATTCAGCAGCTTCTCTGAGCTCACCTGAAGAAAATTTATAACCATAAAAAATTATAGCTAAGATCAGTACATTGGTACAACCAAATTTTTGATCAAAATGACAGATTTAGCTAAATGGGCCAATCCCCATTTAATAGCACTACAGAAGGGAGGGGGTGGGGCTCATAAGCTAATAATAATTGATAGGGGCCTACCTCATAGTCGACAGATTTATCGACCAGCCACCATGCGTGGTGATGAGGGCAGCTCATGTCATGGCGGTGGGCGTGGTGGAGCGAGATGGCGTGATCCTTGTGATGAGATGCAAGCAGCTGCTTCTCTTTCTGAAGCTCCTTCTCCAGTGACTGGTTTCGAAGGACAAGCATTCCCTTGTCATTACGCAGTGCCTCTAGCTCGCTACGAAGGTCGGCCATGGCACTGGCCTGATCAGACATTTCTCTCTCAAGCTCAACAAACCTGGGAATCAGATATACATTCAGAGCACTCAAATGATTTTCGAAGCGCTGGATATGCATTTTGGCCATTACCGTAATTTGCTCATTCACAAAAAAATTTTGCGTCTTGTCATGATATTCACAACAAACGTACCTTGACCTTGGGACAGTGTCGTCATCCCCATCCTCCCTCTCCCCCTCCTTGCTGAAGGTCCCCTGTCGGCTCATGACCGGCTTATTGTCCTCGTCATCCTCAGGGGCTTCCTCGTTACAGCTGCTACTGTAGACGTCCTCGTTCGACGCACTGTCGGCTGCTCGGTTACCGTTGGCGATGGCGTTGCTAGGCGATAGGTCGTTTGATGTGGTCTCAGATGTGCGAGACTCGCTCCCAGCTCTCCTGTTCTGAGCTCCAACTGAGAAAAAAAATTCATTGAAAAAAAATTTTTTTTGTTACTATTAAATTTTGCTCACTCATCATGGCTTGCTTGAGGTCAGTACCCTCGGCTAGCATTAGGGGCGTGTCCCCGTCCCCATCCTGCAGGTGGACGTCCGCCCCGTACTGGATCAAAACCAGGCACACAGATCGGCTATTCCTAAAGAGATAAAAAAAGATATTCTGACTTAATTCTACTGTACTTACTCTAATACAGCGCATGGAAAAAATAATTTCAATTTCAACAAACGCGCGTTTTTCTGATAAACGTTATGAGAATTCGTAAAAAGCTAATTTCTTGCATTAAATTGGATCATGCATTGTATTTGATTAACTATAGTAATATCTTTAAATACACAAGTATGTATCGATGCATGTGTACCTATGAGCTGCAATATGGAGGGGGGTCAACTTCTGTGTTCCTCCAGCTAGACTAGGATCAGCACCTGCTTCCAATAACATCTGACAAATTGAAGGGTTCTCCTCCTGTGCGGCTAGGTACAGGGCCGTGAAGCCGTCTGATTGGGCGATGTTGGGATCCGCCCCCTGCTGAAGGAGGTACTTGACTGAAGCGGAGGACTGTGCCTTTGCGGCATAAAGGAGAGGGGTCCACCCATCGCTGTCCGCCACGTCCAAGGAAGGCGATAGCTCAGCAAAATGGAGAAGACTCTTTTTGAATGCAGTGTGTACATACATAATATGTGATTAGAAATACTACCATAAATCTGGAAATTTCATTGTAAAAATATTTTCGTAGTCGATGGCAGCTACGAAAATTTAATCTTACGAAAATTAGCATGCACTATTAACGCTAATGTGGTAAGGGGTCGTTCCTACGAAAAATTTTTACACGAAAATTTATCATATAAAACTTTCCTTACACAAAAATTTCCAGATCTACAGTATTATAAATTTCATGCTAGTGCTAGGCTCTCTCTCTCTCTCTCCTCCCTCTCTCTTACCTCGATATTCTTATCACTACTGGCTGCCCTGTGAATTGGTAGTTCATTCTTTTCATTGGCTATCGCACAGTCCGCCTTGAAACGTAGCAGCAGCTTTACACGAGAAACAAAACCACACCTACATGTCATGCATATACATCAATACTCCAAATACCAGTTTTGATTCATTTTTGCCTCCTTGGAAAGGCTATTGATTGTTTATTCCCTTATACCTGCTAGCGACGATGAGAGGCGTGTCCCCTCGAATGTTCTGGCAGTCCTTGAGGGCGATGGCAGATGATGTAAGGAGGTATTCGAGCGTCTTGTCGTGCATCCCATGGCTGACCTCCTTCATACAGGCAAAGTGAAGCACGGAGTCGCCATCTTTGTCCACCGCCTTCCAGTCAGCTCCCTGGCCCATAAGATACAGAACAATGGGCAGCTGGAAAAAAAAAAAGATTCAAAATCTTTTAACGGAATAATCACTGAAATTGATTTGAATTTTGAGGGGGAGGGGGAGGGGGGGTTGCCATTATGACACAAAAAATCTCAGCCTACCGTAATACTATAGTCAGAAATATTGGCGGGAATTAAATTTGGCGGTTGAGCCCAAAATCGCTATTGCAAGAATATTGGTGGATTTAAATTTGGCGGTTCGGTACGGGATCGCCATATGCAAGTAGGAAATTTTGGTGAAATTTAATTTGGCGGTTGTAATATAGACCGCCAAACCGCCATATGCAAGTAGGAAATTTTGGTGGATTTTAATTTGGCAGTTGTAATATAGACCGCCAAACCGCCAAATTTTCCAGCTATACGGTATTATAATATACCTGTCCGCAGTATGCTGCCATGTGGAGTAGGTTGGAGTTAGTGTTGCCACTGGTGTGGTTGATGGAGACCCCGGCCTGGAGCAGCGCCTGGAGGGCGGGGATGTTCCCCCCACAGCAGGCTGCCATTGCCTTCTCCTCCGCAGACAGAGACACACTCGTCGACGCATTCGTGACGGAGAGGTCAGGGTGCAACTTCTGAGCAGAAGCTATATACAAGGAAAGAAGTGTTTGAAAAAATCACTTGCATATTTTCTTCAAGAGGGCGAAAAAGTAGACATAATACAGTAGATTAGTACTATTCTCGATTTTAGGTAGTTCAAGGAATCCCCTATGCTCCCCACCTTCTAAACAAATCCTCTATCTAGAAAATCTTTGTTGTGCACTTGGAAAAGGGTCTGGAGAAGAGGATAAAATTACAATCACAAATGTACCTATCATCTTGTCTGCTAGTTCTGGTGAAGCCATGGAGAGAGGGGTCCTTCCTTCTCCATCCACCTTCAAGAGATCTGCTCCGCTCTCTATCAGGAAGAGGGCGATCTCCACGTGTTCCTTGTGGGCGGCCCAGTGGAGTGGGCCGATCTTCTGTGGGGCGCCCAATTGGTCCACATCGCCGCCATAGCGCACCAGAGCCTTAACGAGTTCCAGGTGCCCGCCTCTCGCAGCCAGGAACAGAGGGGAAATCCCTATTAATTATTACAGCAACAGTATAATAGAAGCATGAATACCTGACAATTAAACAGTACCGTAGATCGGGATATTTTCGTCGGTAAAATATTTTTATTTGTAAATTTTTTGTGTAGTCTAAATTTCGTCGCCAGACTTTAGCAACCAAAATAGGTATAGGTCGACGTACATGTACGTTACACAAAATATTTCGCGTGTTTAATTTTCATCGGAAAAGATCATCGACGAAAAATTTTTAACGGTGAAAATTTCGCGATCTGCGGTAATTATTAATTATTAGTAGTCTATATGATCTATGGTTTACCTTCCTTATTTAGAATATTAGGATCGGCCTTGTACTCCAAGAGGGTAAGCGCTGACTCAGCAAGTCCTCTCTCTGCTGCAAGGTAAAGTGGTGTCTCTCCGTCGCCATTCTGAAGGTTGATGTTCTTCGCTTTGGTCAGCAGCAGCTTCACGATGGCTGGAAATCCAACCGAATTGTGAAGAGCACTGTACTGCTCTTCGTCTGGTATATCTGGGTCAGCTCCGTTGTCTAGCAATACTTCCACGCACCGTTCGAGGTTTCTACGCGCAGCCAGCTTCAGCGCAGTCCAGCCCTTACTGTTTCGATGGTTGACCGCCGCCTTCAGATCCGATCCGTGTTTCTCGCAGGAGAGAAACAGCTGGAGAATCTGCGCGCGCCCTTCATCTTCCGATCGCGACTCGTCCTGCGTCCGCACGGCTGAGTGGAGAATAGTGGATTGGTCATGCTGCAAGATACTAGGGCGAGTTCCTTTCATCCAGATTGCCCTCGCGATTTCGTAGCTTCCGATCATGGCAAACCTGTGCAGTAATGAGTTGCCATCGGCTGCTACCTCGATCAGTTTCGCGGAATCTGAGTCAGCAATTATTTTCAATACACTATCGACGGCCTCTCCTTGCTTGATCAACCGCACGATGTTCGCCAAGTCCAACCGATTGCCTGTTCCTTGGCTAGCCATGTCAAGACGTCAGATGCAGATCGTGGTGGTGCGCTTTATGCGGAATATATTGTACAGTCAGCAAGTGCAAAGGTCAATAACGTTAGCCCCTCCCACTAAATCAGCTGGCAACATTTGGGTCCACAGAATCTGATGCATCAAAAATCAATCAATGTCAGAATTTGATGCATCAAAATCAATGTGATATTAACATTTTCTGTGTATATACACAAAGTGCATGAACAGTACTCAGAATCGAAGTTTTTGGAAAAACCATCGGTTCTTTCCCTCCTTGTGCCTGTACGAGAAGAATAAAATACCATAACAATATTTTTAGTTTCTCTCCGTGTCTTTAAACATACCGTTCTTCAAATTTCTTTTTTATTTCTAATCTTGCCTTTCTTGTATTCTTTGGGTCTTTCAGTGAGTCTTTATTGACAATGGTCTTGTCCAGCTGAACATCAACCGAGTATCTAAATAATTTTTGTGAAAAAACTCATCACATACGTAATATTATTATTCAATGTATTTCTACAGTGTAACCAGCTTTCTTTCTGCTAGCCTATCAACCACATTGATTGATACATAGAAGATTATCGCGTCAAAACATGCATAAAACCCTTTCCACTCTTCATCGGCAGGGTCAAGTGGCATCAACGGCACCCAAATTTTCGTGTACTATTGTGACAGGGTTTTAGGTCACCGGTATCTTTTATGGTTGAAATTCTTCGCAGTGCCGTTCTTGCCACTTGATCCCATCAGTACGATTAAATTTTATTCATCACTTGGGTCTACCTGGTGGGCATGAGGTGGTTGTAGTTTAGCACCTTGAGGAACGACTTCACTCTAGTTCTCTTCGCGACCCTCTTCTTTCCCATCTTCTTCGTCACCTTGAGCGGGTATCGCTCGATACCGGCCACTAGAGCGTGGCCGTACGGTCTGTCGTTGCTTCCATCATCGTGTGTCTTCACCACCACACCTTTCTTGCCGGCGTAGCGTCCACTAAGGACCACTACCACCTTACCCGACTTCATGATCTTGCCCATGGCGGATCCCTACACCTACGCACCGTGAAACGATACAGATTATCATACTTATTCGTTTAGTTTCTTAGTGAGCTGTAGTTTGCAACGTAGCGGTAGATGGAAAGAGATTCACTTACTTCTATTTGGGGATCACGATTGGCAGCCACGTTGGATCGGAGAGAAGGAAATTTTGCGCATGCGCAAGTATTAACCCCTTCCGCGCTGATTAAACTTGCTGACGCGTGCATTTTGTTATTGTTGCCACATCAGGCGACACAAAGATCATACTACCAGCAACAATCAAAGACATGGATACGGTAAACTTAAAGCTTCTGATTATCGGTGATAGCGGTACTGGAAAATCAAGGTATGATACATGTATCCTGGATGTGTTGGGACTTACAACTGTCTTAAATTTGTAAATTTTCAACTACTTTTTGTAGCTTGCTGCTGAGATTCACAAATGACACATTTGATCCAGAAGTTTCGGCCACCATTGGTTAGAGAGGACAATTTCTCTAAATTGAGCGCATTTAGATTTTGATATGTAGGTGTTGATTTCAAGGTCAAGACAATCGTCTTGGACAACAAGAGAGTCAAACTTTCAATCTGGGTAAGAAAGAAAAATCAATAATGTTATTTTTTAGTTACGTATGAAATTTCTTATTCAACTCAGGACACAGCAGGGCAAGAGCGTTTCAGAACTTTAACCCCTAGCTACTACCGTGGAGCACAGGGGGTTATTCTCGTGTACGACGTCAGTTCGCAGGAGAGCTTTGAAGGCCTAGAGGTCTGGCTCAACGAACTAGACACTTACGCTACAAAGAAGGACCTTGTCAAGATGCTTGTGGGAAACAAAATTGATAAGGTACTACGAAATTATTTATTTTCTAGGCCCATGTGCAGTTTTTTATGGGGACGAGGCTACAAAAACGATAGTCTAGCAAGTAAGAACAAAATTTGATTATTATGCTTGTTTCATTTCTAGACTTCTGAAAGACAAGTTTCAAGATCAGATGGACTTCAGTTTGCCAGAAGAAACTCAATGCTCTTCATTGAGGCAAGGTACTGATGGACCATACACACAGTGATCGTTGTTATAAGTATACACATGCATGGTGTTAATAGCTTCTGAAGATGTTGCTTGCATAGAGTTTGTAACAGTAATATATTTTTTGTCTCCTACCACTTTTGGCACGATTTCAAGACATCTCATTCCCACACTCCCTCCAGTGCCAAGACCAAGGACGGGGTGCAGGAGGCGTTTGAAGAACTGGTGCACAAAGTTCTACAGACTCCATCTCTCTACACGACTGACTCACCAAGCACTAGCTTTAACGTAGGAGCAGGACAAGAGGGCGGGGCTTCGGGGGAAGGTGGGTGGGGCTGCAGTTGCTGAGTATAAGTATGCACTTACTTAACCACACTATTTTCTCATGTTTTATGTCCAAGTTAAGGGATCTTGTATTATAATTATTCCAGAGGGCCTTATTATTCACTGCATTATTGCTATGATTCTGTAATAATAGATCTAGATTCTCATGTACCATGAACATTATACAACTACCAGATTCTGATACTGCAAGTGATAAAAAGCAATAATTATAATACTTTTTACAAAGACTAAAATTTAATTTTTAGGGATTTTAATTTCGAAGATGCCGAATCTGCTGAATCAGGTGTGTTCATTCTGACGGCATTCGGCAGTGACATCTTGCGCTTTGACAAAAGTGCAAATCTTGCTCTAGACTCATCTGAATACGCCTCCCCAAACGAAACGTTTCTCTTCTTAGCTTCCAAGCTTTTCTGGTGGTGATCGGCAGGGATTTTCGCTGTAGCGCTGCGTGTAGCCGTTGTGGGAGCAACGTTGGCCGATTGGCTGGGGAAATGGAGAGAGCTCTGATGTTGGAGGCCGCCTGAGGCTGTGCCTGTAGTGGTCGTCACATACGAGAGGACGCCTGCCGCTGCTGTACGACCAAGACCTCCTTCAGCTCCACCTGTACAAGTGTACAAAGATTATTAATATTCCATATAATGTCATTCAGTCCTAGCCATGGTATAATAATAATAATAATATTATTGTAGGTTATATTTAATTTAGGTAACTACAAGAAAGGGATAGACTGAAAATAGTGCAAATTTTAAATGCTGTACACCATAAAATTTTAATAATTATCAGAATTATGTATATACACCAACTTACGCTTTGGTGTGGGTACCCTCCTCCCAGTTCCAATGCGAGGACCCCCACGACTTTCAAGGCTACATAAAAAACCAACAAAAATAGAGGTAAATATTTTTTTCTTATGCAGAATTTTTTCAGTTTACCTGAGCACTGGTATCCCCATGTAAGTGACATGGTCCCAATTAGCCAGAAATTTCTTCGATACTGTCACCAAATCAATCTGCTCCTTGAAGACATCAAACAGCTCAGGATTGTCACGAAACGCTCCAGTGATCATCCTAGACCCCAGCGAGTTGAAGGTGAGGTAGCCTATTGCTACGCTCGTGCTCTCTATCACGGGCCCATTCCCAGTCCGCAGATTTCTCATGAGTGGATCCAGGACCCCAGCCATCAGTATGGTAGTAGGTATGCCACCTTGACTGTGGGCCAAGCTAGCGATGAATTCAGCACTGAGTACTTTGGTTTGCTCAATGTGTGAGTTTAGCATACTGATGAGTAGACGGATACCTCGAACGGTAGCATCGGCAGATCGCACACCAACTAGAAGCTTGGAGAGGACAACTATCTGAAAGGCAGCATGGACTTTGAAAAAATCATCGTCTGATTCCAAGAATGGGGTGAGATTTGAGATGTGAAGGCTTCCGTGCGATTTCATCCGCTCCAGCTTGGCTGGGTTGTTGAAGGCCATAATCGAGAGACAGTAGCCTGCCAATAGTCGAACCATGGCATTAGAAGACACGTAGAACCTAAAGATTGTCAGATAGGAGAAGTCAGTGTGCCTGGCGAGAATTTTATCATTTTCTGGATTATTGAGGACCAATTTTGCAAGAGTGCAAGCGGCCTCTACTCGAACCAACTCTGCTGCTATATCCGAGCCTGCTGAAATGATGGAGGCCAGTACAACTATCCCTCTGGCAGAAGCCACTGTCTTCTGCAGGTCTTGATTTGGGACCAGAGCTGGCTTCATGATCAGAGCAGCGAGTGTGTGAATAACACTGAGGCAAACTCTCTGTGACGTTGGTGACATCAGCACATCGACCAATGGCTTCACTCCGCCAACTTTTGCAATGTGGTTCTGGTTATTTCCAAGCTCGCTGGCTAGCGCTCCTAAAGCTTCCGAACAAACGTACTCCAGTTTCTCGTGATGAACTATAAGCATGTCTATCAGTAGCTCGAGGCCCATGTGACTGGCTATTAGTCGCTTGTTGCTGATCAGCTCTCCTGCAATTGACCATAGGGCACACCCTCCACAAACTTTGAGCGACGGATCTTGCATTTTGAGCAGCCGTTTGAGCAAGTTGATACACACTGTATTAGCAAGTAATTCACACTGAGACTCCTCACAATTATCAGCCAGAGCCTCGATCGCCCCTGCAGCACTTTTTTGAACAGATTCCTTCTTCGATCGCAAGAGCACCACCAGGGGAGGGATGATGTTTGCGGTGAGGGAAGCAAGCTGACAGCTACGATTTCTATCAAGCAGCCAAGCTAGAGAGCTGGCAGCACAGCCTTTGATACAGCTCAAGGACGACCTTAGAAGCTTGACTAAAGCTGGTAAGCCAAAGTTATCCAAGACAGTGGATTGATTCTCTGGGTTATCAAAGGAGAGTATACCAATGCAGGCAGAGGCGTACAACTGTACATCGTCACTGTCAGATTCGAGCAGTTTCACAAGGTGAGGAATGGCCCCAGCTTTGGCAATGGAGGATTGGTTGTCAGCATTCAGGCCTAGATCGCTGAGCACAATGCAAGCACATGATTGGACGCGATCATGGTTCGAGCTAAGAAGCTTCACGACGTGTGGAATTGCATCAGCTTGTACCATGGCTACCTTTACGCTGTCAATGTTGGAGAAATTGGCTAGTACCTGCACTGCAAGGTGTTGCTGTATCTTGTCTTTCTTGAGGAGTTGAACGAGCGAATTTACAGCGTTGTGTGCAAGAATTTTTTCGCAGTACTGACTGGGATCCCACTGCATTAGAGGGTCTAGGCTCCTAGCAGCACCTTCCGCATAGCCTGTACCATCATCCGAAGTAAGCATTTCAGAGAGAATAGACCAGACATCAATTTGAGGAACCAAAGTGATGAGGTACTTCAAGATATCGATGTGGTGATGAAGGGCAGCTATATGAACAGCATTCTGTCCCTGGCTATTGGTCACTGTGAGATCAGCACCGAGTTCGACAAGGCACTTGAACGCATCAAAGCAACCATTCTGAGCAGCCAAGAGGAGGGGGGCAGATTTTGATCGATCACTCGTTTCTAGATTAATGCAAGCGGGCTCTACAGAGGCCAAGTGAGCTACTATGCATTGATAGTTGTGGAAAGCAGCATGGTGGACTGCAGCCCAGCCTTGCTCATCTCTCACACTAACTTCACAAACACCGTATCGAACCAGGCAACAGATGCAGTCAAGATTGCCTGACTGAGCCGCCAAATGAATAGGCCTGGTCTCAGTAGGTTGCTGATTCTCATCATGCACTTGTTGATTGATGCTGCAGCCAGCAAGGATTAGTGCCGAGAGAACGTTGGGACGACCGTTCACCGCTGCATAGTGAATCATGGTCATTCCTCTCTCATCCGGCTTATTGAGCCGAGTGTGTGTGCAGCGCTTGAGCAGGGCACCCACAGCAGGCAAAATGCCCTTCTCAATGCTAGCTTTGAGTGATATATTCACCGTTTTCATGGCAGATGACAGCCTGGGACCAAGTGGCTTTCGTAGCATATCTTGAACTCTCGATTCGGATAAAGATGGCTGTTTGGCACTTTGAGATCTGAGCTCAGTGATCATGGCGTGGACCCACCGAGGAAGTTTGGGAGTTTTGGAATAGAAAGGCTCAATTGAGAGACTCAAGACGTAGTAGGATTGACCATCGATTTCACAAGTTTGGAGCTGGATATCACCTTCATGTGAGGAAGATGAAGAGAGAGATCGGGATGAATCAGAAGACAGCTTTCTAATATCAGCTATGTCAGTGACTGTGCACTTGAGTGGCTCTGGAGTCTGCTGCTGCTTGTGGAATGTTATCCCACCATGAAGAGAAGTGAGGCTATTCTCTGAAGTAAAGGACGACCATTTTGAGGTAGCATTTGGTAGAACTGGAGGCAGCTCACGATCTGTTCGAAGCATCTCCCTCACGCTTGGGGGCGGCAGTTGGCTGACATTGACAATCTTTGTCTGTCGTCTGAGGGTGACCAGGAATGACACCATGAACGATGCAAAACCTAAAAGCTCTAAATCGTGGGCTATCGTCTTTTTCTTTTTGAGGTGGCTCTTGACAAAATCCCTCTGCTTCTGTAAGTAGGAGTGAAGATAACGATACAGCTCCGGATCTTTCTCCTTCTTGGTTGCCAAAACTCTGGTCATCAGATCATACCCTGGCTCGAGAATTAATACAGCCCCTTCCTCTTGAATGCTCTTTTGTTGAAACACTAGATTGATATTGACGTGATCGAGGTACCTCAGGAACATATCTCGGCTCACATGATCCTCGTGCTGCTGCAATTCCATGTAGGTTGTCAAGCGTGGCGTCAGCTCTAGGTGAGCTAAAGCAGAATCTACGCACTTGGCCGGGTGACGAATAAATGGCTCCTTCTTTCCGCTGTAAATATCTGCCCCTAGCTCTTCATCATCTTCCATATTCACCATCCCTAGCTGGACAAAAGTCTCACGAACCTTAGCATGAGGTAGCCTCTTCCATTCGTCCAGTAGCTTGTTTCGCTTGTCTTTCTGAGGTACGGTGGTCCCGTGGAGTAGGGATTTGACGAAATAGTCGACATTTAGCATGGTGAGACCGACCAGTGTGTCGTGATAGGCCGAGGGAATCACACACATAGAGCTGCCATCGTGGTTGGACTCAAATGAGATTGAAGGAACCTGATTGAAGACGTAGATTCCTTCCACAAGCTCTCTGACCACCTGGTAGAGCTCTTGCTGCTGTAGAGGCTTCGAACAGGAGTGAGGAAGCAAGATGGTGTATCTAGAGAGGGAGAGAGAGAGGTATATTAAAATTTAATAATGTTTGTCTCAGTATTACCGGTAATTTTTATACTTCAGCTAAATTTGAAGTTATATTAAAAAAAAACATGAAAAGTATAGCTTACCTTCCATTTTCGTCAGGTGGAGGAAGATTATTGATCAGTAGGCCGGCGCACGGTTCGTGGTCTAGCGGTGCAGCAGAGGCGCTTTCAGAAAGAAGCCAGTCAGTGTCGCGATGGATGGCCGCGTGGTAGAGGTTGCTCTTGTCGAATCGCTCGAAATAGGCACTGGCGTACCTGGATGCCTGTAGCAACGCGTCCTCGGCCGCTTTAGCGCCCCCAGCGCTCATAATGTGATAGCTTGGTTCACAAATTTACAGGCAGTCTTTGATATAGCGTCTCGCTCACTTGCAGGCATAGCAACGTGCAGTATGGTTGCCGCGGCAACTAAAAAAATTAACCTCTTTCTCACTGAATATTTCAGTTCCATTCTGAATTTTCCGTCCTGATCCCCGTGCGGTTCTGCACGTGGATCTGCTTGTCATGGAGGTGAATGATGACAATCTTTTAGCCCTGCAAGCAATCTGTAAGCAATACTGCCTCTAGTATTATTTTTGCATGCTCACAGTGTTTGGTATATCCCTGCAGGTTGCTCTGTACAGACTCTACTAGGACCATCCAAAACGTATAGCACCTTTTAATTTTAGTAAATAATCCTCCACCCTATAAAATTAATGATCAATTCCAGGAGGGAGATCAGATAATAATAATTATGTTCTATGTACACTCGGGAGATCCCCTAAATAAACACCCCACCCCCCCCCCACCCCCAAATAATTTAAAGATTGTCTTTCTCACTCAGTTTGAAGTGTTGTCTACCGAGTGATTCCAGTAGTGAAGATGATGATGGATTGATCAGTGATCCCCTGCAGCTGGTCGACTATCTAGTGGGTGGAGCCTCAGACTCCCATCCTGTGATCCGATTGGTCCACGAGGCTTGCCAGGATCAGAAAAAGGCCTGTGGATGCGGCATAACAACACTAGTGTGTATTTCAACATATTGGGCCAGGGGCGTGGCCAAACTGATACACCAAGTATGTGAGCGAGCGTACCATTAAAATAATACTATGTGAAAATTTTGAAAATAGCAAGCTATCTAAGTTATCTTTGGTATGTGTGTTTGTTTTCATAGGGGATCCCTGCACCAGTTGTTTTGGAGATCCTCGAAGAAGCTGTCTCTCTTTGTGAGAAAACAGCTTTGACTTGGGCAATTCCTGTCGAGAAGTTTAAACAAAAAACAAGAGCAGCTGCTCTCAGTGCTAATGAAAGAACTCCACCGCCCCAACCCAGCAGGAAGACACAGCATACACAAACATTGTCATCTTTCTCAACCACAACTAAATTTTCATCCTTACTTAATTTCAGTGCACAGAGCCCTATCCCTGCCCCCCAGGCCAGTAGGGGGCTGAGAAATGGTGGATCTGGAAGTAGCTCACGAACGAGGCTACCAAATAAGACAAAAATCTTAGCGTATTATAGCAGACACTTTATTGCAGACTCAGGTGATGATAAATTATATCAAGGAAATGAGGATACAGAGTCACAGAGTTTGATGTGTACATCTTCGAACGGTAGACCCAGCACTGAGTCGGGATGTGCTGCCTGGATTGCACTGCTAGGGTATGGGAAA
The DNA here is from genome assembly GCA_963930775.1 of Cliona cf. orientalis. Lineage (NCBI taxonomy): Eukaryota > Metazoa > Porifera > Demospongiae > Clionaida > Clionaidae > Cliona > Cliona cf. orientalis. The sequence continues at coordinate 241,964 of OZ005699.1, read as the reverse complement.
TGCTTGTTCTAAATTAAAGGAAATAGATTTCAATTTGTTGACATTGGAAATATTATGATTTTCCTGCAGAGATAAGTTATCCAGTGGCAAAACGGTTGCTATGCAACTAGCCTGTAGGGTCGCTGAGATACAGCTGTCCAGCTCTACTTACAAAATTCAACCAAGGTATGTACAACTTACGATGGAGTCATCTAAGTACCGTAGATCGGGATATTTTTGCCGGTAAAATATTTCGCTTGTTAAATTTTCATGTAGTCTAATTTTCGTCACATACACGAATGTACGTAATACATTATTGTATTAACTAACGCGCACAAAATATTTAGCGTATTTAATTTTCATCGGGAAAGATCGTCGATGAAAATTTATTAACAAAAATTTCCTGATCTACGGTACATCAATCTCTGACTCTATTCCCAAAAAATTGATTTTGGTAGCTGATGCACAACGTGGAGTAGGATGATTCACATAGTTTTGCTTTCTATTGACATCAGGTGGGTGCTCCAGTGTTCTGCGCTGGGCAAAGAGCAGAATTGCAGTCGAGTTGTGCATGGCGCCATGATAGAGCTCCACCCTGAGATGGTCACCGTAGCAACCAAGCAGCATGGAAAACAGCTCAGAATTGTAGTGAGTCCCATTCCCAGACTATATACCTCAACTTGCATGGCTCACTCCCATTCCACAATTATACAAAAATTGTAATTTTTATACAATAGGTTGTGGATGGCAATTGCACACCAGACCACACCCACCTTGGCCTGCAGAAAAGAATTCCTGTTAAATCATATGATCCACAGCAGATTTGTGAAAGTAGTTCAAAGGTTAACTGGCTACATGGCTGTGCAGAGATCCTTGAACAAGTAAGATAATAATCTACGCCATATTTTGATTGATCGATCTGATTTGGTTCCAGCTGGGAGTGGGTGTGGTTGTTGTGGGTGGAGCTATGTCACCGTTGCTATGGGAACACTGCATTGCAGCTGGAGTCGTGGTCCTAAAGGGAGTGGACAGGCGACAGATGGAGGGGGTGTGTCATATCACTGGTGCTACTCCAATAAGCTACCTCACGCAATGCTTAAAAGTAAAAATTTTTTAGTCTGTAGAATCTATTTCAGGGGGTGCTCCTGGCTCTAATTTTAGTGTCATGACATTATACTTTGTTATAGAGACACATTGGTTGCCACGCTGTTGAGCTAGCTGCTGAGGAGTTGGGTTGGACAAGGCCTAGCTTCATTCGTAGGGGACAAACAGACAGACATTTTGAGAGACACTACATCTGCACAATAAAGGTACTAAAGTATCATGAATATGTGCTACTTTTAATAATAATATTATAATAATTATTATATAAGTTAAAAACCTTAATTTTATTTGCTCTGAGATATTAACTTTTTTGTAATGTATTACATATATTATGGCATATCCCTGCCATCCCTACTTATAGAGTCTACCGACACTATGATTATTGAACCTGTTGCCTGTGATATTTTTTTGCTACAGAGTGTGGCTCCTGGTAGCATTGTCAGTGTGCTTCTCTGTGCAAAGACCAAGAGTCTGGTGAGGGTGCTGGAGCATCAGTTCCAAAACTGTCTTCACAAACTTAAGTTAGCCACAGAAGAAGATGATGGCTCTCTCCTCCTCTTACCTGGAGGGGGAAGAGCCGAGGCATTGTGTGTCACAAAATTACGACAAAAGATCTCTGAGATTAACACTGAGTTGAGTAACACGGACTTATTTGACACGAACTCACAAGATTATAGCAAAATCTCAACAGATGTGTCATTTGCCATGGCAACATCATGGATGGGGAATAGAACTCACCTTGCGTATTGGAGACCTCACGTCTATGAAGTATGCATTCAAGGCCTGCTAGAGTACACGGCTCGAGTTATAATGAATAGCAGCTGCTCTGCTGAGCTTGATGGAGGTCGCTATGGAGCCATGGCCAAAGCTGAAGAACTAGTGAAGAAGATGAAAAGAGATGAGAAAGTGCAAGGCTGTGATGAGTTTGATGTGCTCGACGTGGCCAAGAGCAAGGTGGGTGCTTGGAGAAGAGCTCTGGCATTACTAAGACTCCTCTTTCTTAGCACAAGGACTAGGGTCCAAAAGACAACTACCACGTACCAGATACAAACCTATCTAGGCAGGATGGACTCAAATTAATATAATTACAGTGGTTAACCCCTCTATAGCTATTATAGATAAGTGTTGTGATCATGTGTGCATGTAGTCACATGCAATGCCAATTATTATTGAGTGCCATTCACTTTTCATCTTGAAAATGAACTGTCATTGTCTATTCAGGAACAATAATCATACTTTTTGTTTAAGTCATCATGTGAAAACGTACAAATAATATTTCAATATGACAGTGAACATACAACGTAACATCATGAAAAAAAAGAACACAAAGCAACCTGCAGAATCAGAATCAATAATATTATATACACAGATCAGTGGAATAATGGCATAATACAAAAACAAGTGATGGTTTAGTACATACATAGAACATCAATGGTGGCACAAAACAAGATAATTAATTTTTATAATTTTCTTTAATATTATTAGGCTACACTTCCACTGCGTTGGTGCTGCTCAGTGTTACAACAGTATCAAGACTTAGTGCCTGAGGGTTGTACGGCAGCTGTTGTCTCTGCTGGCCGTTGATCGATGCCTGAGGCGTGATGGTGGCGTCTGATTCGTCGGGGCTAGAGCTGTGTCTCGTCAAGTTATGGTAGTTCTCTCTCTCCAAACTCGACCCAGAGAATGTCGAAATCGTGCTCTCTTGATAGCTCTCTGTTGAGGGGCTTGCCGGACTCAGCGGGGGACTGGAGAGGAGACTAATGTGAGAATTGTGCGAGTCCATTCTTTCTCTCCCTGGCCCCCCACCGTACAATATCCCCGCTCCTCCCCCGACTCCGCCCCCTCCTGCTACGTGGATCATGTGATGTGGCAGCTGGTGGTGTCCCTTTACCGGATGAGGATGATGTGAGGCAGCTGCATCTCTATCGCTTAAAAAGTCGATGGCGTCTTGGCTCCTTACTCTCTTCATGGCATCATTGGCGTAGATAGGCATAGAGCTGCCGCGAATTGACCTTCCGTCTGGCGTAGGGGTGACTGCCCTCACTCGCCCGCCATGGCTGACCTTCAGCGCCATCGGGTTCATCATCGTGTTCAGAGGGATCCCTGAACTCTGAACTCTTCGGAATTCCTTCTTTCCGCCGTCAGGCCCAGAAGGGCTCGTCGTTCTTCTTGTCTTCATGTTCGAGAACGACATTGAGGTGGGTCTGAGGTGTTCGATGGATTTTGGGTCCGCCTGGAAGGCCAGAGCTGTCAAGATGACAGAATCGTCTATGACCAGCGACGGTTTCACTCTCTGCATCAGGATCTTGGCTGGGATCAAGCGATAATCGATGACGTCGGCAAAAGGCTCGAAAGCTTCCTTCAAGGAGGTGTCAGAGTGATCGTCACAGTAGCGATAACTCCACCGAATAGCTGCTTCGAATTTTGTCGTTTCCGAAGCTTGAAGGTCGTCCCTCCCTAGGACGATCCTCACCACGTGCTGGGGGAGGGTGGCAAAGGCGCCAAGCGAGAGAATCGTTTCGGCATTTTGGTCCACAAATTCAAACATTTTCTGAACGAGAATCTTCGTCGACTTGTACTGGATGTACTTTTCTGCCGAGCTCAGCAGCGAGCACACGGTGTCTATGTTAACGCAGTGTTCCATGAACCGAATGCACGCCTGTTTCAGATCTTCGATTCCGTAGTGATCCGCCGCATTCATGAGACCTAGGAGAGTCCTAGCCTGTAGCATCACGGAGCCCGTGTGTGTGTACTCAACGAGCTGCTTGAAGACTTCCGGCTCAAACTCGTTCACGACGACAGTGGGCTGACCGCGAAAATCGTACTTTTCGATGTAGCCGTCGGAAGGTTTAAAGTTGTGCTTCTTCTTCTGTTTCTTTGACGAAGCAGCTGCCGCAGCCGCACTCTTGTTGTTCTCACCATACAACATCTTACGGAATAATCTGTGTGGGGTGAGAGAGAGAAGATTGTGTCATAATGACCGGCCTAACCTCTGATATAATAAGTGGAGTGTGTGTGTGTGTGTGCATGTGTATGCAAACACGAGTGCCGACAGGATATGGGATTTCCCCTATAATCATTACATCATACATCACATGCAGTGACTCTACACTGCACAAGGTGAAATTCAATATTAGCTTCTGAATCGTGATCATGAAAGCTTGCACTACGTCAGAAGCAGCTACTAGGTCAGCGCAGACATACATCAATCACTAACTGCTACCTGACTTCCTGTAGTCTAAGCCATTTCACAAAGAACCCCCTCTTAGCCTCCTCCTGTCCATAATTGGCAACACCATGCTCCATTAATTTTCTATTTTTAATTTTAAGCCACCACTGAGAGGCTCTGCTTTCCCTCTGGCTTTGATGTGGATACCTTTAAGAGGTCTAATTGGTCACTGCTTTCCTGGAAGTGTGGCCCACTGAACATGCACAGGCACAACATTGGATGCTATTGGTATGACAACTAATGATGAAATATTATATACACAAGATAGGTTTTGAGATGAGGAGAGGGGGAGGCATGGAGAGAGAGAGAGAGAGAGAGAGAGAGAGAGAGAGAGAGAGAGAGGGAGGGGGTGGGGGACATGATATTTGCTACAAAATTAGTATATTATTATTAAAAAGTCATAGCTATAGCCAAGTGGCACTGTTCACTAATTAAGCGTACACAATAATTAACGCGTGCTGGACAAGCGATAGCGCATTAGAGCTCATTAGCGACAACAATACACCACCACCACAAACTATTAAATTTTACGTACCTTGCGATAGTGCTATGCAAAGCAAGCAAGCAAGCAAGCTCCAGACAGGCGTGTGGTGTGTCTGCTTACACCCGCATCCACTGCCATACTTAGACCAATTAGTATTTAGTATAATCACATTAAAAATTTATTAGCAAAATTAGCGCTGTAAAAGGATCTGCTACTTACAACGCTTAGCCATTGCTAATTAAGTGCACCCTTATTCCGGTACATCTTTAAGTGTAGAAAGTTGACAAGGATATAAATATATACTTAAGCTCGATTACGTTAATCATTGTCATGTGTACATGTACGTCTTGTAAGTGTACAAATTAAGAGAGGGTGCAACATATTTGAACTGGCTGGTCAAATCAACACATCATATGACAGCAGAAATACAACATTATCATGCATCTGTGAGGTCGAAAGGTCACGGATCTATCACAATATTATTATCAAAAGTATGCTCGCTAGTCTGGAAGCATGTATTTCATTTCCTGTGCCAAATCAACACGTCAAAGGATGAAATGAAATGAAATCTGTCTAATGCTGTGCTCTGTATAGCTCGGCAAATGCATTCCAGACCAAAGGTGATATTTGCAGTTTGTCCAATGGGGTACGAGATCAAAGGGCGAATCGAGGTCTGATGTTCGACGTGCAGTGTGGTCTTCTATGAACTGAGGCATACTTGATCGATTATGAAAGTCAAGAGTTGAAGGAAATCCCTATTGATGTTGTCACATGACCTGGCTGCGTCCACCAATCAGTGCATTGCACGCTCTAAACACTACATCAACGCCATGCATGTGTACACGTAAACATCCAATACATACCCACTCGTCTGAGAAGTTTGAGAGTTAGCCTAGAAGCGACATCATGCCAGGACATAGTCGCCTCTCCAGTGGATATATTGGTCAAAATCGTCTTGTTTATTTAAAAATCTCAACTCAACGCACAAATAAGTACGTCAAGTGATTCCAGAGACACAGAGACGACCTCACTCTCTCACTCACCATCATGTCTCCCCCACCCCCCAACAAACAAACAATTAATTCCCCCCTCCCCTCCGTAAAAGGCCATCCATCCTCTAACATCTTTAGCCAACACTCAAGGACAACCGAAGAAGCCACACTCATCTGTCACTCTAAGCAAGCTTCCAGACTAAGCTGAGGGCCATGGCAGGGATGCAGTAAGTGCTGTATACACTCTCCATGTGCTTCGCTGGGGGTGTTTTGGGGGCTGGCTGGCTTCAATCGGTAAATATTGACGCTTCATTTGCATAGTGATGGCTTGAGGTTTTGTAATAGGTCAACACTAATTTAACCACGAAAAGATTGATTCGACGCCCTAGCTAAAGCTAGTCCAGAAAGAGTATTAATAATGTGAGGGGAGTGGACTGGGTGGAGTTTGTGATCATCAAAGGCTTTTATACACTCCAAATCTGCACGTTAAAGAGCAGAACGAGCACAGCCTTTGACACTAATGGTCCTTAATTGTTCGAAGCACTCTTTAGAGGGGTTCCAATGAATCTTACTTGAATGGTCCTTGTACTATCAATTTGTCGCACCTTATGTTGGACACCAATTATTTACATGCACATAGTATAGACTTTGACCACAACTAGCTAAGTGTGGGGGGAAGGTATAGCTCCCCCCCCCCCCCTGCACCAGCGCCCTGGAAGTCTACAGCAATTAAATGTATCACCTTTACACTATCACCAATAGTAGTGAAGGGACATGCTTGCACTTTAATACTCTGTGATGGACCTATAGATAACGGCCGCAGAGTAGCGCAGCCAAGCCAGAGATAGTGCAAGATTCTAATAATATTGTTATGGAGATTCTTATTGAGTGTGAGGTTGGTGCTCTACCACAGCTCTCAGCCGGCACGGAGCTCTAGGTGAGCCGACCAATCAGATCACACGATTTAAGCGCAGTGTATTGACAACAGTACACGTGTCAGACAGATTAGTGAGGCCTCTCCTTAAACACCACCAGCCGCTAACTTGACATCAACAGCAACAAAAATATATCAATCAAGACATCGTGCTATGGAGGTTTGCAGCACTTCCAGTGCTTCGATACAACTCTGTAGCTGACTTCGGTCCCAGCCTGTACACAGTATATTTTTAACCCTCGCCGCAAAGCGTAGGCGGAGGGTTACTGCAATTGTTTGGTGATTTTTAATGATGTAGCTGAGTAGCTATCACAAAGTAGCCAGCTTACTATCTAGTATCGTTTGTGTGATTTATTAACCGTTCAAATGTGTATTAGAGAGAAAAAACAGTAACTATACTACAGAACTGAAATGAAAATAGTGTTTTTAAAAGTTAAACAGGGAAACATATGGAACCCCCCGCATGTCACATACACTCACGTCTACAATATCCAGTCCCATTCCCAGTCCACACGACAATGCTCAGTATACTAAACAATCGTTGTGTTTATTGGAGTCTCATTCCCATTCCACCAATTTGCACCAATTAGAGCCATACTCCCTAAAAATTTCTCTGTTTAAACAATTTTTGGTAGGTGGTTTTTTCTTCAATAACAAATCGAAACACTTTGTGCTTGGTACTCTAAAAAACCAAAAAACACAAACGATTTCAACATCGAGTATAAACAGTATATACCCAGCGTGCGTAGGTATAGCTTAGTATAAATCATCTTCAAAGAGAAAAGCCATTTGCAGAGTGTTGAATAAAGCAGCTGCTATAGCGTGTACTGTGTTATAGGTCTATGTTAGACCAATACAGAGGAACCTAAGCAACAGTAGTGTACACAACTACAAAGGCACAGTGGAACAAGATCTGATCAAAGTGTATATACATCATCCACCTATACCCATCTACACACCTAAAAATTATTTATAAGCTTTAATATATGAAATTCATATGTATAATACAATGTACTACCAAGGGCTTATAGACCCCTTTGGGGTCTATAAGCCCTTGGTACTACATCTTGCCCTCCCCCCAACCACCAACATCCATCTTAGAGCTGTGGTCTCCTCCTCTCTCTCTCTCCCTCTCCCTTCTCTCTCTCTCTCTCTCTCTTTCCCTCACTCTCTCCTTCTCCCCCCCTTCCCTCCCTCCTAGTGAACATTCCACCCCCACACTACAGCTCATAGTATTATTACATCAGTTTAAGTCCTCAAATTACAGCTGCACATACCACGCAGCTCACAGAAATCATGTAAATGAGCTCCAACTGTAGCTGGTATCCTATTACCCATTAGTCCATAAGGACACACACATAAACACTCCACTCACAGCTCTACTCTTAAGGCCTCCTGGCCTCCGAAGGCACAGAAAAGGTAACATACCTCAGCTGTATGGTAAGGTCAGATCATAATCGATCAGCGCATCATGTGTGCGCGATAAAGGACATTGTCGCCTTTCAAAGCAGCTGCTTCTCAAACACTAATCTGGAGTTGTTAAGTTGTTAGCCTTTTTTAACACCACACACACACACACACACACACAGATCAATTCAAAAACTGGAGAATACATGCTCTTACTATAATATACTATCATCATATGCACACACGCACGCTAAAAAACCTTTCTCCCATGAAAGTGGGGTGCAATAGTTGAACAAGATACCATTGTTGGTAGCCATTGTCATCTGCTTAGCTACTACAAGCTGATGACAATGGCTCACCATCCGTCATCATGGCAACGGAGTCCAGCATTTTGCTACAATTTAATACTAAATACAATCCTCCTTACATAATACTTACAACAACTGGTCTAGATCGTGATTTCTAACAATAATATTATTATTATATCTAGCGAGTTTGGATTAGAAACAGAACATCAAATCGCTACTCGGAGGATTTTACCAGCATATTTAATACAGGATTAAATACGTACGCTCAACCAAAACATCTCCATATTAAAATCTATACGGACATATATATTCTCTCCTAGACCAACACAAATGCATAAATGGATATAGAGTAGTTTATTTCTCTCACCTGCTTCGTGCTGCCAGGATGGCTCTCACAGCGCAGATGGGCTGCCGGTCCTCACCTACGAGGAAGGTAACGTCGCATAGCTCCGGCATATTGGCCAAGAAGCTCAAATCGTGGGCCAAGCTGTCCTTGTTCACGTAGAGGCGTCCTCTAGGCCAGCCATTGATGTTGCCATTAGGTCTTCGCTTGTCACCTTCTCCCTCTCCCTCCTCTTCTTCCTCGCCTTCAAAGTGTCCGTTCATGGCTGCAGCAGGCGGCGGAACGATGAGCTTGGATCTGCTAGTTGAGTGAGGGAAGGGGCCTGGGCTGGGAGCTCCACTGCTGCTCCCGCTGCTGGTCTGCGTGTTCGTAGCAGCTGCGCCTCCTACGCCACCACCTCCTCCCGACGATCGCGAGGAATCCATTGATCCTCCATGTCCTGGAGAGATGAGAATAAGAGGCGTAGAGTATCTGTTGTGAGGGTGGCCGCTGGGCGCGAAAAAGTGTGAATGGTGGGGCAGGGAAGAGGCGTCCCAATCGATCATGTCGAGCTCTGAGTCGCTGTGGCTCAATTCAGAGAGCGGCTGCTTCTTTCTACTTTCCATTTGCTTCAACTGAACTTTGGCGCTACTCATTTTTAAAGTTTCTAATAGGCGCTGACCTGACTATTGGATTATGAAAGACTACCTGGGTCAATTTGTGGCCAAATCGTAACCTTATCAAAGCTTTCAAGCGTTTTGCACCTTTCCGAAAAATTACCAGAACGAAGCCTTAGTAGATAGGCGCGCGCTTCAGCGTATCAGGAAACGCACTCTGTTTGCACTAGGTGGGGTAGATAAACAGCAGAAGTGATGCTATCTTTTACACAGTCCCTAAATGGACAAAAACCCTTCCATTCATTTTCCACATCAGCAAACAAGCAAGCCAAACATTCCATTATCTTCACAAAGATTACAATGACAAAGCTACGGATTTTACCTTCAAACGTCAAGAAGACTTTGTCCAGTGAGTCGCTGCTCGGGTCGCTCTGCAGAGACATCTCAAGATTAATGATGGTCTTCAGTTTCGTCTCTAGAGGATTGGGAGTGTTACTTGACCAAAGTGTAAACAATCGCTTTGCAAAGTGTGCTGCGCTTGCCAGTGCTGTGGTGTCGAGGCACACCCCCCTCCTAAGCGAAGCGGCTTCGGTAATTGATGCGTGGGCGTAGCTCGTACGTAGCTAGCTGGAGCCGGAGCTGGAGGCGTGGGAGAGAAAGTGCTGGCAGAATATCTATGGCAGAAGCGATCAAGTACGTTGAAGAACCCGATCTAGGTTAAGATTAGCAAATCGTATCAAATGTATGCGTATTGGTAGAACCTGATAGGATGGAAGAGGAAAGAGAGAGAGAGAGTGGGCGTTTCTAATTAATGCGCATCGGATTGTGTGTAGGTCAACATGCCGCGCATTCCGCGAATTCCAATCGACTCTGGCAATAATACTTTGAGGAAATTCATGTTATACAAATTGGCTAATCCTGAATGGTCCAGTCCATCAGACACCATGCCAAATCATTAATGTATGATTTGTTGAAGGATCCGGAGTGTACGTACAATAAATTGTTGACTTTCGTTTTTGATTTTGTAGCATACCAGTTCCAGATACGTGACTTGTAATAGCTGCACCCTGAACCCACTAAGATAGCAAGCAAACTGCTTTGAAATTACAAACTACTACATAATGTATTGTAGGCTGGTAATTGAATTCGTCTGGTATGGAGACGGCAATATAATTTCTTATGAATAATATTATAGTTCATGCACTCTCTCTCCCTCCCTCCCCTATCCTCTCTTTCCCCTCTTCAGTGGAGCACTATAAGAAGAAGCAAAGTCGTCTCTTTGACACGGCTACTCTGCCCAATGAAATCAAAGTATCCGGCAGTAGCAAGGCACATGATCTTTGTACCAAGGCCGCTCACAAGCTTAAGGTGCGTTGAGTTATACCTTATCCAAACATTCCATAATCCCTGTAGCTCCTAAAGATAAAGTGTGAGCTTAATTACCCATTAAATCATGTGTTTTATTAAGGCATGAGGCCGTTCATTCAATGTTTGTTCATGTACGTGGGGATCCAGGAAAACTGAGCCACATGACTTGTACGTACCATCTTTGTGGGAATGGACGGAAATAGCTTTAGCCTCCCTCACTCCCTCCCTCCTTCCTTCCTCCATCCAAATATGTTCCTGTGATGCCATTCCAAGTAAGGTGTCCTCATTTCAGGGACAGTTTTGTATGACTTAACATGGAGATGACGTACCAATATTATAGGTTATTGCTGTACATTCTTGCTCAAGGTGTCCTCATTTCGAGGATGTGTGTTGTAAAAATTATCGCGACACTGTCAGCTGGAAGTGAGCATAGTTTCCTGATTCATTAAAGCATCAAGAGATGCCCCAAATTGTAAGAGGCTTCCATTTAAAGAATCAACACTTTACTCGTGACATTTACAAAATACCTTCCAGTCACTGTCACATACAGAGTGTGTAATCCATGTGTCTTCAACAGTAAATTTGCAACATCTATATATAGCACATACACACACTCACACGTTAGTACTGAATCCTGATGTACAGTGATTCTCTATTTTAGTACAAATAGTATACCTACATGTACCAGTGCGCAGTACCTGTAGCTAGCCAACCTACATGTACATGTGCATGCATGTACCCGCACGAATCACGTACACTACTAAATATAGCCATGTTGATGGGGTCACATGACCAGGAAAGATACATGTACATGCATGTAGTGCATTTGTTGGTTCCTTTCTGAAAACGTCGTACTTTTTATTAGTAAATAATTTATTCTGAAAACGTCGTACTTTTTATTAGTAAATAATTTTATTATGTTTAGGAACACTCTGTGGAAGGAGTGATAGTGTCAGCGTCTGGAAGTCATGTGACCAAAGCTGTGACCGTCGTGGAGCTACTCAAACGCAGAGTTCCTGTAAGCGACTCAGTGACGAAAGGGGGAGGAGTCGATGGACCAGTGACGAAAGGGGGAGGGGTCGGTGGACCAGTGCATGTATACCCTGGCCTGCCAGTGTGGGATTGACCAAATAGAACACAGAATGTTTACATCACTAGATCGCTATGGTGACAGTGCATGGCGTGGCGTGGCGTATGGCTGCACAGAGCGATGGGTGTAGGCTTATTGTGTGTGAGTGTTCTAGAAGAAAGGAATAGCTGTTTTGACTTGGTAGCCATTAGTGCCTGATGCATCACTTTGCGAGTTTCATGACTCTCTCTATGTGGTGTACGTGTTTGAAGATGCTGGTTATAATCTTTGGCTTGGTTTGAGGGGGAGGGGGGAGAAGTATGCATGTATCATAATAATAATATTATGGCTAGCCTCCCCCCAGACTCTTGGTTATAAAATAATATAATAATATTATAATAATATTATAGTCGCTAGAAGTTTTGTATTATTTGTACCATTATTAAATTTTAGAATTTACACCAAGATACACAGCTCAAGTATATCAAGTAAGAAATGAATAACCATCACTATACTAGTGATCATCTGATATCCTTTTTTGTTGGCCATTCAAGTTGGGGAGGGAGGGAGGGGGGGTACCTGGTGAAGGTGAAGATAAAATTAGTGTGTAAAAGGAAATGTACCTAGGTTTCTCTAATTGCCCAATTGCCCTGTACTGGTTATCAAAACTTCAGTTCAGTTGTACATGTAATTACAACTAAGGGAAGGCAGAGGGGGGACCCTTTCCCTGTCTTGTGGTGAACTACAATGGTGTACTATAGTATAGTACAGGACATCTGATTTGTACACCTATCAACCCTTAATCTTATGACACTGTACATGTGCAGTGGGTTTTTTTTTTAATGATCATCTTCCAAACTATTATACATGCATGGTAGCACAAGGGCGATCAAAAAAGATTGCTCTTTCAAATCTGCAACCACTCAGATTAGAGGTAAAAGAGCTGCATTGTGATTGGTGGATATAATGTGCACACCGCTACACTACAACTACTTTTACTTTTATTGGGGGGGGGGGGGGGGTGGGGAGGTAGTCTGTTGCAAGATCTGCTCTATCTTATTATAATCTTTGAAAGGAAAAGAGATTTTGGTTCTTTTGCTGAAGCAATTTGTATCACTCACTCACTACTCAAATTTAATGATATTTTGTTTGCCTACCAGTCGTTAATTTTGTGTGCATCTGCTTGTGGGTTGGCGCTATTGCCAGCTCCTTGCATTGCCTGACAGCTGTTTCTAATTATCCCCTAATTCCCCCAGGGTCGAAGACGTATGGGAACCGGACATGGAAGATTTGGACAGGTATAATGTACAGTACGTGACTTTGTGTGATTGGGATCAAAGTGCGTGGGAAATGGAAATTTAGTACATCGTTTAGCTATAGATTCCTAATCCGTATCCAGGAGATGGATACATGGATACAAAAATTAATGATGGCCGCTTTTGTTAGTGAAGTGGCTATTTTTTGTGATTTTTGGCAAGTAAGTTTTGCTATTAGCTTGCAATAGTAATTGGTGGAGTACCGCCGGGAAGGGCTGGCAGGACATGTCCATTGGCGACCAATCACAACGCTTCCTGTGACAAACTAGCAACAAATTTGAGCCTCATTTCTATGACAAGGGAACAGCTGAGAGCTACTATTGAACTCTTTCATGTGTTAGTTGCGTTTTAGATGTGTACAATTATACTGGAGATGAGGTCAATAATGTCCTTTTTTGGTAATACTCAGCTCACTCGTGCATTCTCCCTCCCTTCCCCCCCCTCTCTCTCTGACGCACACAGTCTAAAGGTAGTTCGAAGGATTCCAGCAATCTCCATGCTCCTTTTGGACTCTTCTTCAGTGTCTACCTCACAACAACCAGATGATGATGAACACTGTCAGCAGCTGGTGGGCGTGGCTTCCTTGAGTTCAGAGCAGTCAGAGAAGAGTTCTAGTGGCACAAGGAGAAGTGGCGGTCATCATAGAGCTAAAGCAGCCGAGAGTAAGGAAAGGAGAGAGAAAGGGAAAGGTCAAGGTTCTTCGCGGTCACATGGTGCAGGGGGCGGAGCCAAGAGGCCGAGCAAGAGATCACAGGCGGCTAGTGGTAGTCATGGCAGCAGGGTTAAAGGTCGCTCAAAGTCGGCACAAGCGAATGAAATTGCAGAAGATACTGTGGACCAAAAAACGTAAAATATAAATTTAATGTTGGTTTGGCTGCAATTTTAATATCACTTTACATAGAGAACAAACTTGAAGTACAAACACTAATAATTATTAATAAAACTTAATTAATTAGGGAGTCCTTTCATCTTGCAGGGGAAAGGTAATGTGGTAAAAATAATAAGTGTACAGAACAATATGGAAGCTGCTGTATTAAGGTTTGTTGTCATGGCGATTGCCACTCACTGTTTGACTCGTCCAGCTCTCCGAGTGATTGCCCTACAAACGACAAAACCAGCATCAGTAAGTACACAAAAATACATTAATTTTTGTGACAGTGACATTCTTGATGTGAATTACGGTAATTTCCAGTTTTATAATAAATATTATTACTGTGGTAGAATACAAACTGTGAATGTGACATACTTTTGTCGGCCACATGAAGCCGCCGCTGCTTGAGTGCCTCGGCCAAAGCAGCTGCCATTCCAGTGTACGATGAGGATGGCTCCTCCCTCTCTTCTTCTTCGTCCTCTGGGATCTGATTGGACATGAAGATAATAATATTATGATAGACAATATTATTATTGAGGCAAGGAGTACAATATTACCGATATTACCTACAATACCGATGTTACATCATTATGATGTAATATAAGGAAAATTACACTTAGACTAAAGATCTACTCGGCTGGTATGGTGGAAGTCAGTCAGTCTGTGTGTGTGTGTGTGTGTGTGTGTGCCAAGCTCAACAAAAGCTGGTGTGGACCGAATGTGGTCAAACAATTTCCATTTTTTGCAACGAGATTAATAATGGTGGCGGCAGCTGCGGAATAAATATAATCATGGAGCACCAAACGTCATCGCATCATGCACTATTATAATTATATTATTATAGCTGTAACTAAAATTACTACACCATTATGACAATAAGCCTCGTCCCCAGGCTCCTTGATCTTTGATTAGATCTGAAAAAGATTGTGGAGCCTACACTGGGGACAAGGCTACTGTTCATGATCAATGACCGAGTTATCTCCTGGGCCGGCCAATCAGCTTACCTTCTTAAGGACAGCTGTTGGGTCAGCATCTCGAACCTGGTCCATGAGAGAATCAAACTGCTCCTCGAGGGGTCCGAGGACTAGCGCTCTCACGTCCTCCGACCTCTTCTTCTGCTGACTCAGCGTCCTAGCTGGAGTGATCTTTGTACCTGTGCCAGTTTCATTTGAAGAAGACATACCAACTGCAGTAGTAGGTGGCGCAGTTGGTGGTGGAAGGGGCGGGGCTTCTGCATCCTGGGAAACTCCTTGCCCGTGTGTTATCGGCTGATTTGAAGCGATTGAGGTCGTTGCCATGGCAGGCGGCTGCGATTGTGGAAGAGGGGGCGGGGCCAATGCCTGGGAAACTCCCTGCCCGTACACTACTGGCTGACTTGTAGCGGCAGATGTAGACATGAGAGGTGGTTGTGTCTGAGGTTGGGCCATTCCTTGTCCATACACCACAGCATTTGGAGCAAAACCTTGCCCCGGCAGCTGTCCCCCCATTAAATTTTGCTGCTGTTGCATGGGAGGCGGAGCTTGAGGATTTGGCATAACTCCTTGCCCGGCAGGCATCATCTGTGCTACGCTAGCAGCTGGGACCAACACAGGACCAGAGGAGGTCTGCATCACTACCTGTTGCTGTGGTTGAGGTGCCGCTATGCCAGTGGGTGGAGCCATGGGCGTGGTCATGAAAGCAGCCTGCTGATTCAGCATCGTCGCTCCACCCACTCCCGGCGGTACTTGCATCATATTGGTTGGCATGGAAACGCCCTGTTGGAGGGCGTAGCTGTGTAGGTTTTGAAATTGTTGCTGAAGTTGCATCATCTGCTGTTGTAACACTTGCTGTTGGAGAAACTGCAGCTGAAGCTGTACAGTATCACCTCCTGTTCCCGTTCCCATTCCAGGTGGTTGTGATGGAATGGAATGTGGACCAGAGGCATGCTCCATAGTTGAGCTTGGCTCATTCTCCTGTTCTTCCCTGCGTGCCTTTGCCTTCTGCTTGTACAATGTTTGACGCTGTTTCAACTTTTCCAACAATTCACTCTCGCCATCATCCACAGCTACCGCCTCTTGGTCTCTGGAGCCGCGCCTACGTCTCCTTGACGATGACCCTTTGACCTGACGCTGCTTTAATTTGTTAAGAAGCTCGAAATCTCTATCTTCCTGCTGCTGCTCTTTTTCAGAAGTTCTCGAATCATTGAGAGGGGAGCTGGGAGGGCTTGGAGTGAGGGAGGGGGGTTCAGAGGTCACCAAAGGAGGGGGCGGGCCAATGGGAAAGTCGTCGTCGTCAAGATCTTCGTTGTCCGACAGAGATGGGGGAAGGGTGAGGGGTATGGGAGGTGGCTCGGGTGACGAAGGTCGATGCTCCTCCCTTTCCTGTTGTTGTGTGGGCGTGCTGGTGGTGATTGGGTAAGGCTGTGATGATGTGAAGAGTGAGGGTGCTGGAGGGGGTGTGGGAGGGGCTGGAGGGGGGAGGGACGGTACCTCAGCCGCAAGCTCCGCTAGACTGGACACAACATCATCTAACTCGTTGAGTTGAGCACCGATGCTTGGATCACGAGCGATGGATGCAGCTGCAGGTACAGGTGGATCCGGAATGAGGTGGCCGTTGTCTGAAGCCGTTTCATCAATCTGTTCTAACTCATCGGGAAAAATTGGACTATCTGTTCTCTTGACGTTCAATAAGACCACGCCTCCTGGCCCAGCCTCTTCGTCTAGTACGATAATCCCATCTTCTATAGAATGCTTGGAGAGTTCAGTTGTTGAGGAATCGGAATCGAAATTCAGTTCACCAGTTCTGTTAGAGTCCCGTTCCCATTCATCGCTATCCTCTCCAGATCTTGCTGAGAGTGGAGGTGGTATTTCAGGAGGAGGGGGGAAGTCCCCATAATTATAATCATCTCCAGCCCCCAGGTAATTATTATTGTTGTTTGAGTTGAAATTCAAAGCAGCTGCTGTCTCCAAGTCTGGATCCTGATACGGAATGGAATCAGAATATGCCAGACCACTATTGTTCCATTCCAGTCCATTATACTCATTAATTGGTTCCAGATTCTCCTCAATTGAGAAGTCGGTGGTGGCTATGTTATCTTGTTGACTGTCGCTAAGCAACTCGTCAAGGTTGGTGAATTCGTTGCTGACCAAAGTATCACTGAGAGACTTTGGAGGAGAAGCGGCCTTCAATGAGCTAGCTAGCTCACCAGGAGTATCAGAGACACTCTCAGAAACTGATGAGTCGGCAGACTCGGCATAGATATCATGTGAGTGCGTTTCTGCAACTGACGACCCTGTACCATCTCTCTTTCCAGGTTTCGCTGAAATAGGTGGGGGAGGCTTCTTAGCTTTTGCCTTGCTAGGGGGAGCCGAGGGGGGAGGTGGCATTTTAAATACTAGGGGGCCAGCAAATCTTCGTTTAGAGTGGGGGGAAGGTTTCACAATCAACTCCTTCCCCCCGTCCTCTGTGTCTTTACAGATCACAGTGGCCGCCTCCTTTCTCCTTCCCCCAGACGGAGATTGTCCCGGAGACCATCGCTGATCCCCCCTGGGCTTGGGGGGAGTGGAAGGTGGCGTAGCGTTATCTCTCTCTCCCTCCTCCGATTCTTTATTGCGATTGTGCGGTGAAACATCGCCATTTTCTTCTCCAGAGTCATTCCCATATGCATGATCATCTTTGAACTCCATTCTTGCAGTATCAGTGTCTCTGTCTTCGTCGTCGGTGGTAGTGGGAGGAGGAGGGGGAGGAGCTGCCGTGGGTACGTTAGGTGGGGGCCTACGAGGACTACCGGTCAAACTCTTTGGCCTCGACTCTGCTGATTTACCCTCGTCAACTTTCACATCTCCTCCTTTGGTGGGTGGAGTAGCCGGGGCTGGTCTACTGGGAGCTTTGCGAGTTGGGCGATGTCTAGTACCGACTGGAGTTCGAGAAGTTGTCGCAGTAGCGATAGTTTCTCTCTCTGAAGGTGGTGGGAGTGCATCCGATACGCTCCTTGGCTTCGTAATAATTTCATCCGATGCTGGACGAGAGTGGTGTTCCCTCTCCGTAGCTGCCCCTAATACTGTGAATCCTCTGCTCTTTGTCGTGATATCACGGTGTTCTCCCCCGGCCCCCGACGGTCTGATTCGACCGAGGGTCATTGTCTTTGACCCGGGAGGGGGAGGGGGAGGGGCAGGACCCCTCGGCCTGCGCCTCAAGCTGGCTGTATTTCTCTGGTTCACGTCTGGTGAGAGCTGCTTTAAAGAAGAAGCCATTGTAGCTGGTTGCTCAAAGCGTGGTGGCAGTGATGGTGGCGATGGTTCCTCGGGCTGTTGCTGCTGTTGGTGGTGGTGGTGAGTTTCTGCTTCTCTCTCCAGCAGCTGCCTGTCTTCTTCTGTCAAGACAGGTGGAGGGGGAGGGGGAGGGAGGAGGGAGGAGGGATCTTCTAGGTGAGGTGAGACTTCTCTCTCTAAGCTTTCCTCTTGTCTCAGTTCTCCAAGACTGCCTACTTCACTGATGTCCACCGGTTGACTGCTAATCTTTTTCTTCTTTTTTGTTGCCTTCCCCGATTTGGTCCTACAGCAGACGAGAATGCACATTAATAAAAGCAGGGGGGCATTAGAAAATTTATTTAGCCTCATGCCCCCAACCCTACCCCCCCCCCCCCCCCCCCAGCTGTTCAAACATACATGTAATAATATTATTATTCTAGTATTGAATGGTTGTTATGCAGTACGGTACGAGGCTTTAGCATATCAGTCATTATGTTTGTTGCTTAGCAAGTAATAACTCAGTGTACGTTTCCATGGTCGATAACGGCAATCATGATCATCACTGCTACACAACTGTGAGAATAGTTTCAATTTTCACCGACATCTTCAAAACAATTATCACCCAAACTACTCAAAACAGTCATTAGCAAATTACACATGTACTCACTTTTTCTCTTTCTGTCCCGTCGCTGTCCCTGCGCTGCCGTCTTCAGAGGTGTGCTTCTTTTTCACCTTCTTCTTTGTTTTCTTAACAGGAGTCTCCACGGTAGCCGCCTCCTCTATTAGCGTATCCATATCAACCACGCCCACCATATCAGGAGGAGGAGAAGGATGCTCCACTTCCTCTTCCGGCTGAGTGGGTGGAGCCTGGTAGGGGTGGGGGGCGGAGTCTGGCTCGTCAAAACCCTCTAGTGATGTCACCCTTTTCTTCTTTGGCTTTTCGGCCACCGGAGGAGGAGCGATAGTTTTATGAGGACCATCGGAATCGGACGTTTTCGTTGTTCCAGGGGGTGGGGCAATCTCAGCGGAAGTAGGCGTGGTTTTGCTTGCTGCGGGCGGCAGGGGAGGGGGTGGAAATGATCTCGGCTGTAGAGCACTCCTCGACGTGCTAGGCAGCAAAGGAACTTTCGTTTTTCTCTCTTGTTCGGGAGACCCCTCCGTCGAACATTCGCTATCTTTATCATGGTTACCATGGTGATGGTAGGTGCTGTTAACCGTACGAGTGGACCTCGTTTCGGGTGGAGATTCCTCGTGGTCTGAACTTTGACCTACTCTCCGTAGAGTCGCCTTCTTCTCGGCGGCCACTGCTAGTTCCTTGATCAGACAGGGCTGCGAACGACGAGTCTGGAGGGGCGGGGGAGGGGGTGGGGCCTGGCGACGGTTACCCTGGAACCAGAATAAAGTAAAATAATTATACATTGTCCACACATGCATATGCATAAATAGTACACATACAATGGATGTTTGCCTTTTTGCCTCTACAAAATTGCAATAATTTTGATACACACCCTCAAAATATTTTCATTAGTATGTGTGTGTGTGTGTGTGTGTGTGTGTGTGTATTGGTGAAGCCTCAGAGAGGGAGGTGAATAGTTTTGTCTGGTGGTCCAGGTGTTGATTAGAGGCTGGGCACTAGCGCTCACAGGATTCAAACTAAACAAGCTGGTCAGCATTCAAAGAAAGCCCACCAGTCAACACAACCATTACAGGAATTCCAATCCCTTCTAGAGGGTGAGAATGTAATGGAGGTCCAAATAATACACCACGCTGGCTATAGGGCCACTTAAATGCAAAAAATTACCAAATTTTGCACATGCAGCATGTTATCTCTATCTTGCTGAGGATGTGTAATAGAGTCCCACACATCACTCTCAGCATTAGAGAAGGTTGTATTGGCATGCTTAATTTATTGCAGGTGTAGACTACATTATCAGCTGAGAGCGTCCCTTGGTGGCCTGAATATGGTAAACAACTCCAATAGCTATATATAGGGGTGTAGCATGATAAATTTGACGGTTGGCACTTCTTTGGTACCTTAGGACTCTCTCCAGCGCTGCTCTCGATCTTGTTCCTTCTTGTTGATTTTCTCTTTGACCTCGATGGAGACTGACTCCCCTGCTTTTCTCCTCCCTCACTGCTCTGCTCCATGGCCGCTTCTTGGGTCTTTTGCTGCTCTAATCGCTTCTTAGCTTCCTCTGTAAAACAAAAAGTGGTATCTTTGGCTAATTTTTTTCTTTCAGAGAAAAGTTTTCTGCATACATAATCGTCGATCGATTGAAAGAGTACCGTAGGTTGGATTTTAATTGCGAGTATCTATTAATTACGAATTGCGAGTTTTTCTACGTTTCGCAATTAATAGTTCGCAAATATAAATGTGCACGTATACTACAGTACGATACGGGGTCGTCCATCGCAATTATTGGCTTCACAATTTGGCCTGACTTGACTAGAACGCAATCATTAAATAAACTACGCAATTAAAACCCGTCCTACGGTATCGATAGATCAATCGATCGATGGATTCTTTACCTCTCATGACGACCCTGATG
Source organism: Cliona cf. orientalis (assembly GCA_963930775.1). Classification (NCBI taxonomy): domain Eukaryota; kingdom Metazoa; phylum Porifera; class Demospongiae; order Clionaida; family Clionaidae; genus Cliona; species Cliona cf. orientalis. The sequence continues at coordinate 221,186 of OZ005699.1, read as the reverse complement.
GATGTTATCTTGAGCTGCTCGAGCGTCTTCCCTGCCAGGCTCTCCTCCGTGGCCGGGAGGTCAAATCGATGATCACTCACCTCGAGATTCCGCTTCTCACAGATGAGCCTGAGCAGCTGAGAGATGGTGACCTGCGGGTTCACACGGATCTTCGTTCTCTCGTCACGAGGCAACTCAACCTGGACCAGCTGTCGATCAGCCAGAGAGAGAGAGAGAGAGAGAGAGAGAGAGAGTATACATGCATAATATAATGTGGGGGTAGACGACAGTAGGATAAAATCTACATGTAAATTGCTCTCCTAAAATAATTAATAATTACACTGTAGTTAGGATAAAAAAAAGCATTTTTAATTTCATTTTAATACCTGCTCATTCGCTGATAATCCATTACTATCAGTAGCTTCAATGGGGGCAGCTGAAGGAGGAGGGTGAGGGGCGGGGCCAGTGGGCGGAGCTCTGGAGCCTTTCCTGACGACTTGCACCTCCTTGGTCCTCAGTGAGCCGACTGTGGTCGATGGCTTCAGTGGAGGGTGGTGGGCGGAGTCAGAGGGTGGAGCTATAATGAATTGAGTGTGTTCCAGCTGACACTTTTGACAGAACATCCTCAGAATTTGAATCATCGTAGTGCTGAGAGAGAGAGAGAGAGAGAGAGAGAGGAAGAATCCTTTACGTTTGGAAACTTTGACAGTTCAGTTCACAACCTCTAACCTCCCAACCCACCCTAGTCCCTTTCCTGCAGGTCCCACTAATAACATTAGTTTAAGGTTTCATAACAGTAATATAATAATAAGCCCATATTATAGTGACATGTTGATTGATGTCGATTCTACTTCTAATCGATGACTAAACAGTAATGCGGAGCCAATCCCCAAAGGCTATACTGTCACATGCATATCATAACACAGGAATTATTAACAAATTAACAACAATAATGTTATTATCCACACAACTAATGTAATATATACACCTTTACCTGTACACATGCTCTGTATTATCACAATATCTCCATAATATTATTAGTGCATACATGTTTATGGTTATGCACCCTTATCACACATGTGTGTGTGCACAACGGCAGCCCCTTATTGTGAGCATGTGTGCACGTGTGTACATTAGCGGGTAGCCACAGTTACTGCAAACAAAGTCAGCCAGTTAGCTGGTAAACACGTACATCATACTTTCCGCCACATTCAATAGTTTCTCGGTAATGAGCATTAATTTTATGTATGTATGTTTGTTTGAGAGTGAAAGGTTATGAACTTCTATGGGTTCTCAGTGTATATGGTGTGTGTATGTGTGCATGTGGCAAAAAAGGCATTTTAGTTTCCAAAATCATGAAACCTACAAAAACTTTTGTACTGTGTGGAAGCTACATACACTGTCATGTAGCTTGTATTTGTACATGTACATGTACATGTACATGTACAGGGTTTCTTTCAGAAAATTTCCCAAGAGGGGGCGAAACCAGGATTTGGTGAAATTTGGGGGGCAAAGTAGAATCAAAGAAGATGCCATAAAGGGGGGTGTGGGGGTCCTCCCCCAGAAAATTTTTGGAATTTAGGTCCTCTCAGACCGTTTCTGGCGCAATCTGAGAGCCAAAATTAGCTGTGCCATTGCCTATTTCTCTGTCACAGTATTTGTAATTGACAATGTGAGAATGCCAAGGGGGGGCAAAGTGGTTCCAAGGGGGGGCGAATGCCCCTCCCCGCCCCCCCCTGAAAGAAACCCTGATGTATGTATACCTGTAATGTACAATTTCTACATTATTATCCTACATGCACGTGTAGTGAGCTACATGTAGCTACATGTACAGTACAGCTAGCTCTAGCTAGCTAAAATATATACATAATAATATTATACAGCTATACAGCTTTAGCTAATAAGCACGTGAACATTTTCATGTCTGGTATAGTTACTAGCAGGTGGTATCAGGTTGCAGAATCTCACAGCGTACGTGTGTTGTGAATAGCCTGGGGGCAAGCCCCCTCGCCCCCCCTCCCCCACCCCCCCCCCCCCCATCTCCCACCCAATTAAATCATCAACGAACCACACCATCAATCGATCCATCTATCGATCGGTAACCGGGAGTCTTCAAGAGTATCATATCATCAAACAGTGGACCTGTCTATGACAGACATCCATTATATTATTATCTCCTGGTGTTGTACGATAGTGTGAGGCATTGAGCCTCCCTCACCGACAGCTGTGCCAGTGGCTACCTGCTATGACGGCTCATTTGCACCGCACACACAAATATTGATAAGACTAGAGCACTGCAGATCCATCAGCTTTCATGTATGATCGACAATTAACTCACTTGTGTTTGCACATTATCATCATCATAATATCGTACCTGTTCCTGACAGTGAGTAGGGTCGGCTCTCGGCCGGAGAACAACACTCGCAGCTGTACCTCGTCCCCCTGAAAATTCAGCGATGAAGGGGTTAACTTAATTAATCTGAGAAACTCTACTAATACATAGGTACCACTATATAGCCATGTACAGCAATTGAAGCTAAAAGGGTCAGATGATCATTAATCTAATAATTATAATACCTCGGGTGGTTTGGACATCATTGCATTCAACACTTCCGTGATTCTGTCATTCAACTGCAATAGTAATATACCACGTACATAGTACCAGATCACATGATTGTCACATGACATGATCGATGTACGTCTACATGTACCCACCTGAGTAGCTGTTTCCGAGTCCTTGAGTCGTATTCCATACGTGATGGGCTCCCCTCCCCCTCCCTTCGTCTGCCACTGAAGAAAGTCTTTCTTGGCGCGGAACTTGGTCCTCGGATCCAATCGACACTCCCAGACCTGTTGAATAAAAGTCAAAGTACAATCATGACACTGTACATGACAGTATAATATTTTACAGCTGAAAAATTCAATATTCAAAGATTGTGAAAACTCGGATATTTCAAGATTAATTCTGTTCCATAATACATTCACTCCGTACCTTGTCTTTCTTGAAGGCCGCTAGCTTCCATTCGCCAGCAGCCCTCCCCTCTCCCTCCAACAGGTGAATGCTGACTTGACCAGGAACCAGCTGAGACCAACTCTTAGTCTGAGGCTCTCCACGATACAACTGACCAAGATAAGACACTCTGCAGGTGTGCATGCAAGGGGGAAAGAGAGAGAGAGAGAGAGAGAGAGAGAGAGAGAGAGAGAGAGAGAGAGAGAGAGAGAGAGAGAGAGAGAGAGAGAGAGAGAGAGAGAGAGAGAGAGAGAGAGAGAGAGAGAGAGAGAGAGAGAGAGAGAGAGAGAGAGAGAGAGAGAGAGAGAGAGAGAGAGAGAGAGAGAGAGAGAGAGAGAGAGAGAGAGTCTGCATGCCTGACTGGATTCTGAGGGGAGGAGGGAGGCTTCAGGTGACTGACTGCCCATGCACTTAGGAAGCCGTTTGGCTGACTGACACCCAATGATACACTTAGAGCAGGTAGCTAGCTTGCTTCAATTTTCAACACCTGAGCGCACCTCAATGTAAACAAGCCCACAAATCACCAGCTCATATGATCATTACTCCAATTACCGGCCTCTGTTATCAGCTACAGCACTGGCAACAGGCTGATTACAGCGCTACGACAGAATTGACAAACCGTGGTCCGCTAAACAGTCCATTGCAATGAATAACAGATGCAGGAATTGGTGCAGTTTTGGAGATAAATTATACACATCTACGAAAGTATGGTAGCATGCAAGTACGTACAGTAGCCACCATAGGATTATCTGCTTATCCTACAGAGAATATCTATTATAGCCGAGTTACCCAAATGCAAAGTCAGATGCCTCACTATTTTCACTGTCATTTCGTTTAGCTACAGGCCAAGACATTTTTTGCTATCAATCAGCTATATATACCTGTGTATATATGTATGAGAGAGCTATAGTGGTAAAATTACCGCCTGAATTCCAATGCAATGCAGCATTCCAGACCACCGAGCTTAGTCTAGCACGAGTGGGAGAATACGCACACATACTGCACACCGCCCATAAACAAGGTAACTATCTCATTGTCTAAGGCCTTTGCACCACTCTCAACAATAATAACCCCAATTGAGAGAAACTTAAATAAAAGAGAACGGTGAATACTTAACGTGCTGCCGGCTTGTTCATACACAAGTAGCTTCATTGTTGAGAACATTGCCACAATGATAATATGCCATATACACAATATTATTATTATTAATATACCCCAATATAATTATTATGGTTGCTATAGAAGTAACAATTTGTGGAAGCAAAGTGGTGGAAGTCAGCAAATTATAGATAGTGCATTTACATTCTTACCACCTTGGCACCCACACAACTACAGACAGACATACAAGTGCTACACGCATTGAGATGCTGCGGGCAATTTTTCAAGTATTAATGATATGCTAACTTCCTTGTCAACAAGCAACGCCAGCAGTACCTTATTTAATAGTATTATACTACACTAACGTAGCCCGTAGGTTTAAATATGGATACCTACAGCTAGAGTAGGCGACCTAGCTGCGTGCGTAGCTGCCCTGGCTAGCCACACACAAAGCTATACAGTATTCATGACGAGAGAGCTATATAGTCCGAGGCAACCGGCCGCGACATCAAAGCTAATTGCTGACACTCGACGCGCGGACGATACACCTGTTCTTGGTCGATCGATCTCGCTAGATGAATTGATCTAGTGTCTGTATTTCTGCCGAACGGCTATATTATAGCACTGCAGCGTTAAATCAGAAAAAGATATGGCGTGTGGTTGGTCTGGGAAATGGCCCCCAATTTGCATCCCCTAACAGCTGAAAACACACAAGTACAAATTTCACATAATGGCGATCGATCGAGGACATTGGCAGGCGCGCGTGCATGTACGCAATTTCATAACTCACCGCTTATCCATTGCGGGTTAGTCTCTTGCCGATATAAAGCCGATCTCTCAACGTCAACTTGTTTGCAAAATTAATCGCTACGCCTCCTGACTGTACCGTGCTTTTGAACTTTACTTGGGGGGTGTGGCAGATCGATCAGCGACGCAAATTTAATTATGCAGCGCTTGCAGAATTTAATCAGATTACGTCACATCATGAATATTCATAATTAATTTCGAGACACCTGTGCATTTGTATTGGAGTTCTACAAAGAAATCTTTACAGTAGCCAACCTGCGCCACTGCTAGAATAATCATAAATAAATAAATAAAAAGTTCGATTCCCTAAGAACAAAAATAGAGACAAAATGGAATGAGATTGGTCAAGTTTCGAAGAGCATAGTAAATACTTGTATATCTGTAGAGAAATTGGGAGAGGATATCAAGACAAAAGGATGAATGAAAATGAAGGAATAGTCAGTTTCTGATCTGTCAAGTCAGCACCACCTCAGTCAATCTTGCTTGAGGATTGGCTCACGCAATTTGAAGAGCTATGACGTTTGTTCCTGCAGGGAAAATCGTATACAGAATGATACTGCTAGTCCTGAAGAGCGCTAAAATTCATATCGCCCGGCCCTCGAGCCTGCATATATATAGTCTGGGCTTCACTTGCGAATCCCAGACTAGCATTATACATGTAGCTGCATACGCACACACTAGGGATCGCTTCAGGCTAGCTAGAAAAAAACGAGCCCCACCCACATGTAGATTGACCGCCAAAATATCACTAGCCAACTAGATCAGTTTCTCTACTACTATTCTAAGGCTGCACTCACAGTTCCTTGCATTGATGTGGCAGGTGGCACTACCCTGTATATATGGTCAAATGAAATTGCTATGGAGATATTTTACGCCCTCAAAGTTGAGGCATGAAAATCAACTGTTGTGGTGGCATCATTCGTTATCTACCAATTTTAATACCAAACGGCTGTGTTCTGCTACTACTGCTATATCTGATAAACATCACTGGATGTATACACTTACAAAATCTCTCCTTTAATACCAACTAAATTTGACCCTGACTAGACAGCGAAGTATTCAATGATTCAGCATATACCCTCTACTCTCCAATTATATCGCTATTTTACATCCTGTAGTCAGCAAAGTATCAAAGCATGTTATTGAAATCAACAATTCCCAGCGATAAACATGAGCAATATCCAAGAAAAATGTACACAATGCAAGTATAATTAACGTATACTTTGTATGATTAAACATTACATAAATTTTAATGATGAGGTAATCAACCTTCCAAATAACCAAAATACCCCTACAATAATTAATAATTACGCCCACTCTGGTCACCATGGTAATAGTCCTGTTCTAATTGGTGCACAGCTGCGTTCTCAAGTACCTTGTTGCTCCGGTTACCATAATCAAATGTCTGGGTTCGCGATGCAATGCTCGAAGTTTTTGGCGGATATCCCCCCAGTCCGGGGGCCATGCTGGAAATATGCCCCTTCATCATGCCACCACTGGGACCACCACTGCCATCACTGTCTTGTAGGGGGTTCGTAAGAAGGTTTTTCTCCGTTACCAATTGTGTGATTTGCTGACTAAGCAGCGCTAGTTGTGTGCGCTGGGCATCAATTACCTGCTGGATCTGCTGCTGAGAAGCTGCCGCTGACGACGACGATGTCACCATTACACCTACTCCCGGAGGGCCTCCAACTCCATCAGTAGATCCATGTGCTCCCATCGCGTTAGTCGAATCTTTCAACTCAGCACCGGCAGTAGAAATAGCAGGTCCGATGTTCGCTCCCCCAGCATTAGAATTACCATTACCACTACTATTATTACCACTACTACTAGTCCCAGTTGTATCTACTTTGCTAGCGACGTCATGCAGTGACTCGAGTATGCTAGCGCTAAGGGGGACGGTGGGTAGGGGTACCGTGAGAGACGGCTTTATGTTAGGATTGGCTAGAGTTTTGTGAGCTTGCTTGACTTGAACTCCTTCAACACCTTCTTCTCCTTCTCCTCCCGCTGTTGGTGGTGCAGGAACTGCGGCTCCTAATTGCTGAGTTTGAACGATTGGTGGTGCTTCGCCTCCTCTTGGGGGATGTAATGAAGGAGGATTAACGATGGGGGCATGGGGGTGCAATTGAGGGGGCAGTACTGCTCCTCCAACTCCCGTGGGGGGAATGAGTGACGGTGGGTGATTTTGATTCAGGGGATATTGTTTCAAATTTGAGCCAGGGGGGCCAGAGGTGGAGGGGGGAGGTACGACGACCACTCCTCCTGTTGCCGCAGCCGCTGCTGGCATAGCTGTCCCGTGTGTTGGTGGCGGGATGTTGTGAAGCTGGTGCTGCTGTGCTGGTTGTGAGGCTTGTGGAGGGGCTTCCCCTCCTCCTTGAGGCTTGCTAGCCTGCTGTAGAGACCCGTTGGCAAGCTGAGAGAGAGACAGAGAACTACCGTCCCCACCACCGCTATTTCTAGTCGGCCCCACACTCCCACTTCTCTGCTGATGATGCGGCGGCTCCTTCACCGGCGACCCAGACTGAGACCGAGATCTACTCAAATCACTCAGCGTTAGTTTCGCGTTAACTGCAGTAGAGGTAGAGGTAGCGGCGGCGGATCCATTGCTACTTCCTGCCCCCTCTTTGGCCCCGCCCCCTGTAGCTGCTGCGGCTGCAGCTTCCTTTTTCCGTTTCTTTCTGCTCCACATTTCGTGACACTCCTGGTTCTTCGGGAGCCTGTCAGGGAGGAGAGAAATCGTATGCATACCAGAAATATCCAACTACATGTATGACATAATCGTGACATCATCAACATCATAACAACTACTACACCAAAAATGCACATGTAAAATCTTGCTCCACTACTATGATGTAATGATGACATCATGGAGCTGGAAAGGGAGGCAAACTTACTCGGGGGGCTGTATCTTCTGCTTGTCGACGGTTTTGAGGAAGGGGTGGTTGAGAGAATCGGCGGCCGATATCCTCTTGGAGGGGTCAAGGGTCAGCATCTTGTCGAGAAGATCCAGTGGAACATCCGGTATCATACTGTGAAACAAGAAGGAGAGAGGAGAGAGAGAGAGTCGACTTAAAAAACAATTTACACAAACTCTGACATATAATTATACAACTGATGATAGTTACGGCAAATCACTAAATGCACCTCTAGGTATTTTAGGAGGTAGCAAGGAATTAGGGATGAGGGAATGGATGTACATTGTACATACGTAACTTCACTGTACCTAACCAACGTTTTTACTAATTTAGCCTAGGTTTGCCAGGTGCCTACTCCAGAAGTCTATTCATAATATCATATCGACTCACTTTGCAAATTCTTCTTTGAGTCTTCTGCGATAGTACTTTTTGAACTTGAACGTCTGAAAGTGTGGCAGCTTGATGACCTCAGGCCACTCGGCAGGAGTAGGGGTACCACAGTAGCGACTGAAACAAGGAAATTATGAATTGTTTTGAATAACATTCTCTCTCTCTCACACACACAAATACATATGCACACACACACACATACACACACACAAATACACACATACACATGCACATGCACAAACACTGCACTCTGTACTTGACATTGAAGGTTTCTGGCAAACCTAGAGTACACCGCTACATACATGTACATAAACCTCCCACGATAAAAATGGTAACAACATGCATGCACGTGTACTATTTTAACTACGACATCACTACTACTATTACTAGTTGCAATTTTCAGTTCAGCATACAAGATTAGACAATGGTGCCAAGAGAGCGAAACTGCTGAGATAACGCTATAATTGGATCAAGGCTACAATTCGCTGCAATGCTGGGCGTGCCACAACCCTCCATGCTAGCTACACTCCACGTCAGCCCCACTCTAACCACATAAGGACAGGTCGGCTTGCAAGCACAGAGGCCAGCGCCATTCGGTAATTATCATCCAGACACTGCCACCCACAACACAAGCATGCTCAGGCATAAAAATCAAAAATTGGGAGCTATATTATAGCAATGACATGCCACTCAAAGACAGAAATTCTAACTAGACACTCCCAGTGGAATAGAGAGGTGATGCAATAATTAAAGCTTGGGATCACCTGATAATCTCCAACTGCTGCAGCTCCTGAGTGGCCTTAAAGAGTGGCTTCCTCGTGAACAGCTCACCTAGGATGCAACTAACACAGACAAAAAGAAAGAGAGAGACAGAGAGAGAGAGAGAGAGTGAGTGAGAGAAACATACAGAGAAAGAGAAAGAGAGAGAGAGAGAAACATACAGAGAAAGAGAAAAAGAGAGAGAGAGAGAGAGGCACAGAGCCATAGAAGGAAGAAAGTACATGTACATGTATATGTACAAGTGCCTCAAGACACACACATACACATTTTGAACACAACACATACACATACATGTACACGTACACACGACGCTGCAGATACACAACACCAGGTATTTTTCCTAGCTTTTGCTGACACAACACTTTCACTATCCAATAATTACGCACAAAAAACAGCTGCACACTCACCAAGCACAGCTTATGCAACAGAAATAGTCCTCACTTCTCTAAATTATACGTAATTAGCAGGGGCTTACCCACAGGACCACATGTCGACAGCTGGTCCGTAGTGCTCCTCGCCTAGCAACAGCTCGGGTGGGCGGTACCACAGCGTTATCACACAGTTGGTGTACAGACGGCTATAATTATAATTAGGGAAATAATACACATAATATTATGACAACGATGCAAATTACAGATCAAACTTAATATCTCAGCCGAAGTGTTCAAATCTGCTTGGCATACAGAAGGGAATCTTAGGCCAAATACGCTGATTAAAGGAGGTACCCTCAATTTGAAGGGGGAGCACTTCACTCCTCCATGTACATGTATATATAGCTGGGGCCATGCATAGCTATACAGTATATATAGTGAGCCATATTTTACAATGAATGTCAGGTACCTTTTGTCATCAGCATGGTAGAGCCTGGCCAAACCAAAGTCACCCAGTTTGAGTTGGCCCCTGCAATTAGCAAAGAATGCAAGCGCATCAATACACATATTCAGATATGCCATTATAAATGGTCTTGTGTGTGTATGCATGTGGCTTCCCTATCACAGTCATGGGGTAAACGCTACATGTATGTGGTGAGAATTGTACACCCTACGCTACAGCTATGTAGCTATTAGCAAGGGCTACATATTACAATATTAGTCATGTGATTATCACATGAAATTCAATAGGTTCATCTTCCACTGTAAGTCACGAACTTAAGGGCAACCATCCCATTGCCTGTTCAGGCAAACCTAATCCCCAGCATGGCAAAAGCCATTCAGAGTTTCCTAGCCTTGAGAATTAGAAGTGGCACTCACTTGCTGTTGATGAAGATGTTGGAGCATTTGAGATCTCTGTGCAGGAATCTCTTCGAGTGGCAGTAGTCCAGTGCTTCGACCAGTTGTCGGGTCAGGCTCTGGATGTGGAGCTCAGAGAATCGCACCATGCCTGACTCGAGGAGACCGCTCAGGTCATGATCACAGTACTCAAATACTAGGTAGAAGGCACCTGTATGAGAGAGATCAAAAAGAGAAAATTCGTCAACTTCAAGCAGGCAGTTTAGCACTCTTTTCTCGAATGTTATGAAAATTCACATACAGAAAGCTCTTTTCAACACGTTTCAACCCAAAAGAATTTCCCACCAAAAATTTTCTATTTCAGTCAAAATTTTCACCTTTACATGGCAATTATCCCCATCTTTGGTGGTACAACTATAAAATTCTAAGGAAACATACTCGACATCGACTGACCTTTGTCCTTCTTGAAGTCCTCGGCCCGTATCTTATCGGTGATGATCTCCTTCAAGTTGATGATGTTCTCGTGGCAGAGCTGCTTCAAGATCTTTATCTCTCTCACGGCCGTGATGGGGAACCCCTCTCGTTCGTTGTCGGTACGAACCATCTTCAGCGCAACAATCTCGTCGGTCACCGTGTCCCGGGCCTTGTACACCTTACCGTACGTACCTTCGCCGATTTGAGACAGAATTTCAAAAGCATCGATGCATCTCTCACTCCAAGCTCTCGGCCTGAGAGGCTCGTCTGGTAGAGACGGTGTAGCTATGCCAGCCGTCTGAGTTTGAAGGTCGCCGACCTGCCGAGAAGGGGATGATCCCACACTAATTGGACTCATAGATGGTTTGTGTGTTTCACTGTAGACGCTAGATGGCGTTTGAGGTTTTGATGTCTGACCATCGCTAAGGGGAGTAGTGCTGACGTCGGCACTTCCATCCGTGAATCCTGGATGTCCGGGGGGAAGCTGAAAGGGGGCCAGGCTTGGTACCGGAGGCAAGGGGGGCTTCTCAATATCCTCCGGAGGGGGGAGAGGGGGAGGAGGAATGGACGGGGGAGATGGAATTTCCTCTACGGGGGGCTGGGGGGCCACTGATGTATCCCCACTCTTAGGTGGCGGGACTGGTGTAGTAGATTCAGTAGCTAGAGACGGTGTATTTGAAGTAGTGTCGGGATCATTTGAGGAGGAAGGGGTTGGTTGCGACGTAGCAATTTTCTCTCTCCCCGGCGTTGAAGCTAGCGAGCTCCTCTCTGACGACTTCAGCTCTTCTAGTTTCGTTCTTACTGCAGGGGAAGACTTGGCATCAACGCTCGACACTTTCTCTCTCCTTTTCATTTCTTCATCTCTCTCCTTAGCTGACTCAGCGCCAGACGAGGTCGGTTTTTCTTTTTCGATACTTCTGATGATTGGTGAGCGAGGTCGCAAAGGTGACCGGGGCCGGCTGCTCACGGGGGAGCGTGGGCGTGGCGAGCGATAACGAGGGATAGAGGACCTACTTCTGGGTCGTTCCCTGTAGTCGTAACCCCCCGGAGATCGTGACCCCCTCCTGCTCAGCCGATGTCCCCCGCGAGATATGCTCCGTAATCTCGGGCTTCGACTTCTTGAGAACCTTCGCGGACTGGGACTTCTTGACATGCGTCTGTCTCCCATTCTTCCTCTGTGATACAGGGGGGAATCTCTCCTTCCCCCTCGGCCGTATGGAGGGGAGTGGGGAGGAGGAGATCGCGATCTTCGCCGAAAAGGCGGAGGAGACATGTAGCGATAGGGGGAAGGAGATCTCCTGCCCCTGCCGCCGTAAGGAGAAGGCGAGCGGCCATAACGAGGAGGGGGGCTTCGGTAGCGGGGAGGTGGGTACCGATTAGGCGATCGCGACGGACTTCGTCGAATCATGTAGTGATCAGGCGATCGGGAAGGGGTTCGTCGTCGGGGGAAACGACCCGGCGACCTGGGCGGAGTCCGTCTGTGGTGATAGTAGTGGTCAGGCGATCTAGATGGAGTGCGTCGCCTAGGATAACGATCGGGTGACCTTGAAGGTGTGCGTCTTCTAGGATATCGATCGGGTGATCTCGAGAATGAGCGTCTCCTTGGATATCGGTCAGGTGACCTGGAGAAGCTCCTCCTACCCCTATTAAAATAGCGATCAGGTGACCTAGAAGGTGTTCGTCTACCACCGCCACCCCGTGGATAGCGATCTGGTGATCGTGAGGGGCTGCGTCTTCTTGGATACCCTGACTCGTAACGATAGGGGCTCCTCCCTCCACGATAGTCATAGGCGTCTGGAGACGAGGGTGGAGACATATCGATGTAACCAGGAGGTCGGCTACTTTGCTGGTAGACTTTCGGCACCACCTTGGGCAGCTGTTTCTTGGTGGCATACTTTGAAGATTTCTTCTCTTTCGATAAATTATTTACGGGGCTCTCTGACTTTCTATCGTGATCGTGCCGTCTCTTTTTCTTGCGGTGGCTACTTCTCGACTGTGATGAACTTCGACTCCTGGCTCGACTCTTTTTCTTATGTTTCGAGACAGATACTGACCCGTACTCCTTCTTTTTCTTATGGTGCGACCTTTTCCCACCGCTAACGCTGTCTTCTTTCTTCATCGAAGAGGCAGGAGGACTCGTTTGCCCCTGCATGGTGTCTCTTTTCGACTCGGGCGGCGAATAGCTGACCAGGGAATCGTTACTCACGCTTTCCACGTGCTCCCTTGAGTCGGGGCTCGGCGTACTGTACGAACAGATACTTGCCAAGGCCGTACGGGACTTTGACGCCTCAGAGGACAACCTTTTGTTGCGTTTCTGCTTCTGTGCGTCCGTGGCGGCCATAATTTGACAGTGCGAAGGGAGTGTGTTCGCTTCCCCACAGCAAGATGGGCTTGTGTTGGTCCAGAGTATGGGTGCGTAGCGGTGCTAAGCGCCGTGGCTCGGCTCAGCCGGATTGCAATGGATTTGTGGAGTGTTCACAGGATCGCAGACGACATGTTGATTTCACTGGTTTTTTTGAAGCCGTGAGAAAAATTTTGTTTACAACCCACATCTGTTTCGGTTAATTAGAATGAATAGTGGTGTGCACGTGGTGCTGACTAAGCAGTTTGACATTAATTTTGACAATTGGGATAGTATGGCGGAAGAGCTGGAAGCCTTGGACGATGTCGAATTTGAAGGAGATCCCGATCTTATGATTGCATCGAGAGATTTTGAAAGAATTGCAGATGCACGCACCAATGTAGGCCCAAGTATGCTACATAATAATAAAATTTGTAGTTGTGCGCATGTGCATTTAATAGATATGTACATGAGCCCGCGCCAAAATTAAAATTTAATTATTACGTGTAAGCTTTCTCTATATATTTCAGGCTGGATACTTAGAAGGCATTGAGGCTGGGAAACAGCAAGGCTTAGAAGAAGGTTTTCACCACGGCCTTGTCAGAGGACTCCAACATACAATACATTGGGCCGTACTCCGTGGAAAAATAAGGTATATAGACCGTGCATCCATATAACATTAATTTTATGGTATTTAATTATGTACAATTTTATGTGTAGTGCTCTACAGGCACACTGCTCAAAAATTGCAAAGGAGCAAGGTCCACATTACAGCCAAGTCAGCACTCAGCTCAGTGAACTACTGGAGGTGGTAAGGGAGAGAGAAAAGAGATGGACAGAGAAGATGCTAGCCGAAGAGACCCAGGCTTTCCAGACGAGCTGCTCCCAACAGTTACTGGTGGACCAAGCAAAAAGTCAAGAAGCTAAAGAAAGTGGTTCTTCTGTTACACTAACTGAACTGATGTGTCGTGAAAAGATTTTGCCTCAAGACCAACTGGAGGAGCTGTATAGAAAACTAGAACAACTGAAAAGTCTGTTAAAATTACCCAAATGATGTTTCTTCCTACATTATTAAAATCAATGCTCATAATTATTTATAAAACTTAAAACCAGGAAGGACCTGGTGATCGAATCATGGGATATAATAATTGAAATGAAGTTAAGTGGTATATAATTTAATCATAAGAGAAATGGTATGAAAGTGAATGAATTGGCAAGAAAATAAAGGCAGTCACATGACCTGCTCAAAATGTCCACCACAGAATAAGCAAGTGCTGTGTTCCTCCAGCAGCTTCAATATCCAGCTACCTGAAATCAATGCAACCATAAGCTTTTGTGATTTTTATTTATCTAATCACAAGATCTACATTACCATAATAACAAATGCTGTGATCTGATTGGTCACTCAGAGGCCTGAGGCTGTAGCATCCCGAGCAAAATGAAGTAAAATAGTGGACCTCTAACCGACCAATCAGATTCCTAACTAACCTATGGTAATGCAGGTATTGTATAGGTATTGTAAGGTGTTGTAGGTCAGAAATCTGATTGGTCAATTGGTGGTCTACTATTGATTTTTACTTCTGCTACAGCCTCAGGCCTCTGAGTGACCAATCGAATCATAGTATTTATAACTATTATCATAATATGGTAATGTAGGTATTGTAGGTATTGTAAGGTATTGTAAGGTATTGTAGGTCAGAAATCCGATTGGTCAGTTGAAGGTTCGTTGTATATAGTATAACAAGGTCTACCTTCTGGTGAGGGGAGGGACAGAGCGTTGTTGAAGATGGTGCCACACTGCATGCAGCTGCCACATCTCGTGTCAGCCACAAGGCACAGTGTTATCCCACACCTCTCTGTAATGAAACATTATGGTCGTCATTAGCAACATTAATATTGATTTAACCCCTCTTCCACTATATTTATTAACTCACTCCAGGTGTGTCCATTCGGGCAGGTCTCATCGTACAGGTTGGTAGTGGGCAGTGGTTCACCACAGGCGGGGCACGGCTCACTTATGCTCCCTTCAGAGCTAATGCTACCCAATACCTGAGGAATAGTATAACTATAGCTGCTTGCACAATATTAAAATTTAACCCTCTAACCTTCTTTGCCAGCCAGACTGGTTGCCTGGCAACACTCTCCTCGGCCAACACACTCAACCAGTGACACATCAATCTCAGCGACACTGTACATTTAGGACGGAAAGAAAATTATTATAATACAATGAAAATATTTTTCAGAAGATCATTTTTCTTATATAGTCCCTGGAGCTCAAGGGCATAAAAGATACTATCCTACAAAATAGACTAATAATATTATGTAGGATAATATCCCACAAAATTAGAACATGTAGGATACTGTCCAACAAAATCAGAATTGATGGTACTCTATGCAGGATACTATCCTACAAAATTAGACTAATAATAATAATAATTATTATGTAGGATAATATCCCACAAAAATAGAGAATGTGTAGTACACTGTCTCACAAATTAGAATTGATGGTACTCTATGCAGGACACTATCCTACAAAAAAATTAGACCAATAATTATTATTATTATGTAGGATAATATCCCACAAAATTAGAATATGTAGTATACTGTCTTACAAAATTGGAGTTGATGATAATATTGTAGAACACTGTCTCACCATCTCTTAGTGTTTACACTCTTGATGTAATTGGGCAGGTTACAGTAAGTTACGGTAGATCGTAACTTGTTAACAGTTATTGCATATTATAGAAGAGCTATAAAATGTTACAGTATAATATTACCGTAGAAACTGGTTGTTAAGCGCATGCGCTTATAACACGCGGCAGCAAGAAAATATGCGCTTAACAAAAAGTATGCGCTTAACAGGAAGCATGCGCTTAATTAAAAGTGCTATAACACTGTAGGTGGGGCGTGCGTAAAGAACATTTCGAGGATAGAAAGGCCTACAACGATGGCCAAGAAGCGACCAGAGAGCGTAATTCTCGACGTTTTCTTCTCCAGTATACTTCTATCCGTCTTTCTGGGCTCATGTAACCGATCGCTCGTCGTTTAGGTGGCCTGCTGGGCATATGCGCCTAACAAAGAGCGGTAAGGCTCGCACAAAACTATGCGCTTAATAATAAGTATGCGCTTAACAGGGAGCAGCGCTTAACAACCAGTTTCTACGGTATACTATCATGGGATTAACAGTATATATATACAATGTCATTCTTTTGACTCACATGAGCTGCTGTCATCGATGGTTTGGTCGGCCAACTTCTGCTGGTCTCTCTCCTCCCTCCACTCAACCCACCTCCTCAGCGAGCTGCTTAAGTTCTGACTCATCAATTCATCCTTGCACCTTTTGACCTCTGCCTCATCCTTACCGGTTACCATGGCTACATGGAGGGCCACCCGAGGCTCGCTTGCACTGCTCCCCCTGACCTTCACCAGCTCATCTTCCGAAAGTCCTCTCAAATACTCAACAACGTCCCAGCTCCACAGCACTGGATAACAGAAAAATTTAATTTTATAGATTGATATCATAATTTTCATGCTACAGTTGTCTGTCCATCCGTCTGTGTGTACTATGACTGCAAATATCATCTCTCCTTTGCAGGACAGTGGCCATAATCTCTTTGACAAAATTAATAATATTGTGGTCTTGCTTACCTGACGAAATGTCGAAGGTTGATTCCTTATCAATCAGGGGTAAAAAATGGAGTTGAAATCTTTCACGAGTTTTGGGCCTACCATAGAGCTGCCTCTGGCTATAAAATTTAATAATAATGATACGCCTATTAATATTCACTCATGCTATTTATAGTAACAGACTCACTTGATGACAACAGCTGCATAGAGGCTATTTTTAGACATGGCTATACCATGTACATGCGTGGATTGAGTGCACATGCTGACTTGCTGTGCCTGTTGAACCGTTTCCATGGTGATGAGTGATGGAGTCACGTGACTGTCATGTGACATGGGAGGCTGGAATGTCTGTAGTGTGCCATCAAGGGATGTGGAGACAAACTGCCAGCTGGCAGTAGAGAGAGAGCAAATATCTAGAGAGAGAGAGCAAACAGATTGATCAGTCTTGCCAATTCTTCAGGAGAGGAGGGGGGGGGGGGGAATCGGACATAATCCAGTGCCTTAGCACTATTCTTTATTATACACTTTAGAAATTCTAGGGGCCGGGAGGGAGGAGGGTTGGAAATCCCCCATGCTTTCCATCCTCAAAATAAACATGAAAGGTTAATGTCACAGTGCCTCCAAGTATATGCAGTATTTTTAGTGAATTCTGACCATAAATACTGATAAAATTTCAAAAACACTGAAAACTGGGAGAATTAAATAGTACATACATCATATATGGAGCTCTTTGTAAACTACTGAAAAATACTGAAAATGTATACAAAATACTGAAAAATGGGAAGATTTATACTGAAAGACAGGAGAGCAGCTTGGAGGCACTGATGTCAACTGCATGTTACCTGAGACAGTGACCGAGTGTATTCCAGAGACTAGTGCGTAGTTTGGGAGGTTCATGACATCAAAGAGAACTACCAGCGAGCCTTTGCTGGCCGCCAACCATCGAGGGCAGGTTGGAGATTGCTAAAGGAGATAATTACATACAACAAAAAGTTGGAGAATTAAGCCATGATTATGATAGAAAATGTAATAATTATTAGGCAGTTGTCCACCTCCTCTCAGGGAGAGAGGAAGCCCCTGTCCTGATTGCTAATCCCTACTAACTACCGTACTTAATCTTAATACTACATATGGAAAAAAAACAATTTCAATTTTGAAACAGCACGCTTTTCTGGTAAAGGTCATCAATCACTTCATATAATATACACGTTATGAGAATTTCTAAAATGCTAATTTCTTACGTAAAATGGATCATACGTTGTATTCGATTAATTACAGTAACTAACATTGGGATGGTCCCAGGCCAGGCAGTGAACTGGTGCCGAGTCTTCCTCCGTCCAAAGGAGAGAGAGGGAGGGGTTGAGGAGAGAGAGGGAGAGGTCGCTCCAGTGAAGCATGCCCACCGTACCATCAGTCAGCCCAACACCCAGCCAAGCACCTGCACTCAATTATCACACCATGTGTAGAGTGAAAAAAATTTCGTTGGAATTAATTTCTCACCGTTGCCTCTGCGAGTCCACCTGAGACTGGAAATCCAAGTGTTCTGTTCTTTCTTTCCCTCCATGAAGCCATCAAATACAAGAAGGGTCATCACATTACTCTCACTGCAGAAATGCATAAAAATTACCGTAGTTAAAACGGATGATCTAATTTAACATAAGAAATTAGCATTTTGGGAATTCTCATAACATGTATATATGAAGCGATTGACGACTCTTACCAGAAATATGCGTATTTTTTCCATACATACCGTATTTATTCGAATAGAAGCCGCACCCCGAATAGTAGCCGCCCTCGAATAGTAGCCGCACCTGGAGGTCCACCAAAGATATAGTAGCCGCCCTCAAATAGTAGCCGCACGCATGCGTGAACACAATGAAGTGGGTGTGGCCACGTTCGCACGCCATAAACGATCGTCAGTTCGAGGCCAAAGCATGACAGAAGACGTCCCTAGCTTGGTTCTGCTGCTGTTTTTCGATCATAATAACTCGTCTATTCGAAAAGTAGTCCTGAAAATCAGTCCATCACAACAAGATACCACCGGGTCGGCGCAAAGGTATTCCTCCGAAATAAATAAAAGCCGTCCTCGAATAAGAGCCGCCCTCGATTAGTAGCCGCACTCCAGCAAGGCTGAAATTAATAGTAGCCGCGGCTACTATTCGAATAAATACGGTAGTATAATATATTAATTAGATTAAGTCGGTAATTTGGCTATTGAAAATCCCAAAATCGTATGTAATCATATCTATACAAAAATGCTGCACTAATAGGGATGTACTCACCAGCCACTGTCCAATGGAACCTCAACTCCCATCAAAATCACATGACCTAGACGAGTCGCCATGGCAACCAATGCGAGACTGGTGGCCTTATCGTTGAGCTCAGTCTTTACGAGAGCGGGAAGCCACGCAAAACACGTCACCGTTAGCGACAGCCTGCGATGAACAAACCCACGGTGAGGCTGACTGGAGGACTCAGAAGTTACTCTTTCTTCATTGTTTTCATCACTGGCATCGCTTTTTGATTGTGGCTCAGTCTGTTGGTTATTGTCGTTGGCAGTCAGTTGATGAGGTGAGGGGTGTGTGCCGTTGTCGGGGGTCGTGGAGGTCGTTGTCATGGCGGCAGTGGCAGTGGTTGTGCCATTGCTGGGGGTCGTGGAGATCGTCGTCATGGTGGCAGTGGTGGTGGGTGTGGCAGTGGGTGTGTGCTGAGGGGTGAAGTCGCATGTGAGCATGTGCGCATTGTGCTGAGCTGTCAGATCTGTGAAGGAAGGATATAATTATAGTAATATTATTCACAGCAAAAGGTGAGAATTTTCCATCGCGCTGAAATTGATTATGATCCTCTAAGATGTGTAGTACCGTAGATCGGGAAATTTTCGTTGTTAAAAATTTTTCGACAAAGATCTTTCCCGACGAAAGGGAAATAATTTGTGCACATTAGTTAATACAATGATGTATTACGTACATTTGTGTATGTGACAAAAATTAGACTACGCGAAAATTTAACGAGTGAAATATTTTACTGGCGAAAAATATCCCGATCTACGGTATATATTCCCCCCTCCTATAATAAGATAATCAATGCTTTCCCCCCCTTACCCATGACCAATCTCCACTGGTTGCCTAGGAGACCAGGAGGGGCATAGAGCAACAGTCGACCACCACGAGTCAAACAAGATAGAAGGCACCTGAAAGTACAAAGGTCAACATTAAGTATGCCATCCTCCCCCTTCGATTGTCATACCCTCCAAGTGCACTGCATCCTGGAGGCGTCCAATCAGAACTCTTAAACAGGTCACATGACGGTAATGTCACTGCTGCCATGTCCTGTGGCTGCAGAGCAGGATCAATGATTTCCATGAAGGGCCAGTTTCCCGCCGGCGGGAAATACTTCAGTGGGGTGTACTGGGCACTGCCTAGTTCTAGCGCAGACAGCTGACTTTTGATCGGAGCTGGCACAGTGCTGGTAATGAACAGGGGCAGTCTCCTTTCATTATCAGCTGAGGAAGGAGAATCATGTGTGTTCACAACACTCAGAGGAACTCTTAATGTCTGTGAGTGATGATACAGAGATTTATATGAGGGAGAGGGAGAGAGAAAGAGAAGAGATTTTACCAGGACATAAACCACTTCATTCGTGGTGACGGCTATTCTCTGATCTTCTGACCACGACGCAGCACACGGCTCGGAGCTCGAGTGCGATAGAGACACGTAGCACTCGCTGCTCATCTTTACGATCATTCATCTGATCATCTTCCCGCCATTTTATGTCGAATTGATGTTGGTATTGGTCGTCAGTGGTAATAGCCCCACCCATCTATGACCTCACAATCTGCGCATGCGTTTTGTATTCCACATACCAAAGCATGAAAAGAGGGTACAAATTGGGACATTAAATTTTTTTACTAACTAAATTTCTATTCTCGAAAAAAAAATTCATTATTCTTGCTTCTTGCTAGTCTTAGCCTTCAATTTCAGGAGATCTGCAACGAGGTTCCTCCGCAGGATGGTGGCAGCACAGAGCATACCTCCCATCATGGCCCCCGCAAATCCACACAGAAACACATCCTGTCCAGTCAGGTAGAGCCCGGGGACTCCAATCTCGGGTCGAAGGTCGGCCACGGTGTGGGCGGAGAATCGGACGGTGTCGTGGTCGACCCCGTAGACCTCTCCCCGAGAGGTGCCAAGGTAGTGCATGTTGCTGAGAGGAGTCCCCACCTCAAGGTACTCTTTGTGATCGGCTAGCTGGGGGAACAACTCACACACCTGCATACAGCATGACATTGTACTTATCCAAGAGAACAAAAGCATTAGCACAATAATATAATACAACAATGGAAAATGCTGAATACTAGGCATTAGAAAAGCTGAAAATAATATCTAATTTTGTGAAAAATCCAATCCCGATAGTTACATTTCGAGAATATACAATAGCAGAAATAATGCAGTCTAGCCCATACAACCTCAAATTAAAATAAGGCACTAGCTCCTGATAAGATCTTAAGAGTTATCTACACAGTATTATACATGCACAATCACTAAACTACCTGCTGCCAGAGCTGAGAAGCAAAGGCATTCTTAAGCTGTTCGTAGTCCTCTCCTCGGTGATTGACTCTCCCGTCCTTCCATGCCTCAAACCACTCGTATGGTGTTACCGTGACGACGGTACAAGTGGATTTCCCAGGGTAACGGTCGTTGTACGTTGGATCCTTTGTCGAGGGGAAGGAGATGAACAGAAGAGGAATGGGTGATGCCGCCGCTTCTTCTGCTGATAGTTTGACAAATTTATCCACCGTTCCATCCAAATCAGCATCTGTAAACGCCCAAACGTTGCTGGCCTTCAAGCCAAGCTCTTCCTTCGTCCCGTCAAGTCCGATAAAGACCGACATAAGCCCAGTTCCGGGACGGACCTTTTTCACAAGATTCTTCAAGCCACAGTCCTTAACGACCTTTGAAGGAAGGAGTTTCCCCAGTGTATTGTGGAGACCAGCGTCGGAAATGATCATGGGGGCAACTATTTCAAAGACGTTGTGACCTTGCTTTACACGTACGCCAGTCACATGACCTTTCTCATCGTCCCAGATGATGTCGACGACCTTAGCTCGCACGAGGACACGCCCACCTGCCGCCTCGATGGTGGGGATTATTTGGAAAGGGATCTCACTGGCTCCGCCCCTCGGATAGTAGCCACCGTAAGTGAAATGATTGGTCAGAATTGCTTGCATTGCAAATGAGGCATCCTTTGGCACAGTGCCTGAGGAACAGCGCATGTGTGTGTGAGTGTGTGTTACTAATAATTCACAAGACATTGTTTGGAAGTTCTCAATTTCTCAAAATAAACAGAAGTAGCTAACCCTTGCATACTACGCAATACTGCACAATACTGCAAAGATACAAATGTATGGGCCCATAATAAAATTAATACTATGCAATGTACACCACAGACAATAAGTCAATATACTACATGTACAGAATGTACATCATTTTTTTCATTATTCTATAGAGAACATCAATACTCTTGGCATGCACACACACCAACACCGTTGCTCACCATAGTCCCCAAAGGAGTAGGCCAGCACAGCCTTCAAGTGTTGATTATCAGTCAGTTCATTCAGCACTTCAGAGAGAGACCTGTGGTAGTACTTTAGCGCGGGTACGAATCGATGCAAGAGAGAGCTCGAGATTAGCAGTTTCACCAGCCACTTGGGCAACACCTTCATCAAGAACGTAGACGTCATTGACTTTCTGATCATCCTCAGGATGTCAAAGTATTTCCGAATTGCCTTCTCTTCGCTGGGGAAGCTTTTGATCAGCGAGTCCATCAACTTCCCTCGCCCCGAGGGGATTGGGTAAGTCTTACGGTCGTCCCCGGCTCCGATGATTACGTCATCGTAGACGTCCTCGAGCTTGACCCAGTCCGTGGCCGACTCTGTGATCTGGTCTAGAAGAACGTGCTGCAAGGTGCCGCGAACCATCTCGCCGATGTAGTGGATCCCAGTGTCAAATTCAAAACCTTTCTCCACATAGGTATGACAACAGCCACCGGCCTGGGGAGGGAGACAATAATACTATTAGAAGAGTCATAGTAACATACACATAATATTATTATTATAGTAATAATTATTATTGGAATATAGAAATTTTGCTCCTTAAAGCATTACACTAAGGTACACATGTACACGTAGATATTAAATCTGTGAATAATAAAATTATGTGGCTGATACGCATTTTTTTGGCTTTTCACAGCTTGCACAGACAAGGAAAATTATTTTCCAATCAGCATTCAGAGTCTTTGCGAAATCATTACTTAATTCTAAGCAGTCCGTTAATACCTGGTCATGTTGCTCAAGGACAAGTACTTTCCTCCCGATCTTTGCCAGCAGAGCAGCTGTCGTCAGCCCGCCAATTCCACTGCCGATCACTATCGCATCGAGATCGCTTGGAACTCGATCAACAGAGAAACTTTGCTTCAGAACCTTATCTCTCTCTTTGGGATCCGTCACCAGCTTAGCACCAAGACGCTTCCTGAAGGCGCAAAATAGACAAAAATAAATTTTGACAAAAAAATAATACTCCTTTTTTTAAGGCCTCGTGTAATTGGATATGCTTCAGTGATAATCTGCATACTGCTCAGCTACTGATCTTTTATGGCTCACCTAGCAGGTTCTCTGAATGGATTCTTACTCTCTCCGCCGCTAGGAGAAACTAGCACCCATAGCTGACGTTTAGCTGCTCCGTAGAGCAACGCTAGAAGGATGGACGACAAAAGAAACACAGCAATCAACTGCCACATGCTCTCTCTCTCTCCCTCAATTTAATTAGTAGCTCAGGCCGCAAGGTCACCTTCACCTTTAATAGCCCCGCCCAACGAGCCAGCAGAATGCCGTACACGCGCGTATTGAGACAGATCTCCGTTCCGTTCCATGAATCGATGGATGACGACCACTTACCAGACATATAACAACATGATCTGTAGAAGACTTTTGTCTAGGAGACTGGTCAGGAGGAAGCTGTCTGGCTGCTCTAGAGTGCTGCTGGAGAGGCTGAGAGGTCAGAGTTCATCTGGAGATGTGCTGATCCTTGGTATCGAGAGCAGCTGTGACGACACTGGGGTGGCGCTGCTGCACGAAGATGGGCGTGTCCTGGGCGAGGCCATCCAATCACAGATACATGTGCATCAGGAGTAAGTAGGTGACCATCTTTTTAATAACAATACTGTTACTCCCATGGAGTCTAATTTATAGTAATTACATCTTATATATATACTAATAATTATTAAAAAGGAACATGCGTAACATACGTTAATTTTTAATAGATGTGTACTTACTTGTAATTTTTTTTTCCAAAGTACAACGTACAGCGTACACTAATAAACATAATTATGTACTAAGCTCTATATAGTTGTTTCTTATTTTTTGGAATGATTAAATCATTTCCTCAGAAATTTCTGCCTAATGATTGCATGTCATCTTCTAGGACTGGAGGGATAGTCCCTAATGTTGCCGGACAATTACATCATGAGAATTTAGCATTGGTCACCAACGCAGCTCTGGAGAAGAGTGGGTGTGGTTTGGAGGGTGTATCGGCAGTTGCTGTGACGATAGGACCTGGTCTAGCTCCTTGTTTGAAGGAAGGCCTCATCTTCGCAAAGAATCTTGCTCAGAGATACAAGTAAATCACAATTATTGTAATGTTGTAATATCCTACAAAATTTGATAATTATTAGCTTGTGTACTTAGAATGAGTACACCCCTGTCATTAACTATCTAATTGCCCTTAGGAAGCCACTCATCCCAGTCCACCACATGGAGGCACATGCTCTAATGCCCAGGCAACAAATGGAGTAAGTGACTATTACTATTACCAAAAATCCTCGTTGTAGGATCATTCCGATTCCTATATAAACTATGCAGTATTCCATTCCCATTCCTGGTTCTGCTAGTGTCTGGTGGTCACTGCATCCTAGGAGTGGCTGAAGCTCCCGGCAGTTTCTGTCGTCTAGGTCAGACGAGAGATGACAGTCCTGGTGAGGCATTAGACAAGGTGGCACGGTGGATGGCACTGCACAAGCATGGCCGAGTTCCCGGTCATTTGCCCGGGGGAGCAGCCATTGAGCTGCTGGCCAGACGGGGAAATCCCCCAGAGCAGCTGAAACAAGATCTGTTCTTGGATATCATGACAAAAAGGTACATCCTTCTCACAATCACTGATTTCATTGTTGTAGTAATGTTATTAATTTTGAGTTCAGTCGTTGCTGTGATTTTTCTTTTTCTGGCCTGAAGACTGGTGCTCGAAAAGTGATCACAAGAATAGCATCAGAAAGTGAGAAAATTAATATAATAATTTTATTATAGTTGCTATAGCTACAGCACGCTTTAGGTGGGTGGGTGGAGTCTGGAGATAAGCCCCTCCCACAGTGTGAGGACGTAGCGGCAGTCTTCCAGGACGCTGTGGTCAAGCATCTTCTGCAGAGAACACAGCGAGCACTGCTCTACTGCCAACAGACATTACCTCAGGTCAAACACTTGGTGAGCCATGCATAATCAGAGATCACAATTAAGCTAGTCACAAGATTGTCACAACTTAGTATAATATTATAGCAAGATGCAAGGGTGTACACAGTATGACAAAATTAATAGTAGCTGTTGAGTGCTTGGCAACTAGATCAGCCTTGCGTATTGTCTGAAATAATGCATACATTGACAATGTCATGGGATCACTATAGCATGAAAGGTACATCGTATAATAAAATTTTGATGATTAAAATTTATGCTTTCCGTGTAGGTTGTTTCTGGGGGTGTGGCCAGCAACCGTTACCTCGGAGAGAAGCTGGAGCAGCTGTGCCGCGATCACAGCTTCACTCTCCACACTCCTCCCCCTCCATTCTGCACCGACAACGGAATCATGATAGCGTGGGCTGCCCTGGAACACCTCAAGTGGGACCAGGGTCAAAGTACGACCGGCAGCACCTCGGATCAATCACCGTGGAAACAACCTACTCCTCCTGCAAAGGGGGTATGTTCCTAGAGAGATATTTATGACATTGTATATTGTTATAAATTTTTGTTTGAAGTAGACCTGTAATAGTGTATTATTATTAATTTATAATAACTAAGTCTTGTAGAATCCAAGCCAATAAAAATAATTATTGCAAAATATTTTTGTTTCAATAAATTTGGATCCTTAGGTGATAAAGAGACGAACTGTTGAGCTGGAGCCTCTGCAGTTGATGTATGATGGCAGCGAGATGGAGGGGTTGGAGTTCAGACCAAGATGGCCGCTTGGAAAAGATGTATCTGACAGCGTGAGACAGTGTAACATAAAATTACCAAAATCAAACTACTTTAAGAGCTAGGTATAATAATAATAATATTATTATTGTGCCATAAAGTGTTCAATATTCTCACCAATCAAACCTGTACAATGCTAATTTTTTATTAATCCGCCGTGCGCATGCGCAGTGATAGAGAATCATGGCGAATATTGCAAGATTTTGTGGAGCATCACTGTCCTCCTTCACACAAAGAAGCGTGTTCTTCTCTCGACACTTCGCCGCGACTGCGAGCACCAATGCCACCCTTAATCGCTTCAACAAACCCCTCAGCGGCGCGGAGATACCAAGATCGGGAGGAATAACAACCGCCTTCCGTCTTCCCTTTGTACAAGACGACAAACTTGAGGGCCTGGACGCCTGCTTCGTCGGTATCCCGATGGATCAGGGCGCTACAAATCGCTCTGGCCAGAGACTCGCGCCCAGGGCGATACGGAATGAGTCCGTGATGGTTCGCCCGGTCAACATGACTGGAGCAGTACCATTCGATAGCCTCCAGGTGGCCGACATTGGTGATGTCCCAACGGCACCTTACAATCTATCGCGCACTCTCGACATGATAACAGCTTTCTACCGCAAGGTTCTAGCTGCAGGGCCGGTCCCTCTGACGCTCGGAGGGGACCATACTCTCAGTTTGCCCGTTCTGAGAGCTTTCAGGGAGCACTACGGTCGACCCGTGGGACTAATCCAGATAGATGCACACCCAGATTTACTGGATGAGCTGAACGGTGAAAAGATAGGCAGCTTGACACCATTTCGGCGAGCACTGGAGGAAGATCTGATTGATCCAAAGTTCATGGTTCAGATAGGTCTGAGGGGGACGCTCCAGAGTGAGGATGAAATCACCGAACAATTTGATTGGGCACAGAAACAAGTAATGTGTGCAGTTCGTGCATGTGTTTTGGAGGGAAATTATAGTTTTATTTTATGTTAACAGAAGCCAATATTACGAGATATAATGAGACGATCTTTCAGTTTTATCATGTGGTTGGGTTCAAAGGTGGGTACCAGCTGATTGATCAACCCTTTACCGGCCATAATAATACGGTGCACAAAATTAACGTGGGTTAGTGGAGACTAAGTATTCTAATCATTATTGCATGGAGACAAAAGTCAATTTATTCATTATTAAAATTATTCAATTGTGTGCCCTAAAATTCAAAATTATGCCTTATAATGCTCACACACCTATTATGCCGCCATAATTTTCAAGGGCCACTAGGTCCATGGGTAGGGAGAGTTCTCGTAGGACAAAAGAGCTATTTAAATCTATCACCCCTAGTTCTCAAGGCTGTCTTTTTTTGTTGGAATTAACTTGCCCAAGATCACAATGGGATAGTTGTCCCTCAGATTTAGGATTATGTGAAACCTACTGAATTTTCACATAGCTAACCCCTCCCTTTCTTCTAAAGGATGTTATGAATTGCTGTATGGATCTTTATCATTATTCATTGATAATTGAGATGTTTGTAGGCCTATAGCATATTATTATAGGTTCTAGCATACAATTCATGTGTGTATAATATTATACACGATGCAGGGTGTAAAAATAGTATTGGCTGAACAGTGCTGGCATAAATCACTATCGCCGCTAATGGACGCTGTGAGGAAGGAATTCAAAGATGTTCCCACTTATATCACTTTCGATATTGACGGAGTAGATCCAAGTTGCTGCCCAGGCACAGGTAATTCAGTATTCTATAGTACAGTGACCACCTATTGATACTTTGTAGTGATCATTGATGAAATCATTTTAACAATAGCTGCATGTTCCTTACTATTATTCTCATGATAATTTTATTATTATTCAATTGTTTGAGCTGTACTGTCAGGCATTAAAACCAATTCAGAAATCTGAGTCAACGCAAATAATTGCTATAGATCAGATTTGGTCATAATAATAATAATTATTATATTTTTATAAATTGATTTTTATCTCGGTGACTTGTGCACACACGTGCTACTCTAGGTACGCATGAAATAGGCGGTTTGACTTCTGTTCAAGTGCTGGAGATAATTCGAGGATGCAGGGGACTCAATATTGTCGGGGGCGATGTAACAGAGGTAAATTCAGTCATGGACTACACTGTCATAAGTTCCTTAAGTTTGTCCGTCTTAATAATGGCCATCCCTGAGTCACAGTATAATTATGCACTCATATTATACTTTGCATGTCTGGATTACTCCCATGCAGGTGAATCCTCTGTATGACCCAAACGGGGGGACTGCCCTCATGGCTGCTACCATCCTCTTTGAAATGCTCTGTGTTCTGCCTGGAGTGAAGTATCTTGATTTTAGTAAAGCGAACTGGAATACATTTCATTTCTGAACTGACTGAGTTATGATAGGTCGACCTATACAATGTACCTGCATGCCCATTAATTTTAAAATATGCAAAGGTAATAACATGATAATAATATATTATTGATCACTATTATGCTGGTGGTGTACTGATGACAATCTTGAGTCGGTAGCTATAATTATTATCGTTATGTTAAATACCTTTATAAAAATGTAGAACGCGACTATCGCGCTAAAATAACAAAGGTTTAACAAATATTTAATTAAAATTTAATTACTAAAATGTGGCTTACACAAGGCATGGTATGCTCGTGCGCGCTGTGAATATTATAGTAAAAGTTGCAAAAAAATGCGGCTTACGCGCTGTGAAAAGTCGCGCCGCTGCGCTGCATGCAAGGACAATGGCGCCGAGCGCGTGGCTACCATACCAGATTCATGGAGCGGCGACGTTGGAGGCCAATACGAGCCTGAATGGTAATTAAAATTTAATACTATAGTGCTAGTGATCGATGCGCTTCATACTCTTGATAATATAATATCATTGAAATGGCTACCGACCACGAAGGAGACTATGAAAAGTTCGATCCACTTACCTTTTTGGAAATGCGTTACCGAAAGACCACCGATTACTATCGTTTCTCGTTTCCACTGCAAGAGTACCACAGCTTCTTTACCAAGACCTTTAGCGGCAACGGCAAGACGTTGAAGGTTCTTGACTATGGATGTGGACCAGTCCTTATGTGTGTTATCAGCGCTGTACCATTCGCTTCGGAAATCGTAATGGCTGACATAGTACCTGAATGCCTAGTTGAGTTAAGGAAATGGATACAAGATGATCCGAGTGCGTTCAATTGGGGCTCTCATTTTGAACATGTTGTGCAAAAATTGGAAGGAAAGGGGAAGGATGCAGCAGAAGAAAGGGAAGCAGAGATGCGTAAAGCGATAAAGGCAGTGGTACACTGCGATATTTTTCAAGAAAATCCCATTGAAAAGGGATACGAAGGCCCCTACGACGTCGTCATGAGCAATCTCGCCATCGACGGTGCTTGCAAAACCATCGAAGAATTCAAGACGGCGCTCCGAAAGCTTGCGGGTCTTCTCAAGCCAGGCGGGAGGTTGACCATGTACACTAGCTCGACCAGTGACGCTAACGTGGGCAAGAAATATTCCTATGGCGTCGGAGATTCCGGAGATAGTCTGGATAGGTTCCCCTTCCTCGCTTTCACGAGGGAGGTTCTCACGGGTCTGCTGGAAGGTGCTGGCTTTACGGACGTTTACATCAACGGCTGTGACAGCGGTACATTAAAGGAGGATAAATTGTCTGGTAATGTCGGCGCCTGGGCTATGACTATGCCTGAAGATTTTCTAGGCTTCTTGTTCGTTCACGCCACAAAGAAAACTTAAGTATATAACATTATAGCATAGTAAGTAATATTTATGATGCTTTCTTGCACCTGTATCTTATTGACGATTGAGTTGCAGATCTGTTCCCTGCGCATCGCACTAGTGCGCGTGCGCATGCGCAAGCATTATCATGATTTAGAAATAGTCTCTAGACAATTCTGTGACGCACATTTTCTATGATCGTAGTCTGGCCATTTTCGATTCGAGGCCTGAGAAATCAGACTGCAGCGAGGTAAGGACATTCCATGAATAGGTACAGGGTCGTCACTATGATTTGCATAATAATTATTATCAGGGACTAAAATGGCTACCGACCACGAAGGAGACTATGAAAAGTTTGATCCACTTACCTTTTTGGAAATGCGTTACCGAAAGACCACCGATTACTATCGTTTCTCGTTTCCACTGCAAGAGTATCACAACTTCTTTACCAAGACCTTTAGCGGCAACGGCAAGACGTTGAAGGTTCTTGACTATGGATGTGGACCAGTCCTTATGTATGTTATCAGCGCTGTACCATTCGCTTCAGAAATCGTAATGGCCGACATCGTACCTGAATGCCTGGATGAGATAAAGAAATGGATACAAAATGACCCGAGTGCGTTCAATTGGGGCTCTCATTTTGAACATGTTGTGCAAAAATTGGAAGGAAAGGGGAAGGATGCAGCAGAAGAAAGAGAAGCAGAGATGCGTAAAGCAATAAAGGCAGTGGTACACTGCGACATTTTTAAAGAAAATCCCATTGAAAAGGGATACGAAGGCCCCTACGACGTCGTCATGAACAATCTCTGCTTTGACGCTGCTTGCAAAACCATTGAAGAATTCAAGACAGCGCTCAGCAAGCTTGCGAGTCTTCTTAAGCCAGGTGGGAAACTCACCATGTATGTTGACTCAATCAGTGATGCTAATGTGGGCAAGACTTATTTATATGGTGTCGGAGATTCTGATGATATGGAAAGGTTCAGCTTCATTGGTTTCTCGAGGGAATTTCTGACGACTACACTGGAGAGTGCTGGCTTTACGGACGTTTACATCAACGGCTGTGACAGCGGTACATTAAAGGAGGATAAATTATCTGGTAATGTCGGCGCCTGGGCTATGACTATGCCTGAAGATTTTCTTGGCTATCTGTTCGTTCACGCCACAAAGAAGACCTGACTAATATGACTGTGGAGCTAGGCACAATTAAAGTATGAGAATTAGGGGACAAAGCATAATAATTCTTCAAATTAATATGCTGGAATGCCACGCTGTTGGCACTAAAATTAATACCCGGTAAATGTTGTTTTATGGAGATTATAACCAAAAATAATTAATTATGATAAAACCATCAGATTCTATTATAATAATATTACACACTACAATAATTCTGTGAACTTTGATATTGTCTATGATTTATTGGTCTGAAGTTTGGCCATTCTCGATTCGAGGCCTGAGAACTCAGACTGCAGCGAGGTAAGGTTCTCCTGGACCGAACTTTGAACCTACATGAACAATGATGACAATGTCAATTATACATTCCAGGATAGGTATATACAGGGTTGTCACTACATCTAGACTCAGTAACAAAAATTAATTCATACCTTTGTGAGAAGCTTTTGCAGCTCTGTGACCTGTTTAGAGACCTGGTGCTGGCTGTCAGACATGTAGGCCACGCTACCAGCGAACTGGGAGGCTCTCTCATGCAGCTCCCTGAGGGCGTGTAGCCTAGCGACCAGCTCGGGGATCAGCGGAGCCACCGAACTGACACGACCAACCACATCAAGAGCTTCACTCACCTAGATCACACACACACAAAAAGGTCATGGAATGGAAAATTGAAAAACAGAATCTGACAGGGCTCGGCGTTCATAGCAACTGGGATGCGTACCCATACCCTCATGTAATGACACAGGTTATGATAGTACAAGAAAAATAATTGTCTGAAAAATTATTTTTTCATTATAAATAACAAGGAGCCTGCCTTACATGTATAGCAAATACTGTGATCCGATTGGTCACTCAGAGGCCCAAGGCTGTATTTAGCATCCCGAGCAAAGCAAAGTGAAGTAGTGGACTGCCAACTGATCAATCAGATTCCTGACCTACATTACCCTACAATACCTTACAATACCTACAATATCTACATTACCCTATAGTTGTAACAAATACTGTGATCTGATTGGTCACTCAGCGGCCCGAGGCAAAATAAATACTGATCAATCAGATTCCTGACCTACATTACCCTACAATACCTTATAATACCTTACAATACCTACATTACCCTATATATGTAGTAGTAACAAATACTGTGATCCGATTGGTCACTCGGAGGCCCGAGGCTGTAGCATCCATAACAAAGCAAAGCGAAATATATAGTGGAGGGCAATACTGTGAATAATTCATGATTTTTGAAAAAAAAAAGTCCCAATCATCCCTCCCCCCGGGCCGGGGTGCCGCAGCTCCGGTGATCCGTTTGGGAGTGACACTGCGGACATTACCGCAATTGGCCATACTTCCAGGGATGGGGGGTATTCAAGGGAGGAACCTGGGCGACCCCTAAGCCATATATGCCCAGGACCATGTGCAGTTTTCAGCTGCAGGTGCCAGAGGGGGTACCCCTGACACCGTCTAGCCCCGTTATCGATAGTACCTCCCAGAAAATGCTATTTATTGAGCTGGGACAGGGGGTAGCAAAACGCGTATGGTTTTCACGTTGGAATGTACAAACCGTGACGTAATTAATTAAAAGCTATGAATATCATTAATTCAGTACCCTCGCGCGCGCCAAAGTGTATCTCAGCAACGGAAAGAGCTATGGAGCTGGAACAAAAACCAAAATGTAGCTCTTGAGCAGATGAAAGCAGCTACCATGGTCCTGAACATGTTAGACTATGCCATATACATACAAAGTTTCTTCAAAGACACATGTCATAGTATAGCAAACGCATATCTTTGTAACAGTAATAGTTATGGAACTGGAACAAAGATAAAAATGTAGCTCATAATCAACGATAAATATTGTTTCAGACAATCAATGTCCTTACCTGGGGGGCATTACTGGTAATATATATTTATAATGACAAGTATATTTGATGTCACAATTATGGAATAATGGCTAATATGCATGATTTATTCACAGTATTAAAGCTCACAGAAAATCTCATCTCCCTAGCTGTCAATCATTAGTACAGTGCGCATGCCAGCTAGCTGCAACAGCACGAACTTTGAACCTATTAGTATTGCATCGTAGACCACACCCCTCCATGCAGGTCAATAGCAGCTGCTCGAACTCGCCACAGTACTGCAATGGCGACGTCCTCACTCTGCAAATCTACCACCAGGCTATGATGAAGAACAGATCTCGTCTCTCGCTTTGATCGAGGCTCGGTGGCCTGCTGAGCATGCCTCTTGAAACGTACGGCGCTTCGTGCTGTTCGTTTGAGAATGCATCTCTATAACCACCCTTGTTTTTGCACATGGCACTTCAATTCTGACCAATCGTGGGGCCTTCTGAACTTGTACAAGAGCGCATCTTTTATGCCCTCCAGGTTAGGACACGGACCATTATAAGAAAAATGATTGTCTGAAAAATATTTTTCGTTGTATATAGTATAATGAGAAAGGTCCTGTATTAAGCTATCAAGTACTAGTACAAATATTCACCCCTCCACTGACCTGTGTCTTCTTATCAGGACTGGCCTCCTTCTTCTCTGCCTGTTCACTGATCTGCTCGAGCAATTGGAGGACATTCTAGCAACACAAACACAAAAATTAATGACATTTTCTGACACCATCACTCCTCAGTCAAAATTGGACTTACTTGCAGCTGCCCCCCTATGGCGCTGATGTGGGAGGGATCCAACAGAGCAACCTTAGCTTGGAGGTTCAACACAGCAGACTAGGGGAAAAGTAAAAAAAAAAAATCATCTAAAATTTTTTTAAGAGAAAAATTTCTGAATTTAGCCATACCGACAGATCTCTCTGGTCACCATCCAGCCCTCCTGCCACAGCAGACTGCAGAACACATCAATGTACAATATCTTTCTCTCTCCCTCCCTCCCTCTCTCTCTCTCTCTCTCTCTCTCTCTCTCTCTCTCTCTTTCTCACCACGGTCGTGTCCTGTGTTCCTACGAGGGCCTCCAGCTGGCTCAAGCGCTGCTCCACCTCACTCAGCTGCAGAAACAATGGAAAAAAACCATCAACTATAAATATCATCTTAAAATTGGCCACTAAACGACGATAATTGCTATATTTAGATGACAATTGCTATACTTAGCTCTGGCTTACTAATAAAACTTTAATAACGATCAACTGCCCTAACTCACTTTAGAGAGCTGTGCAAACTTGGCAGACTCGGTCCTGGCATAGATCTCGTAAGTTGGCAGCTGTTCTTTGCTCCCCTGAGGAGGCTGCTTCCCCCCTCTCCCTCCCTCTACGCTCTGCCCCTCCTTGAGAGCCTCCAGCTGGGCCTTGAGGTCACGGAGTAGCACAGTGTGGTAGGGGTGCTCAGCGCTCAGCATCAGCTGGCTACCCAGACTCCGGTCCAACTGTAAACCATGCAACTGCTTCTGTAGCAGCTGGACCTGAGTGAGAGAGAGAGAAAGAGAGAGAGTGAGGGCGAGAGAAAGAAAGAGAGATGTACATATCAGTGACAGTAGACTCTATAAGCAGGGAAGGCCCGGACACTCCATATAATAAATTATAAATACCCAAATATTTCAAAACGGGAAATTTTATGAAATTTCTAAGTGTCAAAAATCAGAATCCAGCAATAATTATAATATGCTAATCTAGGAGTTTCCAAAGTATACAGATATTTCTCCATGACCTGTGCTGGTGGTCTCAAAATAAATGAGACTAGCAGCCACAATCAGTGAAGCAAAATTTGATGGCCACATGTAACTTGGTGGGAGTATAGGGAACCTTTGTTATCATTATCTTACATCTTGTAGGAGATCGGCTGGAGATACTTGAAGCAGCTTCTCTGAGCTCTCCTGACTCTCTTTGACCTTCTCCACGTCGCTGACTAGCTCGGTGACCTCTCCCTTCAGCCGCTGATAGCGCTGGAGGAGCGTCTCCGGCTCACGATCGACTACCGACATCTCGTAGTCTGATGGCTCCGCACGGTAACCATGGCGATCGGGAATGTCCACACGACCAGAGAAATCTAAATATAAGAATAATGAAGGGTAAAGAGTATACATGTAATTGAAAATATGAAGATAGACTAGGGACTATACAGTGAAAATTCAATACATCTGTGGTACATTGTGGAAAATGGCAGGGTTTTACTCTCTCTTTCTTGCAATCTTACCCGTGTTCTTCCCATCGAGAACCTTGTCCTTGAACTTATCGTAGGACGATTGGACGTTCATCGCTAACTTGTGGACGACCTCGCTCTTCTGATCATCCTAGAAAAAAATAATTATTACATAATAATTGTGGATCAAAACATTTGATGTGCTAGATGTCCGTCTGCACTTACGTCATAATTCTCCATAGTGTCAATAGGGTCAGGGGTCTCAAATACCTCCTGGTCCCTGGTCTGTAGACGTTCAGAAAGTATAGATAAATTGATAGTGCATGTGAATCTTCAGGCTGCTTACCATATCGTGGAGTTTGCCGCCTCTAGACATCTCTGCCTTCTCCTCTCCTCTCCAAAACTGTGCAAGGGGTCGGTAGGTCTTGAAGCTCGTTTCCTGATCTACTGTTCACATGACAATCACGTGCAAGCATAAACAGCTGTATTGATGGGGTGCGCATTAATTAGAACACACAGGAAACTCGCTTGAAGATCAATCGAAGCCGCCGCATTCGTATGGCACGCCAAATGTAACATAATAGCACACTACGTGGAGACGTTCTTAATTAGATTACTTATATCACGTGAGCATGCATGTCAACCTTTGACCCTCGAGTCTGCACCCGAGATTACGTCGAAAGTCAACGCTACGTTCACGGCCTCGATTCTTTGACGCCTACGTCCAAATATCTGACCCTACGTTACTGAGCTAGAAACACTACGTCAACCGAGACACTTTGATCCGGACTCTTTTCGAATTCGAATTCTGCCCCCGCCACCTTTGACCTTCCAGGGTTTCGCCAACTTGCCCCTCCTCTCCGCCACCTTTGACCTCTAGATTGTTTTGCAACCGGCCATGGACGGACCTCAGGGCTGGAGTGATTTGTTTCAGGAGATTTCACAACTGATGCAGTCAAGTAGTCGGCAATTTTCGACTGCGAATGAAGAATACATGGAGTATGTGTTGGAGAGATTGGCCATCTGCATTAGAAGTGTGAGCACAATTAAAGATCGAGTGGAAGAAGAAGTGGGTGGGGATGGCAGCCATGTATTGTTCCGAATCTATCAGTTGTTGCGTGATATTGTAAGTCGGCTTCAAGTCCTTAGGCGTCAGTGGTCGGAGCAGCTTGAAAACCTAGCAATTCGGTTCAATTTTCACTATCAAGCTCCAACAGCTTCTGAAATTGCTACCTTGGGTCGTCCCAGATTCGAAATAACACGTGCTCAGTTGGATTACCTCCGTTCCTTATCTTTCTCGTGGACTGAAATTGCTCACTTACTGGGAGTGTCAAGAATGACTGTCTATCGAAGGCGTGTTGAATATGGACTAATGGAAGAGCCCAGTCACACTCTGACAGACGATGATCTTGATGAAATTCTTCGTCAGCTAAGGGTCGAGTTACCTGAACTAGGCGAGACAATGGCAGCTGGACGTCTACGATCTCTGGGGTACAGGGTACCAAGACAGCAACTCCGGGAAGGACTACGAAGGATAGACCCACTGAGTGCTGCCCTAAGATGGAGTACTAAGACCTCACGCCGCCCATACACAGTGTCTGGACCCAACTGCTTGTGGCACATAGGTAAGTTACGTCAATGCACTGATAGTATATAACTAGTGATGATGAAAATCATCTGTGCTGGGGTGAGCCTTCGTGAAAGTCACAAGATTTCTTTGGAAGATCATGCTCATGGCACTACCATCAGTGTCATGGGGCTGGTACTCCAGACTACAGTGGCATGTCAGTCAGTTGCATGAGTAGTGGCAGCATGCAGTGATGTTGGTTGTGGACCTGAACCTTGCCAGCGTGGTCAGGCACTCACCTTTCCAGTTTCATGAGGTCATCTGCCAAGTTGTGCAGTGTGTGCATGCACTTGACGACCATTACCTATGCGCACTTCATGAACTATCACCCATTCCGCAAACATATAGCATTATTATAAAACCACTTCCTGTCTCGTGTATTTGACACTCGCTCAGGCTCGCCCCGAAATATGAGTTAGAGCGGGTGCCTGTGTGTGGCGTGTACTGCCACGGCCACACTATGCTGTGTACATATGCATGTACAACGTCCTTACCACTTCCTTGTACATTTAAAATTGTGTTATTTCTATGCAGATGGGCATCACAAGCTTATACGCTGGCGAATGGTGACACATGGGGGAATAGATGGTTATTCACGACTGATTGTGTACCTCCAGTGCTCCTCGAATAACAAATCGTCCACTGTCTACAAGCTATTCCTTGAAGCAACCAGACGCTACGGTCTTCCATCAAGAGTGAGGTCGGATCAGGGGGGAGAAAACTATGCAGTGGCAGTGCACATGCTACGCCACAGAGGAGTCGATCGAAACAGCATGATTACCGGTGCTTCCATCCACAACCAGAGGATCGAGCGTCTCTGGCGAGATGTTCACCAGTCTGTCACCATTTTGTACTATCGTCTGTTTTACTTTCTGGAGAGTCAGCAGTTGCTTGACCCATTAAATGAGATTCACTTGTATGCACTGCATTATGTGTACCTTCCTCGGATTAGGCGTGCCTTGGATATCTTTCGGGAGGGATGGAATCACCACAGCATTAGAACAGAGAGCAACCTTACTCCTCATCAACTCTATGTTCAAGGCACTCTCAGTATGCACTCGTCTGGCTTAAGTGCGCTGGATTTCTTGGACGAGGTTGATGACATGTATGGAGTAGACGATGTGGATGATGTAGAGGCAAGTGTCAGGGGACCAGAAACTGTTACTGTGCCAGAATCTATTTTGACTGTTTCTGATGCTGTTTTGCAAGAACTAGCTCAAAGGGTAAATCCCTTGTCGGCAAGTGATAATTATGGAATCGACATATACCAGGAGGCAGTGGACATGTTAACACAACATTTTGGTACCTAAGTGTTACATTGTTTTTTTTTTTTCACTTGATCTGTCATCATAATAGTCATTGATAAACATTAATTATTTTTGATAACAGTTACTATTGATTGCATACATATGGCCAATTCCTGAATAATTATGAGTCTGAGTAATTAAATTTTAATATTATGTTATGGCATTGGACACGCTGGGGGGATGAATAATAATAATACAATATATGATGCTGGATCCAGAGTGGACCAATACTGCAGATCAAGAGCACTTATACTGAGCATTAAAGCCTCAATCTATGGTTATAATTATGATGATTCCCCAAGCTCTATCAATGTGTATATACCATGCATCATATTATAATTATGATCTATGATATATACTCAGATGTTTTGTGACCAAATGAGCTATTAGTATGTCAATAATTGTTTATAGTTAACAGGCTAGAATACAAGTGACCAGTATTATTATTATAATAATTATAAGTCATAACTTACTGCATGGATTCTCCATGATCTATGCATACATGCATGACACTGTGCACACACAATGCCTTGCCTCCTCTTGCACACTCAGAGCAAAGAATTTCATGATCTGCAAATTATCATCCTATAGTCTTGCTAACGCTGTGTCTGGAGACCCTCATGCATGAATGGTAATAATCATAGTTCAAGCTCCAAGTGACATTACTTTATACAATTTGTCATACTATACTATCTCAGCACAACATTGCAGCAGTGATTGTGGGACACCATCAAGTACATGTGATTGGCAGATACCATCAAATTGAATCACTCAGCTACAGCCCAGCATACTCCAACCACTACACTGTAGGTAGTATTACTGTACCAGGATTCTTGCTGATCATACATCACTGGACTTCAATTCCTTATAATGAATATTACACAATATCATAAAAGAATATTATTACCACACCAATAATATTATTATTAACAATAATACTTTTCCTCAAAATACTATAATTACATTATGTATTAATTTTTCTCAACATTCTCAATAGTTGTAGCTGTAATAGTATTGGTACTCGGTCAAATTTTCATTACTTAATGTAGTTTATTCTGTCAATAAGAATCCATTTTCCACAAAGTATCAACATTCTTCAATATCAAATCAAACTCATGTTTGAATTCCATGTATGTTGAGTATGTTGAAGGGAGGTCAAGCGTGTTGCTACAAGTATGGCTCATAGGTCGCCTTTCAAATCCATCCAGACCATTGAACATGACTGAAATAGGACCAATGCACACTCCACACCCAGTGATAAAGCGTAACAGGTCACATAACTGTTCATTACTGATGTTACCGATATACTGATGCAGGTAGCCCAAAACCCTCTGCTCAGCCTTATTATTAACAGGTACATCCTCCAACATTTTTATTACCTTGGCTGGTGACACCGATAGAGCACAATAAATTCGATATAGCTCGCCCAAAGACATTGCTTTCCAAAATGGTGCGTGCTGAACTGCAATCCCACTCTTCACTGCTGAGATAGCAGCTGAGGGCTGAAGCTGAAACTGAAACTTGGCTATCTGCAGACTAATTCTCTGCAGGTTGTCTGGGTGTGGTAGTTCCCTGCAACCATACAGGCTCAGCACAACTTGTAAACTTGATTTAACACCTTCAGAAAAACTTGGCCTTTTCTGTTTTATTTCTTCATATGCAGCCTTCAAAACCCCTTGATCGTGCACACTTAAGCTGTCGAAAAAAGTTTGCACATACACTTCATCTGGAATGGTTAAGCCATCATGAGGCAAGAGCATCTGTGCCAGACACGGAAAAGCAACTCTCACAGGCAGTATACCACAAGTGAGGTAGGCATGGGAGACAATACATCCTAATGTTTTAAGCGCCGTAATATCTGTTCCAGGATGGATAGCTGGAGTCACCAATGTGGACCCATCAAAATATTTTCGATAAGCAACATCATAAAATGCCGTGAACGCATCACGGCATACTCCCCCAAGGTCAACTCCCTTTTCCCCAACAAAGCGGATCCTGAATGGATATTTTGAAAGCGTATCGACTAGTTGAGGTTCCTGATACAACTTGAAAATCGATTCATACTCCTCATTGCGGACAACCGAAGATTTGGCACCTCCCTGTAGCTTTAGTCCTTTCATAAAACTCTCTCGTTTAGACTTTGCTGTTGAAATAAAGTACATTCAGTTTAATTAATGAGCTACCTGTCATTGAAAGTTGATCCCTCCCTCAAAACCAAGCTTTCTCCACCATCATGGATCAAACATATACTGGGCCTTTTGTGCATTGTTCCCTCCCAGCAATATTGTGGTCTCGTACACACACCCCAGTCAATACCAACAAACACAGAATTTGAAAGCCCAAACAATCCCTGTATTACACTAGAAAATCCAGGATTATGGGAGAGGGGGTTAGGATGCTACCAAACTATGACACAGCCATATTAATGATATTGTTATTTTGCAGTGGGGAGGGGGATTATTGGAGGGATTGTGACTTTTCCGTGTAATGATCATTACCGACCAAAAAACTTACAGCCAAGGGGCTGCGATCATGGACCTTATGCTAGCTGTTTGATAGGCAAAACTGGAGAACCAAGCACCCTCCAGCTCTTGTGTATTGTTTCCCTCCCCAGCAATAATTATAATAATGTATATTACACTGATGCAGCAATGGTAGTAACATTGTACATGTGTAGTACATATACATAGTACATGCTTGAATCCTACATAGCTATGTAGATATACCTTTTTCCAATACTGCCAGAAAAGGCTGCTCTGTGACCTAAAACATGAATAGATGGTCCGGTGGGTATGACAATACTTAAACTAATAATAATTATGGCACCATAAATCAATCACCTTTGGTAGGCTGTACTCCTCACTTATTAAATATGAGAGAGGGTCAGGCGAATTCTCTTCGTTCGTTACGGTCAATAACCCTTCCAATCGAAGATCACCAATACTTGTGGCTGATGCAACAGAAATCACATTACGAGGAAAGGTAGTGGAGATTGAAAAAGCAGTATCCAAAGTAGACTTTGCAAATACAAATTCATACAGCAACTGCATTATTGGGATATATTATGCTATTGGACACAAATTAAAGTAATTGAATACCTTTGGTTTTGAATTCCTATCAAAATCTCCTTCTAATTTCGTGCCATCAGGAAGTTTAAACACTAACTTGAGTGCTTCACCACGTTCTGTAGGTGTAGGAAGCTGCTCCAATAGAGTCACCCGCATTTGCCTCAATATCTGTACATTTATAATTTTATAATCACTTGCTGACTAAGGAGAATATTATGGGGTGGGGGTGGGGGACGCTGAGCTTCTGTTATTAATAATTATTACACTATGAGTGACATCATGGGCCACTAACTCACATTGGTTGGACACTCAGTATGCGAGTAGATTAGTTAGTTCCAAAAACAGAGTTTATACTTACAAATTTTCTGGAACCATGCATGCCTCCAGTCCCCTTAGGTGGCCATGGCATACCAATAATTATTAATGGTCACAGTACTTACATCTATATATATATATATATATATACCATCAAAGATGTCAGGTCCCCCCTTTTTTTATTGCCCCTGCATGCATGGTAATTACCCAATACCTCATCTACCACATACCTCTAGATCTCTTTCTTTACCTTCTGATTCTTCAACCTACAAAATAATTATATAATATCAGTAAATTAATGTCATGCAACTACTTTTATACATCCACACCTTTTGCCTATCTCTTTGAAGACTCTGCTCATACTCTCTGTTTTGCTGCTGTATTATCGATGCAGATGATTCTCCCGGTGTACTTAGGCTGTTAACTCGCATACTCTGATGAACATAATAATATTATAGTACATAATACAATGCGTAGAAATCATCAGTTACAGCTAGCACTTTTCCCCAGGCCTCCACTGTCTTCTTAGCCTTTTTATTATGGTTTGGAGTAGCTAAGGAGGTGCTGGATGAGGCTGTTCATGAACTAGGCATGACTAGGCCAAGAGCACAGGGGGGTGCTTGAGAACCCTGAGCACCTCCCTGCCTACGCACCACTAAAGGCCCTTAATTCTTCCCACATTGGGACGAGGCTACGATTATAGCACTTTCTATTAGTGACATGCATCTACATCACAACTGCAAAGATCCACTACTCCTACTTTTGGATCACGTACCAGTGTTTCCCCCAGCATACCTGAACGAGGGTGGCCCACCCAGTTTGAGTTTGGGCTAATTGGATAAACATCAAAGAAATGGGTGGAGTTTAAAGCCACAACTTAATTAAAAGCCTATGAATATCATTAAGCACCCGGATTGGATTCTGTTCTGGGGGAATTCCTGTGTACACACACATGCACACACACACAGTGGCATATCCAGGATCTGTAGGAGGAAGATGCTGTTTAAGGAGCGAATATTAAAGGCCAGTGAAATTTACTGTGCTGGTAGGAACTGCCAATTATCGATTATCATTGATCACTGAGGTATATACTGAGCTGGCTATTGTCATGCGGCCATAGCTGAGGGCCTCCATGCTTGATACACCACTGCGTGCGCACACACATGTTCACTGACAGGATGTACAAATTTTCAGCACTACTCATACATTATTTCCATGCAAATCACTGAGAATGAGGGTTTTGCAGGTGGTGGTAAGCTACCCCACTTCATTAGATGTAATAATTTCCTAATAAGGAAGAGGGTGACTTACTGCTTATGTGGCCAGTATAAGGTATTCCTATGTTAATATTATGGTCTCACCCTTCCAAAGTTCACCACTGGTAGTTCACTCTCGCTATCAGAATCACTTCTCCTTGTATGCTACAGAGAATAATAATCATATCGGGAGTTAATCTTCTTATCTACTGATATAATATTATCACCTTCTTCGGTGCACATAATATCTAGTAGGTTAATGGTCCCTTTGATGCACATATCGATAGGGCTCATACATCCCAAAGCTCTGTGCGTTGCGTGAGTGTGTGTGTAAGAGAGAGAGAGAGAGAGAGCTTACTTCGTCCGTGTTGACAGAACTACGATTGGGTAGACCTTCAGATGGAGCATCAACTTCTTTAGATATCTATAATATTTTAAGGAGAAATTAAAATCTAGGCACAAGCATCTAGAATAATCCCTCATTTAAATTGAGAGCTAACAAACTCAATTAATGTACTGCTAGAGTATTATACACATTGTAGGCAATGGCACCATAACTATGTGCATCACGCCAACATAATTTTATTGTAAGAGATAAGATGTATGTACTCAAATACTATAATATTATATCATGCTCCTGTGGGAGAGAGTATGCACATGATTACCCTCACTGCATGGATGCTTTTAGTAATGAGTCATGGTATGCCACAATTCTGTAACCACTACAGTGTCACATGCCAACACCAGAGTCCCTCCCCATGTTGCTACTAGAGAAACCAAGGATTCTCCCTAAAGAGAAGGTATTGAATTTAATACCCACAATTCACAAGATGTACTACAGATAGCTACAACTGATAGCAGTCACCTTGCTCCACTACCTCCATGTCCAAGCTAGAATACACACAAGTTATCAACTTAAAATTAGTGCAATAGATTACACTTACTATACTGTGTGATAAGATTCTGTTTCACTGTAAGTAATGGGCATGAACTATCACTATGGCATTCAACATAATAGCCACACATACACCCACACAATAGAATGAGCAAGGTGAGAACCGCAAGTAGGACCACTTGTAATGTACTTCACGTAAAAAAAGCTAGGTGATAGGGGTAAATGTTGCCAATATTAGCACCAAGAGTATATTCTATAATTATACAGTATTTTTAAAACGGTCGGACATATT
Organism: Cliona cf. orientalis; assembly: GCA_963930775.1. Taxonomy (NCBI): domain Eukaryota; kingdom Metazoa; phylum Porifera; class Demospongiae; order Clionaida; family Clionaidae; genus Cliona; species Cliona cf. orientalis. The sequence goes on along the minus strand of OZ005699.1, from coordinate 177,496 downwards.
CAAATTTGATCAGACATCCTAAAGTCATGGTTTTAGCCTTGTGCATGGAATGGTACAGTGTGTGTGGCCTGATGAAGAGCTCATAATGGTGACCAGGCAGCTTTGCAATAGAAAAGCCACAGGTAAAATAATTATTATTACTAGTTATAGGCAATTGTAGTGAAACAGTTTATGCATGCTCATCAATGTAGTCTGGCTATTGCTATTTGTGGCTGGAAACATCCTGCAACTGGAGGTGCATTAACTATTAATAAGGAACTAGCCTATAGCAGTCAAATACAGCATGTCCAATTGCAGCTGCATGTGTGCACACTTTTCTCCACTGTTGCAATAGCTCTACAAGTGTGGTGTCTGAGTTTGACCACTGAGCCAGGTACCTGTAGTAGTCAGCTGTACCTTGCTACCACTAAACTAGCTTTCATACACTGCAAAATATTATTTTATTATTATTGTCTGACCAAAACAGCAGACTGCTACTGTGGCTGTGAACAATAATTATTGAATACATCAGCCTCATGCATGCAACTAATTTGGCTATAATACTGTCATCACAAGTATAATGGCTGCAACATAAATTAACTATTTGCAAGTCTGGATCCTTGCACTCTTCACAGTATCTAAACCATGCTAATTCCCTCTAGCTACCAAAAAACTTTCAGCTTCAAGGAGGCTCTATGCCCAAGCTATCCTTTTAATTTAACTTTGGGTATCCAAAGGAGGTCCAAAAACATTAGAAAGGCCAGCTACCAGCCTAATACATGTGCAAATAATCAACACAGTCATGCAATTATACTCCAAACTTCCAATAAACGGGTGCTCCCACACACATCTACACATGCATGCACACACACACACACACGCACAAACAACCACAAGTATAGTGTACCTGCACATTTTCTGTTGCCTCCATAAGATATACAGCACTCTTGCGGCTGACAATTATTGAACCATCGGGTTCTTGTTCCTCGGATATCTGAAGCTTATTGTCAATACAGTCAAGGTACTTAAAATGTGTACCTACACCAAATCCTCGGCGAATAACAAGTTCTACCTGTTCGTTGGACATGTTTCGAGAGAATTTTAGCGTTTTCCTTCTACCAATACTCTCTAGCTGAGCTCTATGTTTGCCCCGTGGTACATTTGATGTGAACTTGGGCAACATAAAGACAACTACATTTGATGGCCGTCCACTAGAACCTGTTGCCTTTTTCTTACGATGTTGTGCTGCGGCAACACATTCAGCCTTAGGATCAAACATTGGGGTAGGACGTTTCCGTGAAGTGGAAGAAGGAAATAATCTACTGAGAGCCTTTGATTCAGATTCCCTCATCTTGATAAGGCTGCCAGATCCAGTTGCTATCTGCTGTGCTAAACGTACAACCTGTATAATTATTAAGAGTATCGATCAAACACATCAATAATTATTATTATTGAGAATCAATCACATTTCAGGGCAACATGGGGGTGGATATAGTACATGCCTATTGTGAGTAATTTGCTTATGTGATGAAACAACAAGCATAGATAATATTAGAGTGTGACACATTATTAAACTTGGGATTTTGTACTAATCTTATTTTTGTATAATCAATCCATAGCCCACCTCATTCTGGTGACCCTAAAATGAATCATAAATGGAAAACTTTGGAGGGAGAAAATTATTGATCTGTTTGTATTAAAATGTAGCTATAAATACGTACAAATTATACACAATTTGACTTACACTATCACTTGGTGATGAAAGGGCAACATTGACTACGCTGCGATCTGAGATTATCTGATCATCGGTAACATCCAGGAATTGGTCACGCCACAGTTCATTTTTCAATTGCACCACCAAGTTCTTCTCTTCCACACCATTCTCTAACACATCGCTGAAGGTGATAAGAAAAGCTTGCTTCAAACTGCTAATTTCTTGAGCTGGAGACCCAGAAGAGAATTTGAGCACCCGTTTGTGTTCTCCGAAACACGCCAATACCTCCTTTGTAGCAGCAGCAGCAACTGTTGCTGAAGTTGATCCAGACTCCATCAACGCCATAACTATCTACCGAATAAAGCTTAAGTGTGCTAGAGACAGCGGCACTGCTTTAAGGCTTAGACAAGACTTACTTACTATCGAAAACACCTAGGCTCAAGATGATCAGCAACTAGAAATTATGGCGGGTAGCTGGCGGTTTAGTGGCCAGAGCGCATGCGCACATGGTGTGGAAGTCATACTATATAGTTGACACTAAATTTAATTTCCATCCAGATGATTACTTCAACATATCTTCAGATCTCCATCTTACTACTTGAAGTCTCATGTGAACTAGCTATATACTATCATATGATCTATGCTACTATGTACAATGTAACATTCTCAGGTGTATTAAAGTATTATACCTATACTTTTAGCATAACTTTCAACTTGGCAACTTTCATGCACACTTTCAGTATGGGGCAGTGGTGAGATTAATGTTTCTCGGGTGTTATGTCAAATAATATATCTGAATAATCCTGAATGGATCACTATAGGAAATTTGCATCAAAGTGTTATTCAGTATTAAACAGAGCAGTGTTCAAATTTTAATGCATTAATAGTTGCAGATTTACAATATTTATGTTGGTTATGCATAAGAATCATAATGATAATAATAATAGTATAGCATATTCATATAGTCATTATGAGATATTATAATTATTCTCTCTAAAATATTACTGTGCTATTTCCCATGATAGTTGCCAAATTCCCCATCCTCCTCCCCCTAGGTATTTCTGAGTTGCCATGGCAGCAGTTACCTGATGACAGAATCTCCAGTTGCTAAGTTGCCAGCTCAGAACACTGGGCTCACGGAACAGAACTGTTGGTAACTCAGGAGTATATATACCTGGGGGGAGGGGGTGGTTGATGGAGACTGGTAATGCATAATAATATTATATTATTATAATACAATGTCATAATTATACATGGATGCTTTGGCAACGAACACTGGAGTCACTATACAACAGGCAACAGCTGGCAATTCAGCAACAGCAGTGATGCTGCATGGAGACTCAACATAGGAGGGGTTGAAGAAACTCTGGTAACTCTGCATGGCTGGCTACCATACCACAGGCAACTGCTGGTAACTCAGTTACACTATAATAATAATTATTATAGTATAGGAGGCGGGTATATACTGGAGAGTGGAGACTCTAGCTGAATGGCAACACTGGCCATGGACTAGCTGGCAACAGGCAACCATGTCAGGAATAAAGGGATAGCTACACCAGGAAACTCTATAGGAGGGATTGATGGAGGCTCTGGCAACACTGGCCGGACTACAACAGGCACCTGCTGGCAACTCGATCAGCAACAGCACCTAATAGTATCAGTCTGGAGGAGACTGTAACAACACTGGGCTATGAGCAACTGCTCACCTATATAGGAGGGGATACTGGAGACTCTGCATGGGCTACCACAGGCAACTGCTGGCAACTCAGCAACACCTCGGGGGATGCTGGAGACTGATGAAGACTCCGGCAACACTGCATGGAATATATACCACAGGCAACTGCTAGCAACTCAGCAACAGCACCCAAGTATACATAGGAGGGGACTCTAACAACACTGGGCTATAACAAGCAACAGTTTCTGCTAACCTATACTAGGAGGGGATGCTTGGGACTGCTTGCTGGCCATGGACAGCAGATAATTTTTTTTACTATGGCAGCAACATTCTGATGATAATTTATAAACCCTTCAATCCTACTCAGGAACTGGCCATGCCATCAACAGTACTGTTATCTAATATCAATGACTATTATGATGACAGATCAAGTGAAAAAAAAAACAATGTAACACTTAGGTACCAAAATGTTGTGTTAACATGTCCACTGCCTCCTGGTATATGTCGATTCCATAATTATCACTTGCCGACAAGGGATTTACCCTTTGAGCTAGTTCTTGCAAAACAGCATCAGAAACAGTCAAAATAGATTCTGGCACAGTAACAGTTTCTGGTCCCCTGACACTTGCCTCTACATCATCCACATCGTCTACTCCATACATGTCATCAACCTCGTCCAAGAAATCCAGCGCACTTAAGCCAGACGAGTGCATACTGAGAGTGCCTTGAACATAGAGTTGATGAGGAGTAAGGTTGCTCTCTGTTCTAATGCTGTGGTGATTCCATCCCTCCCGAAAGATATCCAAGGCACGCCTAATCCGAGGAAGGTACACATAATGCAGTGCATACAAGTGAATCTCATTTAATGGGTCAAGCAACTGCTGACTCTCCAGAAAGTAAAACAGACGATAGTACAAAATGGTGACAGACTGGTGAACATCTCGCCAGAGACGCTCGATCCTCTGGTTGTGGATGGAAGCACCGGTAATCATGCTGTTTCGATCGACTCCTCTGTGGCGTAGCATGTGCACTGCCACTGCATAGTTTTCTCCCCCCTGATCCGACCTCACTCTTGATGGAAGACCGTAGCGTCTGGTTGCTTCAAGGAATACCGTATTTCTTCTAAAAATTCGGCATGAAAATAATAATATTGCTTTAGCTTCGGCGAATTTTTAGAGGTTAATATTCAACAAACTGTCTGCGTACGCATTCCATTCCCGTTTATAGCATATACGCATGACGACCTTTGCCGAAAAATTAGAGACTATATTCAATCATTCGGTAAAGGGTGCCGAATAATTAGAGGGGCCGAATTTTTAGAAGAAATACGGTAGCTTGTAGACAGTGGACGATTTGTTATTCGAGGAGCACTGGAGGTACACAATCAGTCGTGAATAACCATCTATTCCCCCATGTGTCACCATTCGCCAGCGTATAAGCTTGTGATGCCCATCTGCATAGAAATAACACAATTTTAAATGTACAAGGAAGTGGTAAGGACGTTGTACATGCATATGTACACAGCATAGTGTGGCCGTGGCAGTACACGCCACACACAGGCACCCGCTCTAACTCATATTTCGGGGCGAGCCTGAGCGAGTGTCAAATACACGAGACAGGAAGTGGTTTTATAATAATGCTATATGTTTGCGGAATGGGTGATAGTTCATGAAGTGCGCATAGGTAATGGTCGTCAAGTGCATGCACACACTGCACAACTTGGCAGATGACCTCATGAAACTGGAAAGGTGAGTGCCTGACCACGCTGGCAAGGTTCAGGTCCACAACCAACATCACTGCATGCTGCCACTACTCATGCAACTGACTGACATGCCACTGTAGTCTGGAGTACCAGCCCCATGACACTGATGGTAGTGCCATGAGCATGATCTTCCAAAGAAATCTTGTGACTTTCACGAAGGCTCACCCCAGCACAGATGATTTTCATCATCACTAGTTATATACTATCAGTGCATTGACGTAACTTACCTATGTGCCACAAGCAGTTGGGTCCAGACACTGTGTATGGGCGGCGTGAGGTCTTAGTACTCCATCTTAGGGCAGCACTCAGTGGGTCTATCCTTCGTAGTCCTTCCCGGAGTTGCTGTCTTGGTACCCTGTACCCCAGAGATCGTAGACGTCCAGCTGCCATTGTCTCGCCTAGTTCAGGTAACTCGACCCTTAGCTGACGAAGAATTTCATCAAGATCATCGTCTGTCAGAGTGTGACTGGGCTCTTCCATTAGTCCATATTCAACACGCCTTCGATAGACAGTCATTCTTGACACTCCCAGTAAGTGAGCAATTTCAGTCCACGAGAAAGATAAGGAACGGAGGTAATCCAACTGAGCACGTGTTATTTCGAATCTGGGACGACCCAAGGTAGCAATTTCAGAAGCTGTTGGAGCTTGATAGTGAAAATTGAACCGAATTGCTAGGTTTTCAAGCTGCTCCGACCACTGACGCCTAAGGACTTGAAGCCGACTTACAATATCACGCAACAACTGATAGATTCGGAACAATACATGGCTGCCATCCCCACCCACTTCTTCTTCCACTCGATCTTTAATTGTGCTCACACTTCTAATGCAGATGGCCAATCTCTCCAACACATACTCCATGTATTCTTCATTCGCAGTCGAAAATTGCCGACTACTTGACTGCATCAGTTGTGAAATCTCCTGAAACAAATCACTCCAGCCCTGAGGTCCGTCCATGGCCGGTTGCAAAACAATCTAGAGGTCAAAGGTGGCGGAGAGGAGGGGCAAGTTGGCGAAACCCTGGAAGGTCAAAGGTGGCGGGGGCAGAATTCGAATTCGAAAAGAGTCCGGATCAAAGTGTCTCGGTTGACGTAGTGTTTCTAGCTCAGTAACGTAGGGTCAGATATTTGGACGTAGGCGTCAAAGAATCGAGGCCGTGAACGTAGCGTTGACTTTCGACGTAATCTCGGGTGCAGACTCGAGGGTCAAAGGTTGACATGCATGCTCACGTGATATAAGTAATCTAATTAAGAACGTCTCCACGTAGTGTGCTATTATGTTACATTTGGCGTGCCATACATTCGCTGGGAGTTGTGGATCGCAGGTGATTCTTGGCCAGTGTTGGATCGAAGGCCTGGTGAGCGCTATGTACCGACCAAATCAATCAAGCTGACAAGTTTCTTCGCTGTGTTTATAAAAATCCTTGCGACCTGTAAGGCGCAATATTAAAATTTTATCAACAGTAGACAATGTCAGCTAGTGACTCAATAAAAGTTGTGTGTAGAGTTCGTCCGCTGAACTCTAAGGAGCAGTCTAATGGCAGCTCATTTATCGTCGGATTTCCATCATCAACTTCTGTCTCCCTGGCAGTGAGTCAAAGATATAAATAATTGTTTTGCTATATTAAATTTATCATCCAACACCTGAAGCATCATTTTTGTGTCTATTATTGGACACTGACTAAGTTATAGGAGAGGCGCGATTATTGCATATTCACAATTTGATGTCATACATTAGTCAATCAATAACTATTTATGTTTAATACTGCACAGTTGGGATCCCGGTCGGGATTGGGAGGGAGCAGATGATTACTTTAAGTGTCGTGTCCAGGTGGGGCTGGCCCATGCTGACCAAATTACGAGATTGCCTAAGCCCTGGACATGCGTTTATAGTGTGTCTTGGGATAGACTGATTCACTCGTTCCCACCACTTACATCATTATTGGTCGGTCCATGGCATAATAATATAGGCTAGGCCCAGCCCTTCCTGCATGTATACAACATGTATAATAAATGTACATGCATACACCACATGTGTTATGTATATACATATACTGTGGCACGCTGGCAGCTGGATTCAGTTATTACACTTGTCATAGTGCTAGTTATTAAGAATGCACATTATGTGTATCGTTATTCCATGTGTGTTGACTATATTATTATTATTATGTGATACATGTGTCGGCAGCTCAGGTCACGATGTTGGAAGAGTTGGGAATTATTAGTGCATTCCTTGGATAGCTGTGATTCCCAGCTTTATGGGATCCATTCACAAGATAGAATAACAACTTATCGTTCTATTATTACCATTATTTATATACGCTCACCCCACACATACCTCCCTCCCCTCTCTCTCTCTCTCTCTCTCTCTCTCCCTCCCTTTCTCTCTTTCTCTTTCTCTCCTTCTCTCTCCCTCTCTCTTCCCCTCTCTCTCCTCTCCCCCTCCACACACACATTTGCAGAATCGTCAGTTTAACTATGACTGTGTTCTTCAGCCGAGCTGCTCGCAGCTCCAAGTTTACTCCATTGCAGCCAGACCCCTAGTACAAGGTACAACCACCACACTGCACAATGCCTGGTCATAGTAGAGCCCTGGAACGGGGATGTCCCTTTGATCAGAATACTATAGAATATCTGTAGACAAAACTTCCCCTGAAACATGTACTATTATTTATTTCGATAATTCTACAGAAATTTGCAAATGTTATCCAACATTGTGTTGTGTAGTTTCTAGAATCTTTCAATCATACATGATAAGCTGTTTCTGCATACAAATCGCAAAACAGTGTATTTACAAATTAGATGAGATAATGTATGAGACTGGCCGACTATACTAAAGTGGGTTAGGTGGTCAATTGTTTGAGCCCAGCCCAGCGCTAAAATGGTCACTGGCTCGACTAATGGACCAAAATACCGCTGACATTCACTAACCCACACACTGCTGTAGACCTAACAGCCTTTTCATAGCACCAATTAACGAAACTTGGCAAAACTCCACGAAACAGCGTAGCTAGCTGCATAGCTGGAGTGACTTGAAAATGGAAAGATAATTTGTAAGATATGAACGGCTGAGCTATTATGGACAGTTTTTGTACTTTTTTAACACAGCTGGGACTGGCTTAGCCTAACACAGACAGAGGCCTTCATATTGTCTATGTTGATAGCAGCCAAACTGCTGTACTAGAGCACCACAGATCCTTTGCCCATGCTTAATAATATATTATTGGTGTCCTGATTAAGGGAGGTGCCCTCATTTCAGGGGTAGTTCCATGCATTTTTCTCTCTCTCTCACTCTCTTTCATCCTGATTTAAGGACAAAAACAGTCACCTTAGGGAAAGTAGATAATTTGTTTTGAACATGCTGTATCAAATTCTTGAGATGCCCTCCGGCTTGTATCGTAGCTACGACGATCATTGTAGGGTATGTGTGTGCATAATATTACATCATCATTATGTCATTGAGGGGTTGATGTAGGTAGCACTAGCCCGAGCCCGAGGGCTATGAGTTGCCATGAATGGCAGGAATCTCTGGGGATGTGGTCACTGGTATGGTAGTTTGTTGGTTTACTTCCTTATTTAATTCTGTGACTAGTTGACATAATTAGTGCAAGTCTGGGGGAACATATACAGACACACATACTGTTATATGACACTTCACCTTCCTCTCTAGATGTTCTGAGTGGGTACAATGCCACCATCTTTGCATATGGACAGACATCAAGTGGAAAGACTCACACCATGGAGGTCAGTGAGGGAGGAAGGGAGGGAGAGAAATCAAGGATATGCCGTATAGCCGGAAATATTGGCGGGAATTAAATTTGGCGGTTGAGCCCAAAATCGCTATTACAAGAATATTGGCGGATTTAAATTTGGCGGTTTGGTAAGGGATCGCCATACGTATATATGCGAGTAGGAAATTTTGGCATATTTTTATTTGGCGGTTTTAATATAGACCACCAAACTGCCAAATTTAATTCCCCGCCAAATTTTCCGGCTATACGGTACGTCAATTCAGACAACAATTTTTATTTCTCCTCCCTGTTTATCTATCTATCTACGTCTCTACAGGGTGTTCTTGGTGAGCCAGAGATGCAGGGGATCATTCCTCGGATTGTGCAGGACATGTTTGATCATATCTACAGCATGGACGCCAACCTGGAGATTCACATCAAAGTCTCCTATTTTGAGATCTACATGGAACGGATCAGAGACCTGCTGGATGGTGAGCAAAATTAATGTTGATGCAAGACTTTCTTGTGAATAATAAGTTTTACATTTTCTCTCCTCTTTCCCTGCCACCACTATATAGTGTCAAAGGTCAACCTTCCGATTGGAGAGACTAAGAGTAGAGTACCTTATGTCAAAGTAAGCGAAACCATTATGCAAAACCATTATGCAAAATATTAGTAATTTTTGCTAACCTCCTCCTTCGTATTCATATTTCTTCATCTCTGTTTTGCAGGGAGTGACTGAGCGTTTTGTGACGAGCCCTGAGGAGGTGTTGGCCGTCCTGGAGGAGGGGAAGTCAGGAAGACATGTCTCAGTCACTAGTGAGTCAGCAACATGTCTGATACCCCCTCCCCCCTCTTTAAGAACCGATCTTCTATAACCATTAATAATTTATCTACCCCCTGCCCCCCCAAACACCTGAATGCGTACATTAACCATTAATAATCTACCTCCCTGCCTGAGTTAGCAAGATGTCTGATACCCCCCCTTTAAGAACCGATCTTCTATAACCATTAATACATATATTTAATCTACCCCTGCCCCCCCCCCCCCAAAACACCTACAGATATGAATGCACACAGTTCTCGCAGCCATGCTGTGTTTCTGATCTGCATCAAGCAAGAGAACAAGGAGACCAGGCAAACCCTGACTGGAAAGCTGTACCTCGTCGACCTTGCCGGCTCCGAGAAGGTGGAAAAGACTAACGCACAGGGGCTTACCCTCGACGAGGCCAAGACCATCAATCGTTCACTGCTGGCTCTGAGCAACGTCATAGCAGCTCTGGCCGAGGGAAACGTGAGTAAAGGGGCAGCAGACTATTGGTCAAATAGAATATTTGAAATAAGATATCATAATAATGGTTTGCAAGGGACTCTATTGAATGTGCCTTGTCACGACAAATTTGGATCCCCCCCTTTTTTGTTTCCCCCCGGTCCATACATTTCGAAATATTTGGACTCCGCAGCCCTTATATTTCTGAAATATATGGACCCCCATACATATTATCAACTATGGCAGAGATTCAGAAGACGTTATATTATTATAGCAGGGTTAGTTTCCAGGGTCTGTATGGCAGGGTTAGTCTTCAGGATCTGCATGGGGGTTCCGAATAATATTTCGGTGGTCCAAATATCACGTGACGGCCTACCTTGTATTATTGACGGCTCTCTCTCTCTCTTCCTCTCTCTCTCTCTCTCTCTCTCTCTCCCTCTCTCTCTCTCTCTCTCTCTCCCTCTCTCTCTCTCTCTCTCTCTCTCTCTCTCTCTCTCTCCCTCTCTCTCTCTCTCTTCAGAAACCCTACATTCCTTATCGTGACAGCAAGTTGACTCGTGTCCTTCAAGAGAGCCTGGGTGGCAACGCTCGGACAACTCTTGTCATCTGCTGCTCCCCCAGCTCCTTCAATGAGGCAGAGACCAAGACAACGCTCATGTTCGGGGACAGAGCCAAGACCATCAAGAATAAGGTAGAGATGAACGTCGAGCTGACGGCAGAGGAGTGGAGGAGAAGGTTCGAGAAACAGAGAAATGCCAATGCCAAGCTGAAGGCACTGCTGGAGAGGTAAGGGACTGTATAATATAACAAATAGTTGTGACGACCATTACCGTACGTTATGTTAGTATGTGTCGACCTTTACCATTTTCAATGTAACATCATGTAGCTATGAGTCGGAGCTGTCTAGATGGCGTTCTGGAGAGACAGTTCCAGAGAAGGAGCAGGCCTCAGCTAGACAGCTCCCAGTGGCTACGCTCTCCGTGGATGACATTTCGAACAGACGGACGGACTCTCCCTCGTCGCTAGGAGGAGGAGGGGCGGGGCCTATTGGACTAGGGGGAACTCCCTCTTCTGGGACGCCGTCTCTGAGCCCGGTACCATTTGCCACACCCACTCCAGCGGAGGCCAGGGCATTTGAGGAAGAGAGAACGAAGCTGTATCAGCAAATTGATGAAAAAGTAGGAAGAAGATGATTTGAGCAACTACCCTCCTTTTATACCGTATAGCTGGAAAATTTGGCGGGGAATTAAATTTGGTGGTTTGGCGGTCTGTATTACAACCACCAAATTAAAATCCGCCAAAAAATTTCTTACTCACATATATACATATGGCAATCCTGTACCGAACTGCCAAATTTATATCCACTAATACTCTTGCAATAGCGATTTGGGGCTCAACCGCCAAATTTAATTCCCGCCAATATTTCCGGGTATACGGTATATTGTTCATAAACCACACTACACACACTCACTCTCTCACTCACTCTCTCAGGATGAAGAGCTCCAGTCTCAGACTGAAATCGTAGAGCGACTGACCTCCCAGCTCCACGAGCTGGAAGACAACCTTCAATCCTCGCAGAAGGAGGGCATTCTCCTCAAGAAGCAGATCACCGTGATCGAGCAAGAGCTACTGAACTCCCAAGAAGAGGTTCACGAGGTCATGCAGGCTCTGGAGGAACTGGCGGTCAGCTACGACAGCAAGGACAGGGAGATAGAGGCTGCTCACAGCGAAAAGAAACTCTTTTTCGAAGAAATTGAGAAGCTACAGGTGATTCTGAATAGGGAAATACCACGTACACTGTATGTCATTGTATTGATTGAAATAAATGAAAATTCTTTGCGGGCAACTTAGCTGTTCGGTAAAACTTGCCGACGTTTCGACTAGATGCTCTAGTCATCCTCAGACCGCAAAGAATCTTTGTTTGTTTCATGCAGATAGCAACTAAGAACGATGTCACTTCATTGTATTGATTATTTCAGCGGCTGGGATAGACTCAACCTGGCCAAATAAGGCTATCTACCTGACTACCTCACTATATACTGCTAGTTAATTTATTTCACTGCATGATCATTGTCTAGCACACAATTATTCTCTGAGATGTGCCGTTCCACGTAATGATGATGTAATATCCTTCCATTTCCATTGGATAATCCTGCGACCTAGTAACAGCAGCTGCTCTGAGGTTCTGAAATGTGTGACTGTTTTGGAGGATATGTATGATAGTGCATCGCATTTCTGTGGCAACTGAATTAATTGGCACTAATTAATCTGCTTAGTTCTCGATGATTTGGTGGAAGTTTTGTCTTTCGGTAACTGAACTAACAGCAGTGATAGCTTCCTCAGAAGACTCCGGCAAATGAATTTTTTTGGGGATATTTTGACTGAAAAAAGTGATGATATTATTATTTCTGTTCTATTCTGCCCCCACCCAGCAATCTGTTGATTCTAAATCTCATGAGCTCGATGAGCTTAAGGACAGCTCCCAGATCGAGCGAAGGAAGACCAACGACATGCTGAGCACGCTGTTCCGTGAGGTCAGCGAGGCCACGAGCACCCTCGGGACGCCGCCCATGCCGGGGTCAAAGTCCGAGGAGCGTCTGCGGGCGGTCGACAGCTCTACGGAAGTCTCGGAAGAGGACTTTACCCGAGCCAGGATACATCTGTCGAACCTTCGGTGTGAGGCTAGGACTCTGAAGGAACAGAGGGATCTACTGGAGGGAGCGGAGAGAGAGGCGAGGGAAAGAGCAACAACCGTCATGAAGGAACTGGCCACGTGCCGGCTCAAGATATCACAGGTGATGAAACAAGGGTAATGCTGATAAAGTTGATAAAATTGATGATGAAGTTAGTAATTTTGGTGCTGTAGGCAATGGCAGCGACAAGGGCAATGTTGGTAAAGTTGGTACAGTTAGTAATAATTTTGTTGCTGTAGGCGATGGCAGCATCAAGGGTAATGTTGGTAAAGTTAGTAATTTTGGTGCCGTAGGCGATGGCAGCGTCAAGGATAATGTTGGTAAAGTGGTAAAATTAGTAATTTTGGTGCTGTAGGCGACAGCAGCATCAAGGATAATGTTGGTAAAGTTGGTATAGTTGGTAAAATTAGTAATTTCAGTGCTGTAGGCGACAGCAGCGTCAAGGGTAATGTTGGTAAAGTTGGTAAAATTAGTAATTTTGGTGCCGTAGGCGACAGCAGCGTCAAGGGTAATGTTGGTAGAGTTGGTAAAATTGATATAATTAGTAATTTCGGTGACGTAGGCGACAGCAGCATCAAGGGTAATGTTGGTAAAGTTGGTAAAATTGGTAAAAGTAGTAATTTTGGTGCTGTATCACACACCTCTTTAAAACAACCACCACTCTATTACAGCCACTAATTTTCAACCCGTGATGATAAATTATGATGTGATTATATTTTTTGTGTTTCAGTATGAGACACAGAATGAGTCACTGATGTCCAATTTGAGGGAGGCAGAGCTAAAGAAGGAGGAGCTTCAGCATACTCTCGTCTCCTTCAATGAACAGCTGGTCACCCTCAAAACCAGAGAACAAGGACTGCTAGACTCAGAGATGGATAGGTAAGGGGGACAGAGAGAGAGAGAGAGAGAGAGAGAGAGTAGGGAGGAAGGGAGAGAGAGATCGTCTTCTTCATACAGGGAGCAGGAGCAGAGTGGTGTGATCCATTCGGCCAATGAGATGAAGCGAGCGCTGGAGGAGAGACTGCAGCAACACCTGGACAGCCACCAGAGGCAGGTCGAGACACTCAAGGCAGAAATCTCTACCAAGGAGGCTCACATCTCCCAGGTGTCTGGTCGTTACCAGGAGCAGCTGTTGGCCGTGAACCTGCTGAGGGAGGAGCTCGAACAGACACAGCAGCACTACAACATCGAGAGACAGAAGTACGCCAAGATCAGGGCACAGATGAAGGTCAAGGAGAAGATCAGGAGAGACCTCGGAGGACTCACAGACACTGTGGTGAGTAGGGGTATGGTAGGTAAGGGGTCGTCATCATGGGTACGGGGTCGTCATGCGAAATTATGTATTACCTGCTCGTATACTTAACATGACACATACGTACACGTACACACACACACACACACTCACCAGTCGCATGAATTGGATCGATTGAATCAGCTTCGTCAAGCTTACCTGACGAGGATGACCAACAAGGTGAAGAGTAAAGCGGCAGACGGTGCTGCTGGCCTGAACGTCTCTCCGGACAGAAGGGAGCTACACTTCCTCGAAAAGAACCTCGAGGAACTGTCAAGGGCTCACAAAAAGGTACCAATGAGAGAAGGGAATATCTATCATGTGGAATTTTTCACTTGGAGAAAATTTTATCACGCTGATTTTGTCCTCTGCTAATTATTGCATCGGTGAAAATTTATTCCACCAAAGTTTTCTGCAGTATAATATATGAAGGTAGCTGGGCTTAGCGAAAGTTTATCTAGCGAAAATTTTCACATATACGGTATAATATAGTTTGCTATGTATGTCAAATTAAGCAGAGGCGGATTGTCCCATTATTGTAGACATACAGCGGCTCTGTATGTAGCGTAGTATTGATGAGGCTGGAAGTGAATGTATCAAAGCTATGCAAATGAGTACCGTGTTTTATTTCAGTGACATATACACATGTATAATTACTGAGGGGGGGGCGGGAGGAACTATAGTAACACGGACTTTACCCCCTGCGTTTCGGAACATACGGAAGAGAAGACACACCTTGTCTTATTGCTATTGTATATAGTAGTATTCTACTATAACCATTGTTACACATGTACAATACAATAGTATGTAGTGTGTGTATGTATTTGTACACACGATCTATAGTCACTCTATAGTCACGGATTGGGAAAATACCATAGACCCCCCACTACACCACCAACCAACCCCCCCTCCCCCCAACAAAGAAAAATTAAGTGCTTCTACTCACTCTTTACAATGGCTGCATGAAACTCCAAAAGTGTTTGCATAATGGTGCATCTCCACGTACTCACAGTCGTTCACTAGTTCCTCTGCAGTAGGTAATCCCCCCCCCCCCATCCACCGTATGTAAGTAAGTCCTTATTATTCCTCCATGTTTGCATTGACAGAGTGTGTCACTCGCTTTTTACCAAAATTGCGTATTTTGCGCTTGCCTTGAAGTCACAAGTGTTTGTTTTCAGTTTCGCAGAATCGTATGATTGTGACATCTAAAAAAGCTGCCGCCGCTGCTGTTGTTGCACAGCAAAGCATAATATTTAATAACGATACGCTTTGTACTTTTGACCTCTGTACTACGGTGTCTACACTAATATGCATACCCATACAGCCATGTGGCGGTACTATAGTATATTATTGTGTACTCATTAGCAGTGGGTTCTCCCCTTGTTTGTGCATGGTCAGTGCGAGAGTCAGTGAGTCCCTCAGTTGCATGATATTATCGCTTTGTAATTTTGCTCGATCAGATCAGAGAGCCCTGACAGCACTTTTGTGTTTAGTTAAGGGTCATGTGGTTCAAAGGTCACTATAGGTGTCGTGGGGGAGATCTTGCATCAGACTGGAAGTATTACGTAATCATAGTGTTCCCTGTGTTAGATCCTTTCTTTGGTAGTTCAGTGCCCCCCCCCCCCCTTCGCCCCGGCCATATCTGTCCATCGAGTGTTTGGCTGCTATCAATACAGACATGAATGAATGTGAGATAGATCCTTTCGAATTTCTTTGGTAGTTCAGTCCCCCCCCCCCCTCCCCCCCTCCCCCCCCGCCATATCTGTCCATTAGCTGCTTTTAACACAGACATGAATGAATGTGAAGGCCTCTATTTATATTATATTATTATAACTCATCATATGATTAATTTTTATTTTCTTGTGGTGGTTCCCTGATTCTCTGCAGTGTGTATGGGGAAGCCTGTCAGTGGTCGATATTGAGTCTCGAAAGTTATTAAGGTTTAAACATAATAATCACATCTTCTACTACCAATCCCCAAACCCGAGTCAGGAGTACCCACTGAGACTGAGCCACTCCAGTCACCGCCCACTCTGCTGCTCCGGCACTGGCTGTACTTATGTAACCAGGGCTGTTTGATTGATTTAGTCTGCAGCAGCATAGATGTACATGTATGTGTGTATATACTCTGAGTTATTGGCATTGTGAAAGTACACAGATGAGCCTGGATGTGTGTGTGTGTAAGTACTGTGATTTTGAGATGCATTTTCTATCAACAAGCCTCTAACAATCGCTATGATCTTGACTTTATTTAGACTAAGCTGCTATTAGCTGTTAACCTTACAAGTGGAGGGGAAGGTACATGTATTATACTTCTGGGGATGATCATCGCTAAAAGTCCCTGCAATAAATAAAGCTTTATTAACGAGATTCCCCGAAGCACTCACACACACACACACACACACACACACATGCATACTTATCGTATAGCGGGAAATTTTCGAGGGAGAAAACTTTCGCGGATCGGTAGGAAAGGAGCATTTCGCGGAGAAAACTTTCGCGGAATGTTAAAACTGGTCGCATAATGGGCGTGACATGCCTAGAATTTCGTGGAGAAAACTTTCGCGGATGGCTGAAAAATCGCAAAATTCGTGAAAGTTTTCTCCCTCGAAAGTTTCCCGCTATACGGGGTATTTCCTCCCAGACGATGTCAGAGAACTCGGACATGCAGCGTGAGATTCCCCGGCTCCATGCAGTGCTGGCCAGTAAGAGTAAGAGGATCGGTGAACTGGAGCACATGCTGAGAGAGACAAAGGAGGCGGCCAACCAGGAGTACGACAGACTGAGGGCAGAGAACGAGAGACTCACGGAGAGCTTCACCGCTAAACTCAAGGAGAAAGAAAGAGAATGTGAGAGAAATAAGAAATTAAAAAAATTTAAGCTGGAAAGTGCTCAAATTTATAGTGTGGTCACATTATGTCCCCCCCCCACCTATATAATGATAATTTCCTTTAGGAGAGAATTAATTATTAGTGATATCTAAATTTTGTAGAAAGTACTTAAATTTGTGGTTATGTACATGCCCCCCCCCCCCCAAATCAAAATTGAAGCCCCAAGTACATATTATGCACATCATAATAATAATATTATTACATCATAGCAGGTGAAAGTGAGAGATGGTGGAAAATAGACTACTTGTCTCGTATTATGCACTCTTTGGGAAGGGGGGGGAGAGGGGGTTATCTTCTTCATGTGTGTGTGAGTCAGTCTGCTGTTTACAATGCCTTTATTGTGTGCACGTGTGTGTGTGTGTGTGTTCTGTGTTGTGTGTGTGTGCGTTTGGGAGGGGGTCATAAATTCACCGCTTAGACGAACCATTGCTAATGGCAACGCTCAATTTGGTGACACTCGGCTTACAATCAGCATTTTCTTGTAGGTGTAATCTCGTTTGCTGTGAGTTCATTGAGTACAAATGTGCAGAGTCACAATCTTTTTTTTTGTTGTTGAATTCTGCTAAAATTCAAAACTAATTCGAACGTGAGATTGTTGCAATAGTGATTTAATTGCCGTAAGAGCTCATAGCTGTGAGGTTAGGTGGCCAATTAGTGAGCGTGTCCGTTTGTGTGCTCGCATCCCTAGTCGTCAGCTGTAAGCGTCCAATCAGAATGCCTGTTTGTGGCGGTCGTAGTGTTTGAGGTTAAGTACCTAATTAGTATGTTTATCTGTTTGTAGCTGGGGCCGGCGGGGATCAGAGGGTGATGGTGCATCCTGTCTCCTGGCAACCCCTCTACTGGCTACAGGTGTCAGTGGTTGAGAACGGAGCTTTCATCATTTGTTCAGCCTCTTTAGATCAGAGCTAAGTGTAGATAGCTTCATGACCTCACATCTGCTGTAGTACAGGTTTGACCCCTTCAGTAATGCATGTGCACCTTCAACTCTGCCTACTCTCTCTCTCTCTCTTCCCTTTCTCTCTCTCTCTCTCTCTCTCTCTCTCTCTCTCTCTCTCTCTCTCTCTCTCGTATTCCACACCACATCCCTTGTGCCAGTGGCTGTGTAGCCAAGGTAAGCAGCTGCAGTTCTAATTAGCCAAAGTTTTGATAACCTCTGCGTGGACATACCTGTGGCAAGCGGCCCAGACCAGAGCATACCAGACTTAGGCTCACTTATTATACAGGCCGGCCACTACTATACTTTCTTGATAAGGACGTGCACTATGCCTATATCTCTGCTCCTGTGTCATTCCACTCCCAATTAGAGGCTAGATACATGTAGCTAGCTATCTGGCGAGCTATAGACTCAATCTGTTTATGCTGCTGATAGCACTGGGATGTAAAATATTGTGTACATATGGCTGATCAAGAGAGAGAGATAGTTTGAACTTTCTGTGTAATTGAAGTCTCTACTGCAGGAGGCATTGGGGGGGGGGGGGAGGGGGGGTGTGGCAGACATTTAGGGGATAGCTATCGATAGTTTGATGACATTATTTTAGTGTCTATTTCAAAGAGTCTGGTGGTGGGGGGGGGGGGGGGGGGGAGGGGGGATATATACTATACAATGTTTGCATGTATGGCATGGCAATAATAGTAATAATAGTGTATTGGTAGTTTCAGTGATTAAGAAATACACGAAATTAGTTCTAGATTGGTTATTTAATTACTATTTTAGTTGTTTCTTTAGTACGTGTTGAATAAATCAAATATTCCCCCCTCCCCCCCCCCCTCTCTCTCTCTTTCTCATGAACACATCCTCTCTCTCTCTGCAGATCAATATGGACGAGTGGTGAAACGCCAGGGACCGAATATAGGTAATTTTAGATGTGTTATAAAAATGTACCATACATTAAATATACATTTTATGTTCATTCAAAAAGGGGCCGTCCTACACATGTACATTAAGATGTATTACACTCAATTTGACATAGCTGATGAAAATGGAACATTTCCTCTGTAGTGAACTTGTCCGTTTTCATGTCTTGTACTGTCCTCCACAATTCCGAGAATAACGTTTCATCTAACAAAAGTTCATGTACATGTGTATATAAAAATATTATAACTAACATGGCTACCTACTCAGGCAGAGAGCTGGCCTATCAGTGTGTGCATCAGCTGCGTGGGTGGAGAGAGGAATAGCTTATAGCTAGAGTTACCTGCTGCAGCTTTTATCTCTCATCATATCTAGCTTTATGGCCTGGCTGACCCCAAGGAAGCCACTAATGACCGAGAGGACAGAGAGAGGGGGGAGGGAGGGGGAGAGAGAGAGAGAGAGAGAGAGAGAGCACACAATAGTTCTCCAAAGCAAATTTGGTGGCATTAAGAGTGTAATGGCATTACATCTGTATTCACATATCAATGGTGGCATGAGCCAAGAAAAGTACATTTATCTCATTTGAACTACTGGCTGGCTACCATACAAGTGTGAGAGAGATGGAGATAGCTGTTTGAATTGGGCAGAGAAGCCATACACCAGGTGTCTCCTTAGGTTGCCATGGTTACCAGTACAGGGGAATTCCAGATTGTGGTCAGCTGGGTATGTCTACTCCCACTCAATGGTGTTTGCTTTTCAAGCTCAAGAATTTGTCCTCCCTTTCCTCTCTCTCTCTATCTCTCTCTCCCAAAAATCATTTTTAGTGCGCTAGGTGTATATTTTATCTCATTGCACATTAATTTTGGATATTATTGCCTTAATTTTCTTCTTCCTTACCCCCCTCCCCCTTTCAATTACAGCTCGTCCTGTTCCTCGTAAAGCCAGTGAGGCCAGTCATGCTCGTGATGCTCTCTTAGCCGGAGCAGGAGTGACCGTGATTGGTCAGCGAAGGAAGCCCCGCCAACTTGAATCGTAAGTCAATCATTATCCATTGAGTGAGTTGAGTGAAAGGGGGAGGGAGGGAGAGAGAGAGAGAGAGAGAGAGAAGTCCTCCCTCCCCTTTCTCTCTTATCTGTGTCAACAACCAAGGCTAGCCCAGAAAACTAACTGTGCCTGGCCATAGCACACTGTGTGGGGGCGTGTGGAATGAAAGGAGTATACTTTTCCCTAACCCCACTTTCAGCATGTCCAGCACTCTAGTTTTCCTTGAGTATTGCAATTGGCTGTTATATGTACTGTGTACAATGTACATGTACATGTACATGTACATGCATGTGCTTGTACTGTGCTTCAGTGTATTGGCTACAGATCTATTTCCTTTTCAAGTTTGCTTTTGCTCAAACGCAAACGTTATGAATGTGATCTTAAACGGTGCACTTTCACTATAATTAAGTCTTTCATGCATGTGAACTGCGACCTCTTAAGAAATTTCAGTTGTTTTCCCTTAAATGGATAACTTTATCAGGTGATGTATCACGCATATTAATATTCCATTTTTTTCTTTTCTTTTAAATAGAGAGCAGGACTCGGCTAATTCAAGGGGCGGGGCTTGGAGCCGTAACGAAACGGGACTGTCAAGTAAGTCTGGAGTGGTTGTACTAGCTGCGCTGGCTTTGCTCTGTGCTCTAATGTACACCTACCAACTCGCACTGCTGTAGACCAGCAGAGCAGATTATTTAAAAAAAAACTAAAATCACTTATTTTTCCTTGATTTGTAATTCATGACTAGTGTGTTTGTGTGTCTGTATGTGTGTGAAAAATTACTACCCCAATCTACTACATGCGTCTTTCATACATTATTTATTTATCCATTAATAAAAAAACTTTAACACAATTTGTAACTTCTTGCTATGGGGGGAGAGTCCATGGTTAGTTATCTTGGCAGCGTGGGGCTGTAGCAAGCGAGTGGATAGCTGGTGTTAAGTCAACGTTGTACTAACGAAGTTGTTCCCAGTGGAGTGAACTGTTGTGTACACCAGGCCAGGTGGTGGGCTGTAGCTGTGCGTGCGTGCGCTACGTGTCGTACGTACACCCATAGCTAGCTGAGCTGTAGCTGTTCATGTGGTGTATATGTGTACAATTTTAACATCAGTTTGTGCGTGTACATGTACATGCATGTACATTGTGTATCTACATGTACATTAATTAGTGTGTGTATGTGTACTTGTGAGTGTGACTGTTTTGTACATGTATGTACGTATAAGTGTGACTGTGCATAATAATAATATTATACTCTGTACTTGAGGCTTAGTAAGATTCGGAGCATATGTATAATATAAAGTAAAGTAGCCTTGTCCACCTTTATATCCCTACATCATCTCTGTCCCTTCAGCCATAGCTGAGTTGTGGCCATACCCATCAGCTGTCTGCCATGGTTGGCTGCCCAATTAACTACAGAACAGTGGAGGGCTTGGTCCTGGGCCTGGCTAGGCTGTGCATGTAGCTGCATCCAATTACCCCAGACCACTGTTCCACAGCTGATCTGCATTAGAGGTTTCTCTGTGTGAGTGTGTGTGTATGGTGGGCTAATTGTAGTGTTGGTGTGTGTGTGTGTGTGTGTGTGTGTGTGTGCCTGTCTGGGGATCAGCTGGTGAACCCTTTCTCTCACCAGCTGAGTGTCTCTGGCCAACCATGTTGACAGCCATTGTGGCTTCACAGTCTGCTAGCATGGTGGACCCTCCCTTCCTCCCCCTCTCCCCCACACTCCCTATTCTCTCTTTCTTCAAATTGCTCACCAAGCCTCTCCATATAAGAGCCTTGTGTTGCCCCAGCTGTCTGACCAGACTAGTACCCACTTCTTAAGATTACCCTCTCCCCCTTTCCCCCCTCTCCCCTCTCTCTCCTTCTTCCTCTCTCCTTTGTGGGATGGTTTTTTTGGCTGCTCCATAGGCTAGGCTTTACTATTTCCATGACTTTCTAGACAGTACCAACACTACCATAGCCTTACCACAAAATCCCTGTTGGCCACTTAGCTAGCTATTCAAAGCTTAAGAGCTTGAGGCTTACTTAACTTCTAAGCAGTCACTGTCAGACAGTAAAAGAGGTGTCTTGAGTGAGCTGGTTGACCTGCATGACCCTCCCTTGGTCAAAGGCTGGTCCAGGTGGGACCACAATTGCTCCATTTTCACCAGCTGATGGGCTTTCAAGTGGCTGGGCTTTCTCAGCTGATCCTTCACCACCAGAAATTAATTGTGTCTGTCTGACCTGGTCAACCACTGAACTAGCTGCTTTACCTTAGCCAAGTGTACCAGTATAATTATACCCACAGGCAGGATAACAGCTCATGTAGCAGCTTCCTTAGTTTTAAAGGTGTGGAGGATGGTTCATGATTGTGTGTGCTCTCTATGCTATAATATTATGCTCTCTATACAGGCAGTGTGGTATTATTACATGTACTCAGCTGCTGAGCATTAAGCTTTTTATGTTGGTATTTAGGAGTAGCCTTGCCACATCCTTCAGTCTGTCCTTGGTGTCAGCTGTCGACTAGCCCCATCCCGCACTCGCTCGCTCGCTCGCTCGCTAGCTGTACCGCTGGGAATAACTCGCTACATCGTACATGTATTTTGCCATATATGGTCATTTAATTCCTCTCTAGCTTGTAAATTATCGTACGGTGGTCAAAGTGAGCTGTGTACCAAACTCACTAAGAACTAACAAAAATTTTGTGTAGTAACTTCTCCATCTTGAAAATTACAGCCTCTTGCTCCCAAAGGAGATCAGTGCTTCTCAGTTGTGTGTGTGTGTGTGTGTGTGTGTGTGATCCGACCTCCCTATGCAAATTTTATTTACTCTTTCAAAAACCGCAAACAGTTATTTCTAGTCAGTTTTCTTTTTCTTTGGCTTGACAGCGGCAGATGTCCTTTGAAATAACTACCTATATAGACATTCTTGAAACTTGACCAAACAGAATGGGATTGATTGTCTTTCTCTCTCCCTTTCTCCCTCTCTCCTCTCTCTCTCTCTCTCTCTCTCTCTCTCTCTCCCCTTCTCTTCAGGTTAGGCGTACAAACAGTATCCTCCAGAGCTCACTACTAGCCAACAGCTGTCACAGTTTTAAAAGTTTTCTCCCTCTCCCTCCCTCTCTCTTGCACAACTATTTAAACTAGGATGATAGGAGCTAAGCCCCTAATATTAACTATTAATTAACTTAGCATTTAATATGTTATTGTGATTGATATGATTTATGAAAATCATGTTTTATCACTATTACTCGAGGAAATGTTTGTATATCTACTCAATTCTCTCTCTCTCTCTCTCTCTCTCTCTCTCTCTCTCTCTCTCTCTCTCTCTCTCTCTCTCTCTCTCTCTCTCTCTCTCTCTCTCTCTCTCTCCCCCTTTCCCTTATTTAGCTATTTAGTAGTGCCATACTCTCCATTGATCCTCTCCCTATAGACACCATTGTAAGCCTCAGTGAGCTGCAGCTGCTTTTCATCTATAGCTAGCCAGCCCAGTTGCCAAGGACCTGACTTGGCAACCTGCCTCCATTACATAACTCACTCCAGCAGAGAGAGAGAGTGTGGCTCCATGGTCCAGCAGGTGTAAAGCTAGCCTCTCCTTTAGGAAATCTGTGTGTGCGAGTCTCGAGCTAAAAAGCTTAAGATGTGTACTACCCCTTTGAACTACTGCTAGTCAAGACTGTGTGTTTGTCCTGTGTGGGGGGTAGCTAGCTCCACAGCATGTGCGCTTAGACTAGCGAAAAGCAGTCAATCTTTGGGATGGCTGGTGTCTATTATAGCGCAGGTGTCCGTTGACAGGTATATACCCTAAGCACTGTCTATTCCGTTCACTTGTACGTGCTAAGGAGTACACAATAGTATACTCTAACGAAGTGCATATGCGTGTGTGCGTGCTACGACACGTGTGCATGAGAGAGTGTGTACATGTACATGTGTGTGTGTGTGTGTGTGTGTGTATACTCCGAATCCGAACAGCTACACTGTATTAATGGCATATAATAGGTTTCTAATGGCAGCACTTTCTTTCTGCCATTAGAGTGTATGTACTACAACCTACATGCGTACATGCTCATTAGTTGTGTACATTATGGCACAACGATACGCTGTAGTATGGTCATACGTGCTCCGTACTCAGACGTTAGCTATGTATGTCTACTGGCTCCTCAGTGTCTCAACTAGTACTTGACTCGTTACCGAACACATGGGACGTACATATGTGGCTTGCGTATGTAAGCAGGTCGCCACGGTGACGGAATATGGGTGAACATCGCTGGGTGGCTGTCATCACGAGTGCGCAGGCCAAGACCATCATGACCAACGTGTGTTTTTGTTCATTTGATATCTCTGAGGAGGGAGGATGATTGGGGAGATGAGGTGTGATGGCATTTCAAGTGGCATAGCTGCCATTAGAGCGGAATGTTAGGTTAAGCTGGCCACAATAAAGGACCACTTTAAGCTTCTTGGCTTTTATCTGGGCCCCCTCAACCCCCAAGCCTATCTATAGCTAGCTGCTGCTATCGCGGACACATTATGTAATGTAGTTGTTATGCAATAGAGAAGCAGCTGTCAAATTCTAATCACACAGCTACAGCCCATGATCGATAGCTCTATCTTAGCTAGTTGCCAGTTACGCCATAATGATAATAGCAATTTGTGCTAAATTTCGAAAAGAATGATTGTACAAGGCTTTATTTACACGTATGTAGCAGATGTATAGTCATGTTTTGCTGTTTTTTGGGGGGGCCTGGATGAGGCTTGTTCCCCCTCGATCCCCCAGGTGTAGTTCATGCTCTAATCGTCCTGGCCATTCAGAGACTCTCTTTTCAAACGCAAGTCATGTTACCACTAATTGGTGCAAATTTTGGCTGACAATTTCACTGAATGGTAATAATATTAAATTTTTCTTTCAAAAAGTCAAAAGTACAAATTTTTCAAACACTATGCACATACATACACAATGTAATTGAATACAAGGCACACAGTACAAAAATATCACATAAAAAACAATATAATTACGTAATCATGTACAGCAGGTAAGAGATCATGATACACAAAGTGCCAGTGGGTGTGGTGGGGCCTGGTTGCTGGGGGTAACGTAACAATAATTGACAAAGGATAGTAGTGACGGGGTAAAGGGGAAAATGAAGGACAATAAAAGATTTGTCGTAACTACGTACACGAACGAACACACGTTAAAGGATATGTACACAAAAAATAACAAAATATTCACACATACATATATATGTTCGATCGGACTAAAATCCCGTGCAGTGGAAAACATCAAAACTCACAAATAACAGCAACAAGAAAACTGACTCGTGAGTGAATGAGAGGTTTTCATTTTCCATATGCACAATGCATGGCTATATACGTGTTTTTTGTTTTTTAGTTCGTACACAGAGAGAGAATGTTACTATAATAATTATAATATTATAATATCGATCGACTGACAGCTGTAGTGACGTACGTGTTGTACGGTATACGGGCCGGTGATGCATGTGCCAGACATGTGGTGATGTACATGCATGTACATGTTTATGTGGTTGTTGACTGCGCTGATGGGCAACAAGAGAGAGAGAGAGAGAGCTGTATGGTAATCTTCAGTAGTAAACAAAGACAAACCTGTAGCTTAAGTGAATTTGAGGACGGAGAGAGAGAGAGAGACGGACAAAGTCTTTAGTTGTCTGTGGTTGAGTGATAGGGAAGCCATTATTGGGAGGATAAGTGGCCAAAATGTTGGCAGAGAGAGAGAGAGAGAGAGGTGAGTGGACCAGGAGGGAGAAAGGTGGGGGTAAGCACTGGCCTCATAATTAAGTGAGCTATAGTTATCCCAGAATCAGGTGTAGAGGAGGTTACCACAGACACAGCTCAGCTGTTTTCAAGACACACACAGACAGACAGACAGACAGACAGACAGGCAGACAAAAGGGCAACCAGTTGAAAGTGATTGAGTCAGTTGAAAGAAAGAGTTCAAATAAATAAAAAGCGTTCTTGGAGGGGGAGGGGGAGGGGAGGTTATGCTACCGACTCGATGTACGATGCATCTTGTCTCCTCAGAGAAACCACTGATCTTGGTGGAACAACGGGAGCCGTATGAGACGTAAAACTGAGCATTCGTCTCGCTTGTGGTGAACCGTCTTCATACACGAAGCTACCGTTCTCCATGGTGGCAGGGCTGCCGGGAGGGTGGGAGCTCACGGAGCTGCTCTGGCTTGAGATGGAGTTTTGCTGCGACAGTTTCCTAGGGGAATTGCTGCGCGGCGTTGGCTCAAAGACGTCGCTACCAATGGAGTCAGAAAAATGGCCCTCGCTCAGGTCCAAGTTGGAGGAGCGATCGAACGAAGATGTGCTGTTTTGTCGAAATTGGTCCAAGGTGGGCTTTCTCGACAATGAGGGGGGCCCTCTTGATGATGACATTGACATATTTCTACGTCCCTTGTTGGCGGCCCACTCCTCCAATGAAACTCCCGCCACTGCCGGGCTCCCCAGGTCACATGACATGGCTCTCATGAATGGTGTCGTGGGGGCATCGCTCCCCCGTCGTCCATGCAGGCTACCCTGTGAGTGGAGCATCGTTGTAGGGGGCCAGCGAGGGGGCAGCTGCCTCAGACCTGATTGTAGGAGATGGTTACGAGTGAAAGGTGAGAATTCTCGGCAGCCATAGTGCTCCCTTGAGATGAACGATAGCTCCAAGTCACAACAGTCCTCCATTATGAGTAGAGAGGACGTGTAGCACTCGATCGAGGCTTTGAGGTCTTTGATGATCTGCTGGGCGACTTCCATTCCCGATGGCACCGTGAAAAAATGGAAGTTTCCCGGCGACGAATTGTGGCAAGTTTCAAACCAGATGACATCGTGGCTGTAAGCTTCTAGGCTTCCGAGGCGACGTATCTTCTCGAAGGGGATATCGATTAGGGTCATGCCCGTGGAGGGTACGATGGCAGTGACACTGGACTGGCTGGAAAGCTTCAGGATAGCCTCGCTTTGGACCATGTTGGGCTGATGAGGAATGGTGATGTGATACACTTGCTCTGTAGAGAGAGAAAGAGAGAGGGAGGGAGAGAGGGAGAGGGAGAGGCGATTTAAATAATAGGAACTATGTATCCCATTAGTAAATGAATTCAGGCACATTTGCTCTGCAGATTGGCAAAGCAAATGAGTAGTTTTCTGATGCATATTTCCTTTCATAGATTGATATATACTTGGGCAAACAAGCGTAATATTATTCGTACCTTATCTTGCCCCATGCACTCAAACGGAGAGAGCTACATGCCCTCACACTCAGAGTACAAAGAAGTGTCGTGGGTGAGAAACTTGACCACGCTGCTATTCTCTAGATAAGGGGGTAGCTGGCCAGCTTAAGTGCCTCTCTCCACCAGCCATCTGCCTGTGGCCTTGACCCTCGCATACCAGGCACTGTTGACATAGCCAATGGAGAGGGTTTTCTTTCCCTGACCGACCTTAGAGGCACACCACACTGATATCACTGTTATCATTGGGTCAAGGAGCTACCACAGCCAGCTAGGGGTGAGGGGGGAAGCTCCAACAAACAGTAACCACACGAAGAGCTAAGGAGAGATATTCGAATATTTCAACTTGGCCACGATGTGATTGTTTGAATATTTCAACTCGTACACAAAGGAGGAGAGGGAAGTGAGTCTCTTAGCAACGAAGATGCGGTGGCTTCACTCTCATGCATAACAACATCAATTCGAAAAGGAAAAAAAAAAAGTATTTACTGGTGCTGACTGTTCTTTCAATCCCACTTACACTCTAAGTAATTTGCTAAAACTGATTTTACACATGCAATAATAAAATTACACCTTCACAAATGACTTTTATCATTAAATTTGTTGGACTGCAACTGACCTTGTCCACACAGCTCACAGAGCTTTGCCAGCCAGATGTTCTTCGTATTCTGGTCAGGAGCCTTCAGAATGTACTTCCTCTCCTCGGTCTCGATGGCAAAGACGTGCTCCTTCGTCCCCACCTTGGCGTTGGGTCGAATGCCAACGAACTTTGAGAGATCAATGGTCTGGCGTTTCTCTTTCTTGCTAGCATCCTTGTAGTAGGAGAGCTCAATGCTGGTGGGAACATTCTGTTTGTCAGTGCATGAATGAAGGAAATAAACAGGCTAATAATAATAATAATATTATGTGGCTATGCACCTAGCTGTTGACTAGGAAAATAGAAGGATAAGTTGAACTGTTTCAAAGACTACACACTCGGTCAGCTATTCTGGGCTGTGATATCAAAACTGTCTCTACTGTGCTGAGTTTCTATTTCATGTTTACCTAGCCTGAAAATGCTGACCACGAAATTTTCCCTATATATGCTGAGCAAGAGCGAGTCAACATTCACTTTTTGTATAATTACATTGCAATCTCACGATACAGTGTTAGTCAGGCATACCCATGGCATGATCCGAGTCAGTCTCTGACTGCCACTCCTTGAACTGAAGGGATTCTGAGTTTGGTCTACGAGCTGGCATTCCTTCAGGGTCTACCAATACAGAGTCAGTTCCGATTGGTTCTACGTGATGTTTTGTGCGCGCAAGCAGCCTTAGCAAAAGCAAAAGCTAGGGAGCTACCACTGCCTCATTCCAAGTAAACCTACTAGAGTCCTGCGCTATTAATAGCTAGAGATGAAGGCTGTGATGCAATATATATATTATAATGATGCCCTGTCTTTATAGAACTTCAGTACCTGTGGTGCTATATTTAGGCCCTGGTAATAAACAAACTATAGATGTCGCATAGCTAGAGCGCTGCTATAAATAGCATGCAGGTGTATGGCAATCCGCGCAGCATATGCTAGTTAATACAATATACACGCCAGGCATTAGGTCTACACTATACGGATGGGACACCGGAATCCGCCACTGCGATGTAGAGTACGCTGATTAATACGCCGCTACAAATTGGGGACAGTGTTTTGTCCTGAGAGCATTTCAGGGAAGTAAGGAGTGCAAGGTAACATCGCATAATTCAACCGGAGATGCACTTTTACCGACATGCGCCTCGCTGGGCCGGCCAGCCGGGCCCGGGCCTGTCGCTGATTATGAACCGACAGTGGATAATAATAATAATAATTTAATTTAATAAGCTGAGAGCTACCTCAGCCCCCTGGGAATATTTAATATTTAATATTGTGGACTTTACAAAGATTATAGGGCTGCAGAGTTCATGTATGGACTAGGGGGAGCTTCTTCCCCACAGTTAACCAAGTTTGGAATAAATATGTCGCGGATCGCGTAGCTTCCATCTTATAGTGATGCAGTGTTGGCATTGAAATTTGAAAATGATATTATTAAAGACAGTTATTGAATAGAAAGTTCGCTTGATGCTTGAATTTGGGAATGTCTCCAGAGAAAGGAGGAGAGGGGGGGGGGCATATCCCATGCCCTTTAGAGAATAACATTATTTTCAACTTTGCAGGTTTCAATTTGATGCAAATAGCGTTACCAATTGCATGTCTAGGCATCGGGAAATTAACTTAGGCATCATGACTATGCAACACTGCTCAGGGGAATGATCCATGGAGGATACTACTCAGTTTTGTTAATTGATACATGTATACTTGCCAAATGTCACAAAGCTTGCTATACATTAGTTGCCAAGGCGCTCTAATAGACTATGCTGTACAGGTACCGTGCTCTCAAAATGAAAGCCTCTCAATGTCAAAGCTTACTAATTAAATTATAATTAGGACTGAAGTGCTAGTACTAGTGAGGACTCACCATATCTTTCCTTGAGAGAACGAACCATCTTTTAGTCCATTTCTGCAAGATAACATGAGAACATAGTATAAAATTCATAGTTTTTACAACTGCGGCTTTGCTCAACGCATAAAACTACATATCATGCTAGTGCTGAAGATGTTGACGCGCTTGAGTGCGCACGCACAACGATATCGGCTTACGGCTCACCATAACGAGGCTCTTGAGTGGTGGCGTCTTCTGCAGGTAGCTCTCGAACAAGACGATTTCGTGTCCTGGCGGAGAGCAGGCGCCCGCCATTGCAGCCGGTTCAGCTGCGCTCATCTGCACGTAGGGAGAGAAGCGGCCGTTCTCGGTGAGAGCTTGCGATGGAACAGCGGCCGACGAGCCAAAGATCGGCGAATCAACGGGAGATACGCTATGCGGCGATACAGACATAGCAACTGCTAGCTTCTTGTTTGATTTAGTCTCAGCAAAAGTGATCGAATCTTTCGACTGCTTTGCGTGGTCGTTCCTTTTAATATGCGATCGAGAGATCGCTGTGGTAATTTACCGAACCGCCGATTGTCGATTAATATTTGATTCTAATTAACCGGAAACTAGCTGAAAAATTGCATGCACTAGATTCCGGAGCTGGTTTCCGGCGTGTACGGTGCAAGTATACGGAAATCGCGTGAAAGCCCGCGCGCGCCAAATGGAACATTAGAAGATCGTAGGTGTGTGCTTCTGACACGCTTTTAGGAATGGATACTGCAAGTGCTAAGCCTCGAGTGAACGGCTCTATGCTGGCCAAACACGCGGGACAGTACGTCTGCTTGGTTGGAAAGAACATGGGCGTGAGTTGACTCCATAGACTAGCCTCCACGATCATGTCATGTCATGTCATGGGAGTGCCAGTGGCATGAGTTGTGTAATATCAATGATTCCTTCTTTTGTTCCATGCATCTCAGGTATCCCATGGCGGCGCATCCATGACACTGGAGTGCAGTGATGGGAAGAGCATCACACTCAAGTTCCCCAGTCCTCTGGTAGGTCCCCTAGCGCATACTATAGCTGTCACTGACCCCCGGCCCCCTTCTTTAAACCGTATTTCAAATCGTGTCTTTTGCAGCAAGATCCGTTGGATCCGTATGTTGAAGTGCTTGGCCGAGTGGACCAAGATCTCACCATCACTGTCGAGAGAATAGTCAACTATGGGACCGACTTTGGTGGGTGTGGCTCATTATAGCATTACCTCATCATTACATCATCAATTTTTCTCTATCCCAAATGCAGATCTCGGGGCCTACAATGAAGTGGTTCAGTTGGCAGCGAACTTTCCTCAGCTGTTCTCACCAACACATAGCCAAGCCAAAAACGAGATGGACATGCAATTCTGACACCATGCATACATTATTATTGTACCCTAATGTTACCACACGTTCAGTACAAACATGATTTCAGCAAAAGATAACTAATAATTGTCACAATGATTGGTGTGTGTCTATAATAATTATATAGAAGCATTGAGTACCAGCATAAGCTGCTGCAACACTATAACTTTGCCGGTTTAGCTGTCAAATACTCCTAAAATGTCGCCATCTCTGAATAAATAATAGTCCTGCAGATATAATAATTATTATAGAGGAGGGAGGGAACGTTAAGAATAGCTAGTGAGTTACTGCATGAACCCACCAACCTTCTCTTCAAAGGTCAGTTTTGTTCCTCCATATTCGGGGACGAGCACTTTATCTCCAACTTGGACGCTCATTTGTATCGACTTGCCCTCCTTTGTGTACACACGTGCGTGAGAGAATGAAAATGTATCAAATGTAATTAACACAGTCACAACACATTAATAACTTCGCGGCATTGCCAAAACACTGCTGGCTAATAAGGACTAGCGTTGGCAAAAATTGCCACTCGTTAAGGACATTAAAATTCATAGGGCTCTCGTGCTATTTAATCCGATAATTCAATGCCAAATCCAGAGGAACTCAATAACAAATCCAGAGGAACTCAATAACAATTTTCTCATCTCAATTAATAATAATTATAGAAGAGTTCGCTGAAGAATTTTAGAGTATCGAAATTATACGAAGTTTACCTTGTCCTTTGCTCCCTGTCCAACGGCTACAACAGTGGCTTCATTCACCTTGCCCTGCGCCTTCTCAGGGATGAACAAACCACTCTTCGTCTTCTACACATTCAAATATCATTTATTTAATATCATTATTAGAATTCTCCTGATAGTAGGCTATTTCTTTTGGCTACAAGAGTGACTCACAACTTCTGGTGCAAATCTCTCCACTAGTACTCGGTCGAGGAGTGGACGGAATCCCCGAAACAAACCAGCCTGCAAGTATTCAACAAACCATGTGTAAGTTAAAAAAAAAGACAAAGCTTTCCAGAGCACGAGTCGTTGCTAGTTAGCTCACCATCTTCCTTAATTGCACTTTCTCAAAGGTCGAACCACGTGGAATCTGAGCCTGGAAATTTCTAGTGTGCACATTGTATATTGTGCATCAGCAGAACTACGCATGCGCAATAGGGAATTGCATCAACCACGTGTATAATAATATATCTGGAACTTTCTCTACTTTCCACGTGGAGTTGACTTGACCTCTGATTCTGTTTGAAGAAGCTGCTCCTTTGAAGAACTCTAACACAAGGTATGAAAGAAATGTTGACATCTGCATATTAAATTTGAGATAAAATTAGATCTAATATTAATTGATTATAAATGTGCACTATCTCTATGTGTCTTCACAGAATCATGTATCGTGCTGCGAGGTACCTTCGATCAGCCAGTCATCTCGTGACCCGCCCCCCAACCGCCTACCGGTTGGCACCAGCTGCCGCTGCTACCGTGCAACAGGCGAGGTTTTACCCGGCCAAGGAGCTGAAGTTTGGAGTCGACGCCCGCACGGCCATGCTGCAGGGAGTGGATATACTAGCCGATGCCGTGGCCGTCACAATGGGTCCAAAGGTCAGATGGAAATTAATGACATCATGATAATTTTACTTGTCTATTTGAAATTTTGTCAATTTGCTTTATTACATGTCTTTTGTTAAAATTTCATTTTGTACTAATCTACCATAAATATGTCATGTAGGGTCGTAATGTGATTCTTGAAAAGTCGTGGGGCAGTCCTAAGATCACCAAGGACGGGGTGACCGTTGCTAAGGGGATCGAGCTGGAGGACAAGGACCAGAACATCGGAGCTCGCCTCGTACAGGATGTGGCTAACAACACTAACGAGGAGGCTGGAGATGGGACCACCACCGCCACTGTTCTCGCTAGGTGAGGCCGCAGCCTACCCTACCCTCGTCCAAAGACCACTCCCAGCTTCATGTGTTTTAGCATGTAACATTAGGAGTACGGGACCAAAATTGAAGAAAAAGTGTGCATGGCAGTCTTTTGCGGCATTTAGCAAGTCTTTTATTCATGTATTGTATAGTTTCAAGACAATGCGTGTAGATAGTCTGCTACATGTGTAAATCGTACTTTGCTAATGATGTCTATTAATTTATGAATTCAACCTGCAAAAAAAAATTTACTTCCACTTTTCAGGTCGATTGCTAAAGATGGTTTTGAGCTGATATCGAAGGGAGCCAATCCTCATGAGGTGAGGAATGGTGTCATGGCCGCTGTAGAGGTGACTGTGGAGGCACTCAAGAAGATGTCTAAGCCAGTCACAACTCCTGAGGAAATAGCACAGGTCAGGAGGAAGGAAGGGAGGGAAAGAGAGAGAGAGAGAGAGAAGAGAGAGACTGACCATTTTTGTTATATAGGTTGCTACAATATCTGCCAATGGTGACCATGAGATTGGTAATCTCATTTCTACGGCGATGAAGAAGGTTGGTAAGAACGGGGTGATCACTGTAAAGGATGGCAAGACCCTCCATGACGAGCTGGAGACCATCGAGGGACTCAAGTTTGACAGAGGATACATCTCACCTTACTTCATCAACTCGACTAAAGGTCAGCCTAGACCCTTTGGTCCTATCTGGGGTGGGGGGGGGGGGGGGGGGGGGGAGCCAGCCCTGGATTTTTTTTTAATTTTGGAAGCAAATACTGCTGGCAAGGAGAGAAGGGGTAATTAGATATGTGATGGCAGAGGAAGGTAAAATAAAAGTATTTGTGGTCTGTTTCATGCAAGACAGAGAGATATACAATAGTGGTACATCTTCAGTTGCTATCGACTGACTTTCTTTTGTATTGCTGCAGGGAGTCGTGTTGAATTTGAGAATGCATTCATCCTCTTCTCTGAAAAGAAGATCTCTAACATCCAGCAGGTCATCCCGGCCCTCGAATTGGCCAACGTAAAGAGGAAGCCCCTGTTAATTATTGCCGAGGATGTGGACGGAGAGGCGATCACAACACTGGTCATTAACAGGTGGATGTGATTTACCATAATTATAATATAGCTATATTTTCATAGCAAAGTAAAGTTGGATGGAGGCTGGGAGACTAAATTCATTGCTTTTTGTGGTCTGGCTCTGAATCTTGAGATTCATGACTGTGTATGCTGTATTTGCCTAGTGTCACTGCCAAATCTCTCACTGTTAGGGAAAGCCTAATCTAAGAAACAAAAATTTATTTTACTCTCTTTCTCTCCTTCTCCCCCTCTCCATCTCTCTCCCTCTCCCTTTCTCTCCCTCTCTGCTTCTTTCAGACTGAAGGTAGGTCTCCAGGTGGCAGCCGTCAAGGCTCCAGGTTTTGGTGATAATCGTAAGAACCAGCTTCATGACATGGCCGTGGCGACCGGTGGTACTGTGTTTGGGGACGAGGCCATTGAGCTGAAGCTGGAGGACGTATCAGAGTCCAATCTCGGGGAGGCGGCCGAAATTCTCATCACCAAGGACGACACACTAATTATGAAGGGTAAGCCCCTGATCATTACTGTGGTAGCACTAAATTAAAGTGACATACAATGCTTGAATTCATGTGCTTATGGGAGATGTCCTGTTATTTAAAAAGATGATAATTATTGTATTCCTCGTTAGGTAAGGGTGACGAGAGGGGCATCTCCGAGAGGGTGGAGAGAATCAAGGAGCAGATTGAAGAGACGACCTCGGACTACGAGAGAGAGAAGCTAGAAGAGAGATTGGCTAAACTATCAGATGGAGTGGCCGTGCTCAAGGTCAGTATAATTAATCAAGAAATTTTCATTATTAGCCAGAGCCATAAAATGGTGGTATATAGTAGAATGATATCCTTGAGGTAAATGTAGTTGGTTCATTTTCATTTCTACGTTCACTTGTCCGTAGATTGGTGGTAGCAGTGACGTGGAAGTCAGTGAAAAGAAAGATCGAGTGAATGATGCTCTCAACGCAACGAGGGCAGCCGTGGAGGAGGGCATCGTACCAGGAGGAGGCGTGGCCTTGATCAGGTGATTACACCCCGTGCACCCATATGCATAAAAATTTTTCATCAAAGAGTATAAGATCTACATTACCATATCTATAGTTGTAACAAATACTATGATCCGATTGGTCACTCAGAGGTCCGAGGCTGTAGCATCCCAAGCAAAGCGAAGTAAAATAGTGGACCTCCAACTGACCAATCAGATTTCTGACCTACAATACCTTACAATACCTACAATACCTGTATTACCATAATAGTTGTAACAAATACTGTGATCCGATTGGTCACTCAGAGGCCCGAGGCTGTAGCATCCCAAGCAAAGCGAGGTAAAATAGTGAACCTCTAACTGACCAATCAGATTTCTGACCTACAATATCTTACAATACCTTACAATACCTACAATACCTACAATACCTGTATTACCATAATAGTTGTACCAAGTTAGGACACGGACTATGTAAGAAAAATGATGGTCTGAAAAATATTTTTCGTTGTATAATATAGTATAATAAATTTTAACAATGAAAAATTTGCCTATTACAATAATGTTATTATCCTCCTGTCTACATAGGTGCATCCAGAATCTGGAGGAGCTTAAGCTTGAGACGACCGACCAGCAGCTTGGTGTGGATATCGTCCGCAAAGCTCTCCGCACTCCTCTCAGTACCATCGCCAAGAACGCAGGCGCCGACCCATCAATTGTCGTTCAGAAGGTGATAGACAGTGATAACCCGAGCGAAGGTTACGACGCCCTCAAGGACAGATACGTCGACATGATTCATGAAGGTACAGCGATTTGTATAATATACCATATAGCCGGAAAATTTGGCAGGGAATTAATTTGGCGGTTTGGCGGTCTATATTACAACCGCCAAATTAAAATTTGCCAAAATTTCCTACTCATATGTTGTGGCGATCCTGTACCGTACCGCCAAATTTAAATTCGCTAATATTCTTGTTGGGGCTCAACTGCCAAATTTAATTACCGCCAATATTTCCGGATATACGGTATAGGACTGTGCATCATTAGTTTGCACGTATGTGAATGTAGAAGACCAGTTTCATAATCTTTAATCTTTAGTCATAAAAATTTTTAATTACAACATTATGTAACTTCAAAATGTTGATTGATGACATTGACCCCACATAGAATGGAAATTTCTGAGTCACTTAAATTTAGTGATTTTTCTTGTTTCCTGGCAGGCATCATCGACCCTACGAAGGTTGTCCGGTCAGCTTTACAAGACGCAGCAGGCGTGGCCTCGCTACTCACAACGGCAGAGGTCGTCGTCACGGAGATACCGGAGGAGAATAAGATGCCACCACCTGGTGCTGGCGCTGGTATGGGAGGAATGGGAGGAATGGGAGGAATGATGTAATAATGATGTCATTCAAATTATTGAATCATGGACCATTCACAGTCTATAGGGTCTCTCTTATTTGTGCAGTTCTTGTATGTGAAAATAATTTTGCAATAAAAATGTCTAATGCTGTTATTGGTCAACTTGCAAATCAGGGAAATTGAATGATAATAACCTTGTTTAATAGATGATCATGCATAATATACTAGCCACATTATCCCATGATGATCATGACATTAAAAAATAATAATTATGAAGAAAAACATTTCAAGAAAATGGCATAGTTATAGCAGGCCACAATGAGGGATACATTTTCCTGAAATAAAAAAAAAAAAAAAATTATAACCCCATCCTCCAGTCGACCTTCCAAGCTCTAGGCTGGAACGTTGGTCAGGGTGCACTGCAGACATTTAAAGGCATTGTGTCATGCTATAAGCGCTGATTGCCTGCTAATTGAAGCCGCACGCGCCCACGCGGTAAATGAACATTGGGCGTGGCGGATGGCTGATAAGTTCGCGTGTACATTCAAATCTGTCCGCTGAGGCTCGCTCTGCTGGGCGTTCGACTTTCTAGGCATCGTGTAGGCTCTCGATCCTATACTTATCAGTTTTCTTACTCTTTAGCTGTCCATAACCGAAGATTGCAGGCTTCTCAACTCGACCGTCGCGAACGTCTTTTGCGCTGCACGTGTTCGATCTCCGCGTACATCCGTGGACTATACCGTGATATTTGGCGCGCCCGTACTTCCTGTGCCCACTTTAATTGAATTTTTGAACTAATGAGCTCATTAAGAAGCAATTAGGCCTTATGTATGGACACAATGCCTTTAATACTGCAGCCAGTTAGGCTTCTGTGTCACAGCCACAGGGGACCAAAGTCAGCCTATGGTGGATTACCAGGCTTTATCCAGGATGGGGGGTATTCGAGGGAGGAACCTGGGCGACCCCTAAGCCATATATGCCCAGGACCATGTGCAGTTTTCAGCTGCAGGTGTCAGAGGGGGTCTGGCCCCGATAGTCCCTCCCGGAAAATGCTATTTATTGAGCTGGGACAGGGGGTAGCAAAACGCGTATGGGTTTCACGTTGGATCCGTGAATGTACAGACCGTGACGTAATTAATTAAAAGCTATGAATATCATTAACTGTGCACCGCGGCGCGCGCCAAATTTAAAGTATATCTCAGCAACGGAAAGAGCTATGGAGCTGGAACAAAAACCAAAATGTAGTTCTTGAGCAGATGAAAGCAGCTACTATGGTCCTGAACGTGTTAGACTATGCCACAGTATACATACCAAGCTTCTTCAATAATAGAATGCATCTCTATGGCCCCTAGGCCCTGGCACCTTGTTTGTACGTACAACACAACAATTCTGACCAATCGTAAGCCTTCTAAATTTGTAGGAGAGTGCATCTTTTATGCCCTCCAGGTTAGGATACGGACTATATATTTTCCATCTGAAAAATATTTTCGTTGTATATTATAGTACAATAATCTTCATCATTACAAGTCACAGGGTTGCCGGCATTATTAATTATTATGAGTGTTTCTTTAAAACTTGATATCCCATAAGTCACTGAGTGTGTATCCCTCTGGTAGCTTCTCCATGGCCAGACCCAGCTCCGGATTGAACTCTGGTTCACGGTCCTTCGGCTTGTGAGGATCAGCTAGGTATGCCTGCACAAAGAATCATTGAATCGAATTGATGAGTGTATCAGACTATTATAGTATACTATAAATTACGAATATTTCGTTGTTACAATATTTTCAGACAGCCTGGCTTGTGCGAAAATTAAACGCACGAAATACATGCGCAATATTAACAATAATGCGGTACAGGGTCGTATTATTTAACGTGAAAAATTATCACATGAAATATTTTAGACACGAAATATTCGCAATTTACAGTAGTCACAGTTTTTAAGGAACATGATCATAAAGCTACATGTACTATATAGCTAGGCTTGTTAATATTGTAAGCTTATGACTTCTGTATGGTATGGAGACTACAGCCATTGACTGATCAGGACTTTCTCTATGATAATAATATTTTATTGTGCTTACTGCAAATGTGTCTGTCTGACTGGAGGCTTGTATGATGTCGACGTCATCTTGAGGGGGTTCCCCTACCACCTGGGAGGTCGGCTCTGGCTGCAAACACACACAAATTATTATTGATACAGCAATTCCTGGTGAGGGGTGCAAATTAAGCCAATAAAGTGCGGAATAATAATAGTCATAAAAAATTTGCAAGTACTGTATAGCCGGAAAATTTGGCAGGGAATTAAATTTGGCGGTTTGGTGGTCTATACTACAACCACCAAATTAAAATCCGACAAAATTTCCTACTCGCATATATATGTATGGCCAAGTATGGCGATCCCGTACCGAGCCGCCAAATTTAAATCCACCAATATTCTTGCAATAGTGATTTTGGGCTCAACCGCCAAATTTAATCCCACCAATATTTCCAGCTATGCGGTAAATATCTACCTGTACCTGATCTTCGAGTTCAAAGTCGACTCCGAATGTGGGGCTGGTGTGGTAGACCTGGTAGAGGCTGTGGATTTCCTGGACGATGTCTTTCATTTTCTCGTATGGATCAATGCGAAAACCGAGCACGTATGAGCCACTTTCCTTTGTCGTCTCGACCACCATGGCAACACCAAACTTGGAATCACGGATCTTAACTATACCCTGCATGGAGAGATACCGCGTGCATGAAAATTTTAACACAATTAGCATGATAAAATTTTCGCCAATAAGAGCAGGTGGCGAAATTGGCAAGAATTTCTACGTAAATCATTTGACACATTTTCACTTTGAGATGCATGTATTTTTGGCAAGAATTGTGCTGATTGTGAAAAACAAAATTCAACCTTGACTGCCATAGGTAATCGAATACAACATATATACAACATGTATGTGACCAGCTCTGAGAAAAGGGACCATTTGGAATTCATGTTTGTCATATGTAGCTCGTAATAGTGTGTAGGGAATAATAATAAGCTGTAGCCGCTGTATGTTGGTGTCAATACACTGATACAAGTATATTTACTACACTACATTTGTAGAAAGCAAGTTGGTCATTGTCATGATAAAATTGGTCGTGTTTCATACTCAGTCTACTACTGCGAACGGTCCCTTTTCTCATAGCAAGTCACATATGATCAAAATTTAACGTAGGAAATTAGCATTTTTCAATATCTCATAACGTATATTATACATGTATATACGAGC
The DNA here is from genome assembly GCA_963930775.1 of Cliona cf. orientalis. Taxonomy (NCBI): domain Eukaryota; kingdom Metazoa; phylum Porifera; class Demospongiae; order Clionaida; family Clionaidae; genus Cliona; species Cliona cf. orientalis. The sequence continues at coordinate 137,959 of OZ005699.1, read as the reverse complement.
GATTGACGACCTTTACCAGAAAGTGCACATTTTTTCAAAATATTTTTTCCATACGTTGTATTAGATTAAGTACAGCATAGCATAGAGGTGTAGTACATAATATTATATATCTCACCATTTGTAGGTATGGTATGCTGATGTTGAAGCTATCGTTCATGTTGGAGTGCCAGACCACCCGAATATTGGTAATGTAGATCGTACCAAGATTACCCTGCACACACGCACACACACACACAACGGACGACCAGCACATCACATGACAAGTCACATGATCATACAATAACACTCACCTGATCACTGCACAGGTTCCATACACCAGATAGCTACAATCAAAAGAGAAAAATCAACGGTGCCATGTATTACGTTAAAATTATACTTTAATTACAGTGAGCATGCACTGGGCTTAGCAGGTGTGATACTTATTGTCAGCTACCTTGGTGTAGAGCTGCTCCAGGGGTAGCAGCCTTAGCTCCTTGCCTTGAAGCAGAGCCGCCCTCAGTTTGAGCTCCCTGTACGGCTTGCTAGTCTGGTAGGCTCGGTGTACCGCCATTACTGTGGAGAAAAGCCGGGGACTATCAGCAACCTAGGGAGAGAGAGAGAGAAGGAGAGAGAGAGAGAGAGATAAAAGTGATGGTACACTTATTCAGTATTCAGTACCATACCAGGTTGGTGAAGATGAACTCAAAGTGTGTCTTATCGATCTTTGTCATGACATAAAGTGCCTCCGTGTTGCCTCGCAGTTTCTGAATAATTATATAAAGAAGTTCACCAATATCCTCTAATCAAGTGCATGTGCTGTGTGATATTTACTGAGTTAGCTCTCTTGGTGTTGATAGTTGTCACACAGCGATATCCAATGGCTGCAGCATAGTAACAAAAGATTAATCTACACAATGTCATATCAATGGAAAAAAACAAACTGTTTCACTCACAAAGATTAACTCTTGGGTACACTCCTGACACCCAAATCAATCGCAAATTTGTCACATACAACTTTCCTGCACAGTATAACATTGCAGTACAATCACCATAATAATTAAGATTGCAATTTCTATTGCATTAAAAATATCCGGCAAGGAGACTTATTTTTGCTAGACACGTCTGGAAGAGCTAGTCTAATTTTGTAGGATAATATCCTGCATAGAGTACCATCAATTCTAATTTGTGAGATAGTGTACTACATACTCTAATTTTGTGGGATATTATGATTTATATTATTATGATTTTACAAATATAGATTACGACTGCCATGTGATCATGCATGATTAATAATTATTATTAAAAAATATATTATTATGATAATTTGCACATATTGCATTCCTAGGCCTCCTGTAAACAGATTACCTTTATCTCCATTATTTCCCTTAGTGTCCTCCACATGAGCCAGGAAGTCAATAATTACCTCACCAGGGCAAGGCTGAAGCTGGCTACAGTACCAAAAAAAAAAAAAAAATTAATTCTGTAGCATGCATCGATGATGATAGAAATTGATAGATAATATTGATCAGTATTCAACGTACCTTTCAAAAGCGTCGAACTTGATGTCTCTGTCCTGCCATACCTTCACCGATTGGTTGCTCGAAGCCATGACGGGTCAAGTATAGAAACCATCGAACATCCACCTCACGGTAGATATTAAGAGTTCGCTAAATAGAGCACACCATGGTTTATCTCGATCTCCATAGCGACAGTGGAACCCAGCCCACCGCATCAGAATCGTCGATCTATGTGCGAAGCTGAAGAGAGTGATGCGTCTCCCCCGCTATAATCTTTTATCTGTGCAGCTCTTGATCGCTTGGAGTATCTTCGTGTCTAACTGTCAGTTTTCCTCGGGCCCGCTACCTCAGTCCTACGACGCCCCGGGCACATGCGCACAAGGCGCCGAATTCTATAACGTAGCCAATCTCAGCTGCGTAGCTTGCGCCGCCAACAAACGGACCTCTAGTGATGGTAAGAGACACATTTTTATCCTTGATTGTAACTAAATCTTGGCATTCTAGAAATCATGTTTTCTTGTTGCTATGGACACTGATGTAATTTCTAAATAAAGCTCATCACCCCTCCATGCAGGTCTGTCTTGCTCCTGCCCCTCTGGCTATTATCGTCCCGCCGGCAGCGATGGCCAGTGCAACTTCTGTGGAAATAATTTGGTATGTTAGGACAAATTTTGCAGATACACATTTTAGGCTAAGCTTACATATGATTGTATGGAATCTCATATAAATTTTATGATCGATTAATATTAATTTTGATTTTAGGTGACATCGTTGGATGGGTTATACTGTCTGCAGTGTGTGTCGTCCGGCTTCGACCCTCAAACCAACGAATGCAATGCCTGTCCATCTACACAGATCTTTGGTAAATCTAAACAATTTGATCATGCATAATTATGGCACTCGTTGAATATTATGATTGGATGTCGTTTTTCAGTTGATGATTATCCGTCCAATCAGAGCGTGAGTGGTCGGCGCATGTGTGTAGAGTGCCCTCAGGGACTGTGGGCTGACTCAGCACAGTTCAACTGCGTACCATGTGGGATGTCCGACTGCAGTCAGTGTGTAAGCTAATAATAATAATTAATCTCTCAAAATTTAATTTTAATAATATTATGATGATGTGTTATTTCCTGTACATGTGCAGGTTGTATCTAATGGTTTGTGTTTCTCCCCTTTAACTCCGCCTCCGACTCCGCCGCTGACTCCGCCCACTGGAGCGTTTCAGTTCTATTCAGAGAACTTTGCTGTAGCAGTGGAGCTATGTAGGGTAGGCTCTTATTTCAACCATCTGCTCTATAAAATCACTATCTCTCTCTCTCACTTTCGAACCCACAGACTGGAAGTATCCCACATTGTCATCTACTGGCCAACCTGTGTGTGTTGCAGCGCTACTCACTGACCGACCCAGCCTGTGTTCAGAGCATGCTGCTAGCCGGGTCTTTGCCGGGGGAAAACCCCCACTCTCCTCCTCTCTACTATCCCTCCCAGTCGGCCGATGAGTGGCTGGAGAGAAATGATATCAATCTCAGGCTGAGCACCAGCAATGGGCCTCAGGTATATAACGGTAATATTATTATTCCTACACTTTCTGATTTTGTCCCCTATAAGCATAATATATACTGATATTTGTGATTTCTAATTTTCATTATTGATACCAATTCTATAGTCTTACTTCTTATCTCATTTATCTGTCTCTCTCTCTCTCTTCCCCAGGGTTCCTTGCCCCTAGTGGTTGCTACTTTCTCTCTGGACGGAGCGTTTCTTGGCCTCAGTGACGTCGATGGTGAGATTGTCCTCTGTGGGGAGCGCCCCTCTCGTTTGCAGTCGGCATGGAGAGCTGGGGTACTCTACCAGATTCAGGTACACAATCGTCACTGGTATTATTGATCAATATTTCTATGGGATATTATTCTCTCATAATATTATTATGAATCTAGTAGCTCTCATTACTGTAAATTTATGATGGTAGTAGCGTTTGAAGTACTTGTATGGTTGTACAGTTTCTTTGTCACCACTGATAAGTTGTAGTGTTGGAGTGATGATTGTAGCATAGTGACTGTAAGCCTTCCATCATTCTACAGTGCACCATATCCGTGACACAGCTGGAAGCTCAATTCACCTCTCCCGTCTTCTATGATCTCTGTATCCAAAATCAAGTGCATCTCTTGCTTACTAATAATTTGAAAGATAAAATATTGTATGATAATATTATTGCATGTACCATGTTTAAGCTAATAAAATGCATGATCTAATCAGCGCAAGAAAATTTGCATTCAAGGATTTTATCTTTTAATGGAGCGTGTGACAACCTTTACCTGAAAATTGCGCAAAATTTAAAATCGGAATAATTTTTTTAGCTTGCGTTCTATTAGCATAAACACGGTATTGAGCCATACATGTATATACATGACATGTATAATAATATTTTATCCGAGTCCTTAACGGTTCATCTTAGTCCTCCGAGACAGTGAGTCCAGTGGTAGTGGTGGCGCGGCCGATCGCCTCTACCCGGTGGCCGTGCTACCCTCCGACTTTATGGACAGAGCAGGGGAGCTGGTCAATCAGATGACCTCTGACCCCGGCCAGTGGCAGTTCGTCAGAAGGTTCTTTCTGGCCGAAGCTATCACTAACGAACCTCGTTATGCCAGGGGTGTTACTCTCGTGTAAGCATTAAATTTTATATTATTATTATTATGGTGATTAGTTGACCTCTATTCTCTCACTCTATAGTGTCCCCTTGAACAGCAATGGCCGTATCTTCCCCCCTTATCTGAAAATTGAATATGAATCATGGTCCCCCAATTCACAATCTCCAAATCAATTATCAGTAAGTTTTCGTTTCTGAGCATTTGATGTTTGGATCACTAGTCCTTTCTCTCCCCCCTCCCCCTTCCCAGGCTAGCTACACTACTGAGTATGTTCGAATGACGTTTGACTTCACTATTGGTTTATGTGTGACTCTGTCTGTGCTTGTTGTGGGCGTGGCAGTCTACGCTGGTTTCAGGGTCAATGGGTTCCTCCGGCGCAGTGGACAACTCTGCTGTCACATTCACGTATGTTTCTTTAAGATCTCTCCAATGCACCAGATAGCAGGAACATTTTTGAGCGAGAAAATTTTCACCAAAAGTTTTGATGTATTTCATTGTTCTCCCTCTCTCTTTAGACATTTGTTCTCTTTTTGGTTGAGTTTGGTGCTGGAGTCTCCACTGCCATATTCATCCTGCTCACTGTTGCCTCAACCTTTTGGCTCATCTTCTTCAAGGTATATATACACGTAATGGATCACACATCAGAAACCTAGCAATTGATATAACTTGCACTTTTTTGCATGACTCGACCATCACCATCAATTTTATACTATTTCAGGCTCAGACGACTCTTTTCTTTGCTCTTCCGATTGGTGCAGATGAACTGGCATTCAAAATCCTACTTGGAGTGGCTTTACTGTTCAGAGTAAGCAATAAATTTGTAAAATTAATGTTGTCATCGTCAGAAAATTTCATCCTTATTTTATTCCTCAGCTGCTGCACATTCTCAACGTTCTGTGGCATCAGTGTACCATCGATATCTTCTTCATCGACTGGGAGAGGCCTAGAGGTGTACTCTTGACCTCTAGCCAACCGGTGGGCGCCAACCAGGCCACGCCCACCACGGCGACCGCCCCCGTGAGCATCTGGAGGACGTACTTTGTTGCTAACAAATGGAACGAGATTCAGTCCGTCACTAAGATCAACCACACCCTGCTACTGTGCCTTGTGCTTCTATTTGGACAGGTGCGTGGATCTTATTGAATGTAATCATTCGTCAATAATTGAGGGGCGCACTCAATTAATTTTAATAATAATATTATTACAGTGCACGATAATTATTGAACGTGTATATAATTATTAAGTGTGATCATAATATTATTATGTGTTTTTAGGTAGCTGGTCTTGAGCATCTTGCCGAGAGAGATCCCTCGTCTCATGTGACCACGTCCGAGGGTCGCTACTCCGCCCCCTTTAGCTCCATGCTTCGTTTCTCCATTACCTCTCTGCACTTCATCATCATAGCCGTCGTCTTGGTAACTATACCTCTAATCTTGAAAACATTTGCTAGCTATTAAAATTAATATAATTGTGTTAATATCCTATGGAACTATATACTATTTTCTGTTCTATTCTCCTCTTCCTCCAACAGCGTCTTTTTGTCTTCCTGATCTACGAGAGGTTCTTTGAGCACAAGATTCGTCAGTTTGCCGATCTCTGTTCGGTGGGGAACGTGAGTGTGTTTGTGATGTCTCGACGGCTCTACGGGTTCTACATCCATGGCCGCTCTGTGCATGGACACGCAGACACAAACATGAGGGAAATGAACCTTAACCTCTCAAAGGAGAGGGTAAGTGGGTGCCATCTCCTTATTAAAATTTCAAGCCCCGATGTTGGCAAAACTAAAAAAATTAAAACAGCCACCGGTATTAATTTATTATTTTCTCAATAATCACAGGAGAACATGTGTGGACATAGAGGTCTCGAACTGGACTCTGACCTCCAGGTGTACGAGATTTCCCTGACTCAGCAGTTTAGAAATCACTATGAGAAAATCTTCGGCCAGCTGAGTGATGCCCCCACCCTCCCAGTGGGTGTGGCCAACAGGAGAGGTGAGAAATGATATAAATTCAATTTTGACAACTATGAGTTTTTCTGTTCATTTCTTAAATTCTGCAGATGCTAGTAGAGATGCTGGTGTGAGTGAAGGCACTCTGAAGGCCTACCAGGCTATGAACCAGTTCCTATCATCATTCATTGAAAGAGTGAGCACCAAAAAAAAAATTTTTTTGACTAGAGTGTAAAATTAATAATATTGCTTATCTCAGAGTCTGCAAGGACTGGATTACATCATCAAAGATAAACTGCTGCCAGAGAAAGTGCTTGACATGGAATTCTTTGCAACTCCCAATATGTCTACGTTTTACAGAGGTGAGGGGGATGGAGGGAGGGAGTCATAAAAATTGCATTATTACAAATAATTCTCCATGTTTTGCAGATCCAGGATTCAACTTTGACAGTCTATTGTTCTACGGGAGTGGTTGGGCGTTGTTTCAGTTTGACCTGCTGGTGTTTGCTGTAGTTGACCTGCTGTCAGAGAGCTATGTCCTCGCTGCTGTGGTGGCCTTCTTCGTGGGCTGGAGTCTGAGGATGCTCAGGGACAGCCTTGGCAGAAGGAACTTGGGGAAAAAGACGCTAGTAGATGAACGATTCCTTATCTAGCGCCATGAAATTATTGTTAAAATTAATATCACTTAAAACCTTTTCTGTGGAGTCAATCTTTCAAGCATACAACTATTAGACATTAAAATTACTAGTGTAAATACTATCATCTTAAGCTTGCGCATGCGCCGCTCGACTATTTCATCGATCCTGTACCAGATGAAACCACATGCATTGTGAGAAGACATGGACGAATTTGAGCGTCTTCGCGTGGCGTTTTGTTCTCCAAGCGGCGCCAGCTCCACGCACACCATCTACTGCAAGACTCATCGAGTGCGTATGAACTCTGACCTCACGCCAAACGACCGTACTCTGTTCACACTGGGCTGGCCTCCGTATTGCAGCAAATCAACCATCAAGGAACTCTTCTCCAGAGCTGGGCACGTGACAGAGGTGTTTCTTCAAGCTAGCCCCGGTGCAGTGGACAACAATAGAACAACTCCTTCATTATCACAGGGGCAACCCCCGGGATTTCAGGTGATAATGAAATTATGACACTTGTGGGAGCACACATGTAATGTTGGACATACCCTATTGTGGTGCATACCTATACATCCTGATTGAAATTTCCCATTTCCCTTATAGATAATGCATTTTAATGGCCTGCTAATGTGTATAATTTTGCAGATTGGTTATGTAGTGATGTCATCAGTGGACGAGGCCAGCTCAGCTCTTGGTCTTTGTGAGGCGGACACCGCTCTGCCTTGCCCTCTCTCCTCCTCCGACCTTGGACTGGAGAAATGGTCGCTAGGCTACGCAAAACAACGAAAGAGTATGACATCATTGGAGGGCGATGCAGTGGGTGTGGTCAACTCGTACGACCGTCGGCAGTTCAAGGAGAGGCTGAAGGAAAAGAGGCGTGGCCAGCAGCCTGACGAGGACGGGTGGATTACTGTCACCAGGAAGAGGAAATCTGATCATTCTCAGCAGGTGAGTTTATGGCAGAACTTTGTGTATAGGCCTTACCAGATTATTATCGGTGATTATTTAAAACTGTTTTCGTAGTCCTGTGTCTTTTTTTGCCTTGCTTTCCGGTACATGTCCTTATATTATTACCTTGTGCTTTTTGTTTTTGGAATGACGTTTTACTATAATATAGCTTAAATGCTATTAATTTTAGTCACTTCCTGAATGCCCTGCCTTTTCCTTCTTTTTGTTACTTTACATGTGCATTCGAACTTCTACAGAGAAAAAATTAAACTGTCATGGTCTCAATTGTTATAGGCTCCTCAAAGGAAGAAGAAAAAGAAAGAGTTGGTGAATCTTTATCCATGGCAGCAGAGAGAAACACAGCGACAGCAAATTGCCGAACTGCGTCAGAAATTCGAAGAAGATAAACGCAGAGTAGCAGAAATGAAAGCAAGGAGAAAATTTAAACCATTCTAGTTAACATAGCAAAATGCAATCATGATCACTAAAATATTATTGTTTACTTTGGGAGATGCAAGACCAGTACTTGGGGGTGTGGCTCAAGGGTGTTTTGCGCATGCGTAATGTGTTGCTGACCTATATTCTGTACTAGACTACACTCGGATTTGGGCGATCAACTCCTTCTTCTCTGTCGCGTATCGATTTATTTCGCTAGCCATGTCTGACAAGCAGCCATTGATGGGCGCGCCCTCTGCGCCACCGCCCTACCAAGCAGGTGAGGCTTCTCTCTTCAAGAAACCTTTGCCAGCACATTCTTCCACTCCCCTTTTTTCTTTCTCTTTCTCTCTCTCTCTCTCTCTCTCTCTCAGCTCCCCCTCCGCAGCAGGGCTACGGCTATGGCGGGGGTCAGCAGGCCCAGAGGAATACAGTGATCGTGACACAGGCGAGGCCCGTGGAGAGCCGAGTGTTCGTGGAGATAAAGCCGCCAAACTACGTGGTTCTCTCTATCATCACGCTGCTGTTTTTCTGCTGGATCTTTGGCCTTATTGGACTAGTAGTTGGCCTGCAGGTATATTATTCGTACGTACACATAAGCTTTTAATAAAATTATAATAATATTATTATTGCTACTCGGCATGTTTTCTATCAGAAGCGCCATACAGGCCCTTGATTACCGTCAGCCCACAAATTTTTAATTTGTCTACCTGGACTCCAGGAGGGAAATTTCCTCTTTTACCACTGTCTGCTACAAGTCTGGTGACATAATAGTCACCTATATAGCTGGCATTGTTTGCTAGCAGCATTTCAAGAATCTGATCTCCCTCCCTCCCCCTCTAGGTTGACTCTGCGTGGTTGAGTGGTGATCATGATGGTGCTCGTCGGCTCTCTGCGAGTGCTCGGATGTGGAATATTGTTGGTATAGTGGTCGGTGTCATTCTCTACGTCATCCTCGTGATAGCGGCAGTCGCGGCCAACGCGGCTTAGCCACAAACTCTCAAAACTGATTGATCGATGTTTTTGTCCCAACCCCATGCATGCCATTAAAGTAATGTTTGTTTGATTTTAATAATATCTATCTATCAGTTATATACACTCCAGTGACTGTGTGTAGCAAATGTACCAACAGTAATTGTCATAATTATCATTTCTTAAGATCGATGATGTCATAATAATAGTTATTATTCATAATATATAATTAACACCAAAGTCATGTGACCTGGGGTCAGACAGTACGAAAATAGTAATATTCATAAAATATTCCCCTAAGTATGCTGGTAGTAGTCTCACAATATTGATGGTTTTTGTCATGACTGTTGGGTGGACTCTTGACCTGTGAAGAGGGGATATTTGTCGAGAACATCCTCCCAGGTCATGTGACCTGTCACAAGACCATGAACCGTCTCTGATATCTTCTCAATCTGTGTAATAACAATTAGTCAACAGTTATTGCCATGACAGCACTTGTGGACATCTTATCACTACCATATTATTATACAAAATGTCAGGTACATACCGCAACTTCCTATGGCCTCTCAAGTAAATAAGTCACATGACATTAAATTATTACAACAGATCGGCATAAAGTGTGAAACAGAGGAGGAGGGGGGGGGTAGGGGAGAGACCCTTGGCTTTACCTCTATTCTGACTTGCTTGGTTGTGTTCCTCTCCCTCAGAGTGGCCGTGTTTGTCTTGGTCGTGTCAAAGTCAACTGTGACCCCGTAAGGTATGCCGATCTCATCCGTGCGGGCATAGCGTCTACCGATGGAGCCTCCACTGTCATCCACCTTGTGAGATATACCAGCACCCTTCAAACTTCCCGCTGTTCAGAGAAAAGAACACATCACAATATCATAAGAGATAGAACTCTGTAGACACAAGAAAATTCTATCATGCTGCCGTACTATATAGGGCAATAATTATCAAGGAAATAGTGTAATTAGAGAACTTATAATGGTACAGATTAGCTACTGAAAAATATGGGAAGGCCTGGATACGAGAAAATGAATTTAGGAGAAAAAAGACAGGGACATGGCCATCCATCTCACCTATCCTCTCAACAAACGGCTCAAACTGTTCATTTCCAGAGAGCGGCAGGATGGAGCAGCTGATTGGAGCGATGGAAGGGGGCAGGGCAAGCCACACCCTCTGCTCGTCACCTTCACGAACCCTAAACGTGTGCTCCAAGATGGAGTACATGATTCTCCCGATACCAAAGGACGGCTCGATGACAGACGGTACAACATCAACAACTAAATGGATTGAAATAAACGTAAACATCCACAAATGATCACATGATCGTCATGTGACTATAACTACTGACCGTGTTCCTTCTTTTGGTAGCGTTTCACCTTAACCATGTTTGGCTCGATCGTGTACTTGCTGTCTCCAACACTCACTTCCGCACTCCTGCATAATTAAAATAATAATTGAAATCACAACGTAGCACAAAGAAGTTATTGTAGAATACTTGCCCATTGTCTGTGAGATTTTTCTCGAGGTCTTCAACTTGTGTTTTAGTGAGTGCAGCCAGCCACTCCATTAGAGGCTTGGCTTCTTTACGATACTTCTTTCCAATGACTCCTTTATCAGGAACAACTTCAACCACATCAACACTAACCTATAGGAGGTAATAAAATCGGCCGATGTCAAAGGGCTCTCTCTCTCTCACTCTCCCCCCCCCCTCCCTCTCTCTCTTACTGGTTCAGGTAGTTCTTCCTTTGCGGAGAGCTCCACTTTAGTGGCAGTTGAGTGATGAGAGAGATCGTAGCATGAACGATCAGCGCAGCCAACGCACTCCACCCAGCCCTGGAGCCGACGGTGTGCATGTTAATACAGCAAAACAATAATTATACATGTGCATGTACAATAGTTCACACCATAGTCATTTGTTTGACTGCACTCTTGAACACACAATGTCATGTAAAACAATAATTATGCTTATGTACAGTAGAGTTCATGCTATATACAGTTTGAGAATCAATTTATTTTACTCCGGTATTGATAAACATGTAAATGTACACGAACTAAGATTGAGTGATTATGTCATAGACAATAAACTGCTCACATACATATGATGTTTTGCACTCTGCATCCCAGCAGTCTTTGGCGTAGTGTGCCATTTCATTGCCCATGTGTTGACGGAACCGCAGCCACTTTGGATTGACTCCAACTCGAACAAGAAACTGGTAGATACGACCAATGTAGTACCCTAGCGTCTCGTTAGCGACAAGCCCCTGGGGAGATTAAAGATAGAGGAAATTTGTGTAATGATATCAACTTTTTCATGATGAATTTAGCCGTTACTATAGAGCTGAGGTTCACTGAATAGCCGAGGAATAATGCTATCCTCACAATAACTGCATAATCACAAGGCTTATTTTCACAACTGTATTTCTACAAAATTTGCCTTCACCATGCAGAAGCAGTGCTGAACATAAATTGACAAGGATTGAACTCACTGATTTAACGGCATCCCCTAGGCGCATTAATTGCGGGGGTTTCCCCTCCATCTGATTACAGGCGGAGTAGAAGGCAAGCTGTAGATCGGCCACTTTGCTGAATTTATTGAACGTCTGTCTTTTGTCTGGGTTGACAAAATGCTCTATCTCTGCCATCTCAAACTCTCGCACCCTCAGCAGCCCGGCACGGGGGGATATCTCATTACTGAAACACAAGGCACAAAATTTTCAATTTCTATATGGCATATGTAACTATAGCAAAGGATTGAATTTTTTTTTGTTGATTGGTTAACATACCGAAAAGCTTTGCCGATCTGAGCTGCAGCAAAGGGCAGCTTCCCATTGTTGAACTCTAACAGTCGTTTGAAGTTGACAAAAATCCCCTGAGCTGTTTCAGGTCGCAGAAACCTGCAGAATTTTTAACAACAAATTTATAATTAAAATCATAATGATATTAAGATGAATAGCCATCAACAAAATTTGCACTATAGTGATGTAATGATGATGTTATCGAGGTGCTTACCCTGGTATGTTTCCACCAGGCCCAATGCTCGTCCCGAACATGAGGTTAAAGTCCAAAGGTGGAGAAAGGTCGTTGCCACTGAGAGGAGCCTTGACATCGTATTTGACAAACAACTCACCTAGCTCGTCACGAGAATAGTTATCCAACTGAATATCAGGAAATTTAAGCCAACATTAATATTGAAAGGGGGAGAGAGAGAGAGAGAGAAGGGAAGAGAGACCCTCATTGCACTTCAGTCCCCTGACTCACCCTAGCAATAACATCCTTGTACTCCTTTATCTTCTCCTGGCTACACTTTGGCTCGGCAGCTAGCTTCTCTAGGTGATCCTCCAGCAAGTGGTCCGCCCTGAAGCACTCTCCCGTCTTCACGTCCTTCACCATGTAGTCAGAGAACCGCTCCACGTGGCCGGACGTACGCAGGACGGGGTCAGGGGTCAGCATCGTGCAGTCGACCTCCAACATGTTCTCCTCGAGGACAAAGTGCGATCGCCATAGCGACACAAGATTGGCCTTCATGGCACAGCCCATCGGACCAAAGTCATACAAACCAGCAACTCCTAAATTAATGCATGTATAATAATATTACGTACGTGTGCATGTAATTTAAAAAGGTTTGGAATGTTACTCCATACAAGTACTAAGGACTCCTATGAAATGGGGATAACTCCTTTAATTAGGAGATCTTAAGGGTGTCTAGAATAGATGGGTTCCACTGTACATAGTGTATAGACTGTAAAGGAGCAAGGCTAGGTAAAATTATAGTACCGTAGTTAATCGAATACAACGTATGATCCAATTTAACGTAAGAAATTAGGATTTTATGAATTCTCATAACGTGTACATGTGGAGCGATTAACGATCTTTACCAGAAAAGCGTGTGTTTTCAAAATTATTTTTTTTCATATGCAGTATTAGATTATAATTAAGTATAGTAAGTGTGTATGTATTATGATGAGTCGTACCTCCGTATATGCTGAATGCTGGAGCATAGAAGAACCTCCTCTTGGTGAGTCCCTCCACCCCAGCTCTGTCAAACTGTGTCTCTTTGGCGGCCAGCTCCTTCTCTCTCTTCTCCAGTGTCTTCTTCCTCTCCTTGAGCAGGGCCACGGCCTCAGCCACCTCGAGCTTTGGACGACCTTCGGACTTCAGGCGACGAACAATGGCACCCTGCAATCAGAGATAATCTTAAAACATCCCCCAAGTAATGTGTATTGAAATTATATTAAATAAGAGATCTAAAATTCCTTGAGGCAGCTGAAAATGATTAGTAGAAAACACATATTTTATTTATCCAGCTGGGATCATGCAAATTTAAAAAATATTCTCTGACAGAAAATATCCCTCAAAAAAATATTCTCTGCTGGACAATATCTAGCAAAATATTTTCTGCTGGACAATGTCTAGCAAAATAAAATATTTTCTGCTGGACAATGTCTAGCAAAATAAAATATTTTCTGCTGGACAATGTCTAGCAAAATATTCATCCAGCAAATTATTTTCAGCCAGATAATGTCTAGTAAAACATTCTCCGCCCGACAGTGTCTAGCAAAATTATTATAATGTAATTATTATTTTATTTGTCGGTAATTGCATTTGTAAATGTGCAGGTCACAGTATAGACTGTAACTTACTGTAACCCGCCGTTCCTAAAATTAATAATTATCCTAGTAAAGGTCCACCAGTACATGCAGTATGTATAAATTATCTACTCACTTGCTCTTGCACGGCCTTCCTTAGCGGCGCCAGCTGCGCCTCGACGTCCTCGCTCTGTTGATCGTCATCGATCGCCGATACGGGAGGACTGACGAACGTACTGCTAGCCATGGATCTCAAGATCGGCCGTTCTAGCGATTGAATCACGTGATGTAGAGGCTGGGGAGAGGCGATGTGGTGTCTTGCAGCGAGGGAAGGGGTCAGGATTCTTCGCAGAGCACACAGTAGCATCGACCGATCACTGGCACGCACAATGATGTGCTTTGTTCACTGCGTTCCAAATAATGCGCACTACACGTGTTTGCTGAGTCAGCAAGTGGGCGTGGTCCACGCATGGCCGAAGCTTTGGAGATAGAGAGTGCAAGTGGCAGTGCCAGCGATGACAAGCGACCAGCCTTTGGAAACAGACACCTGAGGGACCCCGAGAGAGTCTTCGAGCACAATGCATGGTGAGATCTAGTCTAATAATTAAATTCTACATCAAATCATGGTGGCCTAGCTGATGATCGAGGCTGTGTATCGTGTGTGGACTTTCCTGTGATGCATGATGATCGATGCTGTAGGGATAACGTGGAGTGGGGCAGTGAGCAGGAGCAGTTGGCTGAGGCCAAGGTCAGAGAGAATTCTGCCACCATGATGCCCGCTGAAGATATAGGTACTAAAATGTGTATGCTATACTGTGCATGAGTGATGTTGGCAGACTCACTGTTCCGACAATATCAGCCACAATCTGCTTGAAATTTGATATGTATTTTAAATGTTTTCGTAGAGCGTTTGGAGAGTGGTGCCTCGCTTCACTGGGACGCCTTCTACCAGCAGCACCAAAATAGGTAATGATAGAAAGCGATGTGTGTACATATTGGTTTGAAATTGTTTGGGCCGGGGCATCTCCAATCAATTTTTTTGCTGGTTTAGATTCTTCAAGGATCGTCACTGGTTGTTCACTGAGTTCCCTGAGCTCAAGTCGTCGCTCAAGGCCTCAAATGATGACAGTCAAAAATTCACCATTTTTGAGGTACATATGCATGCACAGTGATTGATGCATGCTCATTTACTCATGAATGATGAGGGGCTGTTTAAATTTATACTGGTGTAGGTTGGCTGTGGAGCTGGCAATACTGTATTCCCGATTCTCCAGACGAACCCTGACCCCAACCTATTCGTTTACTGCTGTGATTTCGCCGACTCAGCAGTTAAGATTGTTAAGGTATCTATCGATCTTGTGTCTTGTGTTCATAAATTAACTGACAGCACATTAACCTACCACCTCCTCTGATGCTGCAGGAGCACAATCTCTACGATCCTACTCGTTGCCATGCCTTTCAGTATGACATCAGTATGACGTCACCGGACCCCCTCCCCTTTCCCCCGGCTAGTGTTGATCTAGTCATAATGATATTTGTCCTGTCAGCAATCCACCCGAGCAAGTAAGTGAACAACAAAAAAATGTAGCCAGGAAGATTTAGTTACACAGATGACTAAAATTCCAATTTTTCTCTCTGCTCTCTCCTTTACTGCTGTGTGTAGGTTTGGTCTGGTCGTGAGTCGACTGTGCGATTGTCTCAAACCCGGAGGCATGCTCCTCTTTAGGGACTATGGCAGATACGACATGGCCCAGCTAAGGTTCAAGAAAGGTCAGAACAGTGTTAATGGTTAACAGTGTTGCCGTAATTTGCGTTAATTTCGTTCGCAAAATTTTTATGTTATATAGAAATTTCTGTATTTTCGTCATCTTCAAGTGTGTGCCATAATATTATTATAGTCTGTATAGGTTAGTACGGGTAAAAACAAAACAAAAACTTTTGATAACAAAAAATTTGCAAGTTACGGTATCTGCAGTGTCATATAAACTGTACCAATGCTAGTATATACTGATGTGAAAATTTAATGAAAATTTTTTTGTTGCATTCTGTAGGCCAGTGTCTGTCTGAGAACTTCTATGCCAGAGGAGATGGTACAAGAGTCTACTTTTTCACGAAAGGTATGTACAGTAATGACATCTGCAGTTTATGGAAATGAGGCTACAATCCATGTAACATGATGATGATGATGTTTCATGTTTTTCTGCAGAAGAGATTGATGATTTATTTGTGTCGAGTGGTCTTGTCCGAGAACAGCTGCATGTGGACAGAAGGTTGCAGGTCAACAGAGGAAGACAGCTGAAGATGTACAGGGTCTGGATACAAGCAAAGTACAAGAAAATCACAAACAAAACACACTAATACACTTTCTCCATTCTATATACATGTACACATTAATTTTAATAATATGATGTATCTCAGATGGAACTATGTTCAAGTTGTGTTGCAATTTCCAGTAAGGGAAAGGTGTTGTTCTGTCATAGACAGTGGGGGGTCCAAAACGAAAGCTGAGGTGCATGCATGCAGGTGGCTGGCGGCACTGCACTGGCTAATGTTTCCCACAAACTTTACAACCCGCAAAGACGGCTAGGCCCTCCCTCTACTATCAAAACATGGCCACAATTAATTAGTAGTGACAGTGACGTTCCCTAAGCCCTTGTCATACGCGCGCGCGATTTTTGCAAACTGCATGGGAATGGGCCCGGGGACAACACTACAGCACACTATATATATATATATATATATATATACGAGGTATCAAGCTCATTCCCATGTCATGTACATATATCGGAATGGGCCTGGGGACGCGGCGCCACGTGGTGTTTTTGGCCGCGCTCATGCACGTACTAGTTCATTCGTGCATGCTGTGTCTGCAGGCCCTTTCTCCATTTCTTTGCTAGCAGTTCGTGGAGAGATTGGATGCTGTATCTTGACGCATGGGACCGGTTGAGATATGCGAGTCAGAACACGGGAGATTCTCGCTGTACGTTGCTGTTTATATCTTCGCCGGGACATCGATTGTGAAAAGATAAGCTATTTTTGTTGTTGCATATTGCGGCGCGCATTTCCACGCAGTCTAAGGTATCTATTCCCCCCCCCCCCTTGTGTAATTTAGGTGGTAAAAAATTAATGGTTGTCAATTTCTTTCTCGCGAGCCGTGCCTTCTCCGATAGTTTCAAGTGTCGGATCGTTGTAAATGTGTCTGGCCCGCATATTTGCAGCTAAATCCGTAGGTTTTTTTTTATTCGCAAAATACGTGTCTGGCCCGCATGTCTTTTGCGAATTTAGGTGTGCACAACTCAAAGTGAGGAAGGAATTGATGGCTCGCTTTTTCCCGTTGTCCGTGGCTATTATTCCTGGTGTATGTCTGGCTCTCTGGCAGGGCAGTTTCGGCTGTGGTATGCATTGAGAGTATACCAGCTTATGCTGGGATGATAGTCTGTGGCTATTATTCCTGGTGTATGTCTGGCTCTCTTGCAGGGCAGTTTCGGCTGTGGTATGCATTGAGAGTATACCAGCTTATGCTGGGGTGATAGTCAGACTGCGACTGTCATTTCTGGCTAGCCTGCTTAATACTTTGTATGCATAATATGATCGGAATTTACCATTTTTTTTCTCGTTTCTGCAGGTATTTTCAGATTGCGTTACCCCTGACCCTGTTCGTTCATAAATGTGGGACTACTATCTCAGTGATATGGGGAGACTCCTGCTAATCAAAAGATAAGTTGGAAAGTTTAAGTATACATTTTCTAATGGGTTGGGTTAACTCTAGGCCCGTGCTAGGCTCACCATGGCACCGTACTATCCGGACCATAATGCAATTAATGGCGAGTCTGGAGGACCCGGCATAGACACGTTAGACCATGCAGTCTAAGGTATCTATGCCCATAGTAAAAAAAAAAAGTAAGTTTCTCTCGAGCTGTGCCATTTTCAATTTTGTCAAAATTAATTTCGATTTGGCTTTTCTGAGCAAGTTCATCGGTTATCTTGCACTGAGCAGCTGGTGTGTCCTTGATAAGCATCCATCCACCGACTAGCTGTGGCCTACTGATTTGTCCTCCACTCATCCAGCCTCGGTTGGGATCACTGCCCCTGCATTAACGGTATGTGGAGCCGTAGGATGTTGGTGGTGATCTTGGCTGTAGACTTCTTGGGTGTTGGACACTTGAGTTGCCCCACGGCTCGTCGATGGATTGGCACTGCTTGTTAAGGATGCACCAGTTGATCAGTGCAGTGATGACAGATGAACTTGCCCCAGGGAAATAGGCTCTGTCTGTGAATTTGTTTCTGAATACATGTCTGGCCCGCATGTCTTCTGTGACTTTAGGTGTGCACGGCTCAAGCGAGAAGGGAATTGATGGTTCCGTTGAGTTCAGCTGTGGTGTGTATTGAGAGTATACCAGCTTATGCTGGGGTGGTAGTCTGGCTGTTATTCCTGGTGTATGTCTGGCTCTCTTGCAGGCAGTTTCGGCTGTGGTGCATTGAGAATATACCAGCTTATGCTGGGGTGATAGTCTGCAGCTGTCATTTCTAGTGTATGTCTGGCTCTCTTGCCGGGCAGTTGTTCTCGCAAATAATAAAATACTATTTAATAGATTTCTTTGCCACTTATAGCTAGCTAGTTTTGGTTAAAATATTTTGCATACTTTTTTATAAGTGTATTATCTGAATTTACTCTCTCTCTTCTCTCGTTTCTGCAGGTATTTCAATGCCTGCAGAAGCGAGAAATCTTGGACAACCATTTTTCCACCAACCAGATCTTCACTTGACGGCCAGTTGTGTGTGTGTGTGTGTGTGTGTGTGTGTGTGTGTGTGTGTGTGTGTGTGTGTGTGTGTAGAGAGAGACTTGGTAATAGTGGGTATTTTACGAGTTGACGACAGTTGCCTATTGTGGTTGGAACTTGCTGCTGGCTTTTATACGAATCTTTATAGAGCAGACTAAAGCATTAGGTTAGCAGCTCCAAGTCCAAGGTGAATACAAGACCCCAGTGAAGCAAATCCCAGAGTGTCGCTCTAGGTGAGGTGGTGAACAGGTCCTCAGTGAAGCTAATCCCCAGATTGTTTGCATCCTGGGTGAGGCTATCTGGGGTGAAGACAAGTCCTCAGTGAAGTAAGTCCTAGAGTGTTCACATTCTAGGTGAAGATGCCTGAGGTGATAAGGCCACAACGGAAGCAAGTCCTAGAGTGAAGTTATTCTGGGTGAAGATGTCTGGGGTGAAGACAAGTCCTCAGTGAAGCAAGCCCTAGAGTGTTCACATTCTAGGTGAAGATGTCTGGGGTGAAGTTACCAAGTCCTTAGTGAATGCTAGCACTAGATGACAATAAGTTTTAGCTGAACAAAGATTTTCGATCTTCAGTCAAGGTAAATATCCACACCTTCAATGGGCAATGGTCGTCAAGTCGTAACTATGCTATGGTATTTGTTGGGTTACCACTTATAGCTAGCTAGTTTTGGTTAAAATATTTTGCATACCTTTTAATAAGTGTGTTATCTCAATTTACTCTCTTTCTTCTCTCGTTTCTGCAGGTATTTCAATGCCTGCAGAAGCGAGAAATCTTGGACAACCATTTTTCCACCAACCAGATCTTCACTTGACGGCCAGTTTTGTGTGTGTGTGTGTGATGTGGTAATAGTGTGTATTTTACGAGTTGACGACAGTTGCCTATTGTGGTTGGAACTTGCTGCTGGCTTTTATACGAATCTTTATAGAGCAGACTAAAGCATTAGGTTAGCAGCTCTAAGTTCCAAGGTGAATACAAGACCCCAGTGAAGCAAATCCCAGAGTGTCGCTCTAGGTGAGGTGGTGAACAGGTCCTCAGTGAAGCTAATCCCCAGATTGTTTGCATCCTGGGTGAGGCTATCTGGGGTGAAGACAAGTCCTCAGTGAAGTAAGTCCTAGAGTGTTCACATTCTAGGTGAAGATGCCTGAGGTGATAAGGCCACAACGGAAGCAAGTCCTAGAGTGAAGTTATTCTGGGTGAAGATGTCTGGGGTGAAGACAAGTCCTCAGTGAAGCAAGCCCTAGAGTGTTCACATTCTAGGTGAAGATGTCTGGGGTGAAGTTACCAAGTCCTTAGTGAATGCTAGCACTAGATGACAATAAGTTTTAGCTGAACAAAGATTTTCGATCTTCAGTCAAGGTAAATATCCACACCTTCAATGGGCAATGGTCGTCAAGTCGTAACTATGCTATGGTATTTGTTGGGTTACCACTTATAGCTAGCTAGTTTTGGTTAAAATATTTTGCATACCTTTTAATAAGTGTGTTATCTCAATTTACTCTCTTTCTTCTCTCGTTTCTGCAGGTATTTCAATGCCTGCAGAAGCGAGAAATCTTGGACAACCATTTTTCCACCAACCAGATCTTCACTTGACGGCCAGTTTTGTGTGTGTGTGTGTGATGTGGTAATAGTGTGTATTTTACGAGTTGACGACAGTTGCCTATTGTGGTTGGAACTTGCTGCTGGCTTTTATACGAATCTTTATAGAGCAGACTAAAGCATTAGGTTAGCAGCTCTAAGTTCCAAGGTGAATACAAGACCCCAGTGAAGCAAATCCCAGAGTGTCGCTCTAGGTGAGGTGGTGAACAGGTCCTCAGTGAAGCTAATCCCCAGATTGTTTGCATCCTGGGTGAGGCTATCTGGGGTGAAGACAAGTCCTCAGTGAAGCAAGTCCTAGAGTGTTCTCATTCTAGGCGAAGATGCCTGAGGTGATAAGGCCACAACGGAAGCAAGTCCTAGAGTGAAGTTATTCTGGGTGAAGATGTCTGGGGTGAAGACAAGTCCTCAGTGAAGCAATTCCTGGAGTGTAATCATTCTAGGTGAAGATGTCTGAGGTGAAGTAATCGAGTCCTTAGTGAATGCTAGCACTAGATGACAATAAGTTTTAGCTGAACAAAGATTTTCGATCTTCAGTCAAGGTAAATATCCACACCTTCAATGGGCAATGGTCGTTAAGTCGTAACTATGCTATGGTGTTTGTTGGGATGTGTTGTCGGTGCTATGAAGATGTGTTAGCAATCTAATTTGATTTTAAATTGCATTTTAAAGATGCAAATTGAAACAGATTGCCGAAGTATTGTGTATTGCAGTTTTACATTGCATTTATCTTTGAAAAAATGCAAATTAAAACAAGTGTATTATTTATTTTGTACAAGGGCTGTGTGTGTGTGTGTGTTGTAAATAGTTTGATCAACCAGCAGTGTGAAATTAATTTTTTAAAGGTGACAATTTTTCCTCTGGTTCCAAGAATTTCCATGTTTTTTTTTAACCTGGATAGAATATTCCACAAGAGAAAGGTTTTTTTTTCCAATTCCCTCAGGCAAGTGGCTTGATTGTAATTCTCAGTCATATTTGATTTTACCCACTTTTCCTTCAATCTTCACATTTAGCCACGCCCAAGTCCATGCAGCAGCAGTTAAGCCGAGAGACAAAGTATATACACCACCTCAGGGAGTTCAATGGATTAGTATTGTTCTCTCCTATAATATATTTTTACTGTGCAGGTAATTGGCTAGTCATGGGTACTTTTTCCTAAATTGGTCTCAATTTTGCCCATATTTGGAAATTTTGATATCTTCAGCTCAATGCCTCTACTGGTGGACTCACTGGCAAAGGTATATAACATTGTGTGTTTGTATGTGCAACCTCTCCTCAGTCTTCAGATTTTGTCTCTATTCTCTACACCAAACGGGCGAGTCATGTGTGCTGTGTGTATCATTGGTGCAGCTGGAGGTGAATATCTATGTGATACGTAACAACCCTTCTCTTCCGTTCAGCATCCAACGAGCGGCTCTACACGTACTGCTGCCTCCATCATTGGCAACCTCTCTTGGACTGTGTTCATCCTTTCTCTGACAGATTTCAAACATGGACGACATTCAGCCTTACTTGGACAGATTTGGACATTCATTCTACATTCTCAATGAGAGGCATTGGCTCAACATACCAGACATGCCTTCAAGCCCTGGCTGCATCATACAGGTGAGGCTGGCAGTCACTATGTCCAAGTTGAGTGCACAATCATTGACTATATTTGATATTGCAGGTATTTGTGTCAGCAGGTGAACTTGGCTCTACCAACTGGCTATGATTTCGAGGACAAGAACTGGATCTTGTCAGGTGATTGCAGCTACCCCTCCTATGCATATTGCTTTGAGCACCATTTCATTGCCATGCAGATCAATCCTTAGCTGGTGATGGTGAATATACAGTCACAAGATCCGTCGACTCACTGATCACCCAGTGTAAGTTAGACTGTGTCATGGGGTGCTGTTCTCTTTACTCATCTTTATCCTCCAATTTTCTGCTGCAGGTGTCTTGAGGATGTTAAGAGATCTTGGAAATCTATCCTCTGTGAGGAACAAGCATATTTTCATGTGAACAGAACTGCTATCTTACTAAAAATCGGTTTTGCTTCAACGTTATTGAAACTTCTAGTGATATTCTACCTTATCTTATTTTTGTACCTTCAAGTCGTTTTTCACTTCATTGCTCAAAAGTTGTGCTCCAACTACCGTCTTTTATTCACAATTTCTCCAAAATTCAAGTACTATCCATTTTTGTATCGTTGGATTGTGAGGTGTGTGGGATCAGCTAGTGGATTCAACGACCTATACCTCTCGTATGCATACACTTCAAGTCCGTGCCGTCCACTTAGATCAATAGAAAGTAAGAACAGTACTACGTCTACGTATGTTACCGGGGCATGAGCTGTGTGCTAGTTGGCAGGCTGCAGTACCGGGTATGGGGTCGTCACCTTAGAAAGTGCTAGGACGACCTATACCTATTACACTGCACTGCAATCCAACCTGCTCAGATCGATATCTGTAATTATGGAGAGAGGACAGCTCAGAGTGCTACCGTACATCGTAGTACCAATTACATTATTTTATTGTAAACGTAAGGGGGGACTCTTACATGTAATTGGACAGGTTACTGTAAGTTACGGTGGATATTATCCAGCAAAATTTTAAAAAATATTCTCTGCCAGACAATGTCCAGCAAAATATTCTCTACCGTAACTTACTCTATGCTGAAACTTGCCCAATTACAATGTCATGTATTCTCTAAATATTCTATGCAGGACAGCGTCCGACAAAAATTAATATTTTTTTGCAGGATAATATCCGACAAAAATTAATATTCTCTAAAATTTAATATTCTTTGCAGTCAGACAAAAATTAATATTTTTTATAGGATAATATCTGACAAAAATTAATATTCTCTAAAATTAATATTCTTTGCAGGACAGCATCCGACAAAAATATTCTCTGCAGGACAGCATCCGACAAGATATTTTTTGCAGGATAATATCCGACAAAAATTAACATTCCAGTCTGTGCCACGTCCACTCAGATCAATTAGAAAGCAAGATCAGTGCTGAGCTGTTGATAGCTAGCCAGTTGTCAAGTACAGCCTACAATACCGGGTATGGGGTCGTCACCTTAGAAAGTGCTAAGACGACCTTAGTCTCGCGGTACGCGGTGCCACGCGAGACTAGGACGACCTATACCTATTGCCACTGCAATCCAACCTGCTCAGATCGATATCTGTATTTATAGAGAGAGGGAAGCTCAGAGTGCTACAGCGTACAGTAGACCCCTTTATCTGTGTAGTGACATTGATAAATAGACCCCACCGCCCGAAGGAGAGCGTAGCTATCTTGCAATTTCCATATGGTTTGGTAATGGTCGTCAATTGTGGATGGTAGGCTTCATGCTCAGCACGTGTATATGGGCGGGGTCTATTGCATATTGTTGCAGCATCGATCGAGGCGTAATGGCGTTCAAGTTGACTAAAGTATTGATCAGCGACTCCGTTGACGCGTCGTGTCGCGAGATCCTTGAAGGCAGCAGCATCCCTGTGGACTACAAACCAGGCATCGCAAAAGATCAGCTACTGAGCATCATCAAGGTATTAAATCAAGTTAGATCAGCAGATGACCATTTTTTACGCATCGCACGCGCAAGCCTCCCCCTGGCGCCTTCATTATCGTTATAGAATTATTTTTGTGTTGCTAGGACTATGATGGTCTTATTGTGAGGTCTGCTACCAAGGTAACGGCGGAGGTGATCGCCGCAGGCCAGAACTTGAAGCTGATTGGTCGAGCTGGGACCGGAGTTGATAACATTGACCTAGATGCAGCAACTAGCAATGGAGTCATTGTCATGAAGTGAGAATATGGAATATGTAACTGTATGAGCAGATTTAAGTGAATCTAGCATCTTCTAGTTATGGGTATAAATTGTGACCTTTGAAGTTGTGACCTTATTATGACCATATAAGGAAGTTGTCTGATTGTAACAATGAATGCTTGTTCTGTGTATGTAGCACGCCAGGTGGGAACACAATCAGTGCAGCTGAACACACCTGCACCTTGATGTGCGCCATGGCAAGGTAGGGGAAAGTAATATCAAACTCCTGCATAATATTATTATACGTAACGATGCTCTAATTAAAGGAACGTTGCTCCTGGGTGTGCGTCGATGAAGGAGGGCAAGTGGGACAGGAAGAAATACATGGGGGTGGAGCTTGAGGGGAAGACCCTGGGAATTATTGGCCTCGGCAGGATCGGCAGAGAGGTGGCCATCAGAATGCAGTCATTTGGGGTCAAGGTTCGTCAGTCAAAACACATAGTTTACCATTGTTAGAGAAAAGATAATATTATTGTTAGCTTTTGAGTATGTTTCTTTGCTTCTCTCAGACTGTAGGTTATGACCCTCTAGTACCTGCTGAAGCAGCTGCCAAATTCAATGTTGAATTTCTTGAGTTAGAGCAGCTCTGGCCTGTCGTGGACTTCATCACCGTACACACACCACTGATCCCGCAGACTAGAGGTGGGTGTGGTCTATGACATCATAATCAGTCATGTGACCTAATCCCCCCCATATATCACTATAAGGTCTTTTGAATGACGCTGTGTTTGCTAAGTGCAAGAAAGGTGTTAGAGTGATCAACGTGGCTCGAGGAGGTATCATTGATGAGGAGTCATTGCTGAGGGCTCTACAGAGCGGCCAGTGTGGGGGAGCTGCACTCGATGTCTTCACCCAAGAACCACCCAAGGAGAAGTGAGTTAAATGACTTGCTGGATGGTGTAAATTTAGTTTTGAGCCAGGATGCAAAAAAATGCTTTATTCTGTTATTTACTGTGTTGTGAGTGGTGATAAAAGGAGTGATATTGAGTTTTCAATTCCAGCATCTTTTGCTACAGCATGTACTACTGTAAATAAAAATATGTGACCTGCTATGAGAAAAGGGACCATTGGGGATTTTTCAAAAAAATGAATTTTTGGCATGGATTGATAGCCCTATGTTTGCTGAATACAATGGTGCAAGTTTCATATAAAAATATTGATCACAAGTGAAGTTATGACCATTTTATGCACTCGGGTAAATACATTCGTTTTTCAGAAAATGCGCATTTTTAATTAAATTTTGTATTAATTTGTATGTATCTGAGCGAATATTTGTGCCCGTAACTCTATACAGTTCACATGTTCCAACTATATGACCATAGTATATCAATATGAAGCAAAAATTTTACATTTTCTAATGAACTAAGAAACAGAAAACTGAGAGATCTTCATCTCTTCCACATTTTTGCTATTATTGGAAAATGAAAATTTATTCTCAGTGGTCCCTTTTCTCATATCAGGTCACATATCACAAAAATGTTCTGTATATATTGTGATGATGAACGCCTGCTTTCTTTTCTCTCTCTCTCTCTCTCTCACCTCCAGCCTGCGAGCTCTCATTGATCACCCTGGTGTGCTGGCTACCCCTCATCTTGGAGCGAGCACTGCTGAGGCGCAGCTGAAGGTCGCCAAGGAGGTTGCTCAGCAGTTTGTAGCAGCCGTCAAGGGGGAGGGGCTAATGGGCGTGGTATGTTGCCATAGTAACAATAAGCTGTTTGCTAGAAGTGATATAGTGCATCCAATATACCATATTGCTTCAAACATTTTTCTAGATATAGAGTTCTAGGTGATAATTATTAACAAGGCTTACAAGTGAAGTGAAATAGTGGACCTCCAACTAACAAATCAGATTCCTGGCCTACTTTACCCTACAATACCTTACAATACCTATATTACCGTATAGTTGTAACAAATACTGTGATCTGATTGGTCACTCAGAGGCCCGAGTCTGTGACAAGCGAAGTGAAATAGTGGACCTCCAACTGACAAATCAGATTCCTGGCCTACTTTACCCTACAATACCTTACAATACCTTACCATATTATTATAGTTGTAACAAATACTGTGATCCGATTGGTCATTCAGAGGCCTGAGACTACCAAACCAGACGTATCCATGCCTTCATGTAATGACACGGACTATTATAAGAAAAATGACTGTCTGAAAAATATTTTTTGTTGTATATTATAGTATAATAAAGAAATTAACAGCTCTTGTATTTTTAACTGATATCATTATCTTGTGGCAGGTCAACGTCCCTCAGCTGGCGAGTGCGTATCTCCCTGAGGCTGGTCCATGGCTGCAGCTCTGTACTAGACTGGCGAAGCTAGCCACTGCCACAGTCGGTGGCGGAGGAGAGCCAGCCTCAGTCAGCGTAACAGAGGCCGGCTGGATCAAAGGAAAGAAAAACCTGCTAGAGAGAGCCGTAAAGATCGGATGCTGTGTCAGCAGTGATAAGGTGAATTTGATCAACGTGTTGAGCCGATGCCAGACGGCTGTGAAGGTGGTGGAGTGTGATGGTGGTGGTGATGCTGTGAGTGTGGAGTGTGAAGCTGTGAAGCTGACGGGGAGCGTATACGGAGGGAGGCCCGTCCTCACAGGGGTCGGAGGTCAAAGTGTAGGTCTGGTGGAGCTGAGTGGGTGTGTCCTCGTTGCCAAGGGAACCACTCTGACTGAAATAGTGCAACAAGTCCAAGGCATTTCTGAGGTAAGGATATTAATAGCATTATAGTGAACTAAAAATTAGCATTTTAACTCCTAGTGTGTGCTAGTTATACTATATACAGCGAAAAAATATTTTTCAGACAATCAATTTTCTTATATAGTCAGAAGACTCACGATTGGTCAGAATTGTTGTGCCGTGTGTACCTGTGAAAAAAATAAATAAAAATAGTCCCAATCATCCCTCCCCTCGGGCCGAGTCGCCGCAGCTTCGGTGATCCGTTTGGGAGTAACACTGCGGACATTACCGCAGGCATGCTTCCAGGGATGGGGGGTATTCAAGGGAGGAACCTGGGCGACATCACACAGGTATGTATAACAAATACTGTGATCTCATTGGTCACTCAGCGACCTGAGGCTGTTAGTAGCATCCCAAGCAAATCAAAGTGAAATCAACTGACCAATCAGATTCCTGACCTACCTCACCTACCTCACCCTACAATACCTTACAATATCTTACAATACCTACATTACCCCCATAGTTGTAACAAATACTGTGATCCGATTGGTCACTCAGCGGCCCGAGGCTGTAGCATCCCGAGCAAAGCAAAGTGAAATAGTGGATCTCCAACTGACCAATCAGATTCCTGACCTACATTACCCTACAGTACCTTACAATACCTTACAATACTTTATAATACCTACAATACCTCCATTACCCTATAGTTGTAATAAATACTGTGATCCGATTGGTCGGTTTGTGCTGCTGCAGCTGGCATGCGCACTGTACTACATACGTAATTTCGACAAGTGAAAAAAAAAATAAAAAAATAGTCCCAATCATCCCTCCCCCCGGGCCGAGGTGCCGCAGCTTCGGTGATCCGTTTGGGAGTGACACTGCGGACATTACCGCAATTGGCCATACTTCCAGGGATGGGGGGTATTCAAGGGAGGAACCTGGGCGACCCCTAAGCCATATATGCCCAGGACCATGTGCAGTTTTCAGCTGCAGGTGCCAGAGGGGGTACCCCTGACACCGTCTAGCCCCGTTATCGATAGTACCTCCCAGAAAATGCTATTTATTGAGCTGGGACAGGGGGTAGCAAAACGCGTATGGTTTTCACGTTGGAATGTACAAACCGTGACGTAATTAATTAAAAGCTATGAATATCATTAATTCTACACCGCGGCGCGCGCCAAAGTGTATCTCAGCAACGGAAAGAGCTATGGAGCTGGAACAAAAACCAAAATGTAGCTCTTTAGCAGATGAAAGCAGCTACCATGGTCCTGAACATGTTAGACTATGCCATAGTATGCATACCAAGCTTCTTCAAAGACAAGCTTACATGACATTTTTTTTTTTGCTTTATGCAATAATATTATGCAATGGGCACACAATAGCTACTAAAGCTAATACAGGTGTGTGCCCTAGAATTGTATGATTGTCACATTAATTTTATTCTCAGACCAAAAAAGCGTATTTCAGTAATGGTAATAGTTATGGAGCTGAAACAAAGACCAAAATGTAGCTCATAATCAGTGTCCTTAATACCTGGAGGGCATTACTTTGAATAACTCATGCACATTATCCCATCATTGTTACATCAAGCATACTTGTATGAGAATTATTGCAATGACTGCAGGTTCACCAGGGTGGTGAGTGGATTGTGTTGAAGTTGACTAGTCTGCCATCAGCCAGCGTCAAGGGATGCCTTGCTGCAGTAGCTTTCTAGAAAGATGTATACTACTAGCTCTATCGAGTGGCTGATTGACTATTATGGTAGTAGTAGGCTGAAATTATTAGAAGTTCATGAACACACAATTTTTGTTGTGTTAATAGTTGAGCAATTTTTTTTCTTATAGAATTTTGAATTGGTTTGCATCATTGTATGCTTTATCATGTATCGATTTGAAAAGAAACAGTTTTTGAGTTCACTGTTCATTCATTGTTCTGCCTGCCACTTTCTGGTCCTGAGAGAGCGATTGAGAAACGTCGTTTGGGCCATTTTCTCAAAGTCGGCCAATAGCTCGACCGATGGCTTCAGCTGGGTCACATGACTCTCACAGACCACACCCCTCTTCCCCTTCTTCTCCCCGTATGTGATTTTCCCATCAAACTCATTCAGAGGAACATCAAACGTCTTGTCAACCTCAGGGATAGTCACCCCAAGGTGCTCCTGGATATCGGACAAATACTGCAGGGACAAAAATTAATAATAATAATAATAATTACCGTATTTCTTCTAAAAATTCGGCATGGAAATAATAATATTGCTTTAGCTTCGCCGAATTTTTAGAGGTTAATGTTCATCATTCTGTCTGCGTGCGCATGCCATTCCCGTTTACAGCATATACGCATGACGACCTTTGCCGAAAAATTAGAGACTATATTCAATCATTCGGTAAAGGGTGCCGAATAATTAGAAGGGCCGAATTTTTAGAAGAAATACGGTAGTTGCTAAGTCTCTACTGTAGCACTGGATTGTGACTAGCTATTGTTAAGTAATAATTGATAGTAGTGTTTAGTCAACAAACCTGCATTTCGTTGTACCAGATGGCACAGCCGCCATTTTCCATCAGCGATGTGTTCCGGCAAGACTTGCCTCGGCTGGGGCAGGTGTGGTACCAAACCTGAGGTATACAATAATTACAGAGAACAGTTAAAATTTTTATTTGTGTGTTGAGTATTTGAGGTATACAGAACACACAAAAAGAAAGAAAAGTTCTTTATCTGGAGAATATCTTTTGAAGAGCAAAGAATCAGCAGAATGTCATGTGGCGAAACTTACCTTTTCCTTGACCTTTGACACCAGTGAAATGGCGAGACCCATCCTCTCCGCTCTGCCAACACGACCAATCCGATGCACGTAGTTCTGTTTGTCGTCCGGTAAAGTGACGTTGACCACGTAGGGGATTCCCGTGATGTCAATACCACGAGCAGCGACATCAGTGCAAATTAAAAACCGCACCTCCCCTTCCTGTAGAGTGATTGGGGAAAAGATGAGAGTTTTTACAAAATTTAATATTGCTGAAAATATTAATGGTAAATTTTGTTGTACTTTGAACTTTTGAAGATTATCTTTTCTCTCCTGAGGTCTCCTGTCGCCATGGAGACACACACACGAGTACTCGTTCACCATCGACTTGGGCCCTACAATTATTATAGTATACTGAGAGTATACATAGAGTATCCTGAGGGTATCCTGACCTCCTCCAAGCGACTGTAGGTAATTTTCAATGTTGTCACAGTCAAGTTTTGTGCGGCAGAAAACGATGGCCTGGTCCATTTTGTGAGCATTGATGGCCTTTACAAGGTAATCAGCCTTCAACAGCTTCACCGCTTCAGACAAACCCTCTACGTGATTGATAATATTATAATAAGAGAGGGCAAAATAGCAAATCTTTTTGTAAAAATAGTACTTCAGGACAAAAATCATTGGTTTTGCATGTAAGTATATACCTGGAGAGCGGTTGCTCTGCTTCAGGTCAGCTTTGGAATGAACACCATCAGTCTGAAATAAGCACACAGTAGCTTGTCATCTGATAAGTTACATCTTTCTCTCTCCCCCTGTACTCCCCCCTTTATCTCTCCCTCTCTCTCTCTCTCTCTGTACTCCCCGCTTTCTCTCTCTCACCTTGACCTTCCTAGGAAGGCTATGCCATGAAGTATCACTGTTTGGATCAACGTAGCAGACAACGTGGTGGACCGTCTCCGGCACTGCGTCCTGACCCTTCAGATCAACCCATGTCGGGAAGTGCATCATCCTCTCCTGTATCAACACATCACGCAGGAATAATTATTAATGATTAATTACCATGCCCCTGGGCTATATTATAGAAATATTGATTAACTCACCGCTAGTCTCTTCACGTCAGTATTGTGTAGAGTGGCAGAGCAAACGATCATCTAATGAGTAAGTAAAGGGAAAACTGCTGATTATAATAACGTATATGGAAATTTTTTTGAATTTTTAATTTTGAAAAATGCACGTTTTTCTGGGGGCACATACAAATTAATGTAAATTATGCACATTTTCCGGGAAACGAATATACCTACACGAGTGCATAAAAATGGTCATAACTTGGCTTGTGATCGATATTTTTCATGCAACTTTCACTAGTGGATTCAGCACACATAGAGCTATCAATCCATGCCAAAAGCTCAATTTTTATAAAATATCCCAAGTGGTCCCTGTTCTCATAGCAGGTCACATATTATATTACCTGTAGTCTTCTTCCTTCGGCAGACACCTTGGGGATCTTGCCGTAGATCTTGGAGATGAGATCACTGTGGCCTTGACTTAGCAGACCATCCTAGTGTGTATACGGTGAACGTGTGTGTGTGTGTGGGGGGGGGGGGGGGGGTAATGCTATAATCTTTCATCACTCACGGCTTCATCCAGGATAAAGAAGTTGATCTGTAAGACACAAGAAAAAGCAAAGATTGTATTAATGACTATATACACTGATGTTGTTTTCTCGTTACCCCCGATAGGTCGAGCCTCCCTGTGGTGATGAGGTCGTCAAGGCGACCAGGAGTACCACACACTATATCAACTCCATCTTGGAGACATCTCATCTGCTCCTTAGCACTATCTCCACCCATCACTAGCAGCTCCCTAGGCGAGGGGGGGGGGGGGGAGAGGGAGAGAGAGAGAAAGAATCTCAGTGTATTGTAATATACTATGTGGTGACTTGCTTTAGTTTTGGAGTGGGAAGAAATTTCTTGAATAGTTTGATGTTTTCAAACGTCTGCTGGGCCAGCTCTCTGGCTGGTTCAATGATCAGGGCCATTGGTACGTGCTGCTTCTTCTTACCATCCGACGGCTTAGCGGCAGCTGGAGCTAAATGAGGGACAGAAGGGGTTAAATTTATAATAGTTTACAATGAATTTTTAATTTTAGTATAATAACCTTGGAATTGTATGCGTTTGTCAGCCTTGGAGAGTGGAGTGTAGCCCGAGGGCAAATGCTTCAATGGAGTGTCACCAAAGTTGAACTGCATCTCAGCATTCTATAAGTAGGCATTGTATGAGAGTGCAAAGTTCATTATGATAGCTCACTTTCAGGACAACAGCAGCAAAGAATGTTTCTCCAAGTTGACCCTGAGGCAAATCAAACGCCTTTCCATACGAAGTTCCTGAGAGAGAGAATAGTCCAATATTACCATATCTGATCATGTGAGGATGTCTTACCATTCTTGCTGAAGTACACCACTCCACTTTCAAGGTTCAAACTGCAGCCAATTGTGTCATCCTTTCCAAATTTCTTGGAAAAAATAAGAGTGATAAATATAGTTAATTAACAGGTGATTAGTGAGGGTTTACCTCTCCATAGTCATCAAATTGACTTGCACACGATTTCTTAGCAGTCCCACCAAATCCATAGCCACGGCTGTCCTTACCTGACTCAGAGAGAAAGAGAGAGAGAGAGGGAGAGAGAGAGAACAGAGATAAGAGTGCAATCACTGAGGAAGGTTATAGCTACCTAGTTCCAGAGTTGCCTGTGCAGTTGACCATCCGACTCGACACAGACCTTCATCAGTCACCGTCGCTTCAAAGTAGTGTTTCCCTGACTCCACCCCATGGGTGGAGCGACATCCATGCCACGCCCTGTGCTCTCGACACTGGCAAAGTAGACCATCTGGCGAGATAGCTGGAATGGAATATGGGAAATGAAAACATTATAATATTGGCAGTCTTTAAAATAATTCTAGCCTACAGAGGTAGCAAATAAAAATTGATGATCAAAATTAATATTAGCTTCTATACTGCTTACCAAACATATCTCCACGGTCGTATGGATTTAAGACGACCTTACTCGACTTTGAGGCCCCACCTTCTTTGACCTGCGCGACCTTTCCAGCCTTCCGATCTCTTAGCGTCTCGTGTACTATCTGAATGACCGGCAGACAAAATGCTCCAGTCTTACCACTCCCAGTCTCAGCCGCCTGCAAAGGGTCATGTGACAGTCACATGATCACAGATTTGGAGAATTGTAAGAATAATAATTATTATAGCTACAGTATTAATAATATTACCGTAAATCGCGAATATTTCGTTGTTAAAATATTTTCGGACAGCCTGGCTTGTGCGAAAATTAAACGCACGAAAATACATACGCAATATTAACGATAATGCGGTACAGGGTCGTTTGTCCGAAAATTATTTAACATGAAAATTTATCACATGAAATATTTTAGACATGAAATATTCGCGATTTACGGTATTATTTTTGTAAAGTGCTTGCATTAGACAATAGGGGTTGACCGATAAGTTCATGTGCAATCATCAATTTTCTAGTGATAAAATATATTTTTTCTTACCATGAGAACATCTCCCCCTCCAAGGATAAGAGGAATAGCCTCAGCCTGCACATCTGTCGGCAGCCTAATGCAAGGAAAGGGGAGTGGTGAGTGGGCGGGGCCAATCGGGGGAAGATGTAGCCAAATTATACACAATTTGTGTGATGGAAAAATTCAGTGAATTACTTACAGCCAGTCTATTTCTTCAATAGCCTGTACAACCTCTGGCATCACTCCCAGCTCTGCATGGCAACACGCAACACTCAAGGGGGTGCGGATTAAATGGATAAAAATCACGCTGCAAGAT
Source organism: Cliona cf. orientalis (assembly GCA_963930775.1). NCBI lineage: Eukaryota > Metazoa > Porifera > Demospongiae > Clionaida > Clionaidae > Cliona > Cliona cf. orientalis. The sequence continues at coordinate 104,821 of OZ005699.1, read as the reverse complement.
TTCTATATTCATGCCAGCTGGCTAAGACAGAAGATCTATCCATGCAACGCTAGCTCACCTGAAAAGGCAGTCATTTCGATCTCTGTGATGCTCTTTTAATATAAATACAACCTCGGATCACAGGTATCAACTTCAGATTGACAGAGTGACGACCATGTACCAACCCTCGCCAAGCTGCGCTGGCGCTATTATAATAATTATTACAAATTGCGCGCACTTATTATAACTATATCCCATGAATATCTTCAGCGTACAATGTATTATAATTGATTTAGTAGACTTTGGGTTGTAAGGTGGGGCGGGTGCGCGGGCTCATCACGCAGGGTCGCCCGCTAATTGAATTACTGTACGTGGTCAATTAGTAGCATTGGGTAATTGTTTTGTCATGTAGAATATACAGGATGTGGCCAATAGTAAACAACAATTATTATCCATGAGAGTTCCTAGCTAATGTCAGTACAGAAAACGGCAAAGCTGTAGGGATGGCTGAATGATGGAATGGTAGGAAAATAATATTATTATGAGAAAAAGTATCAAAAATGGAAAGTGATTAGTTATTAATTTAGTAATTAATAGTTAAAGGAATACCTGAATAAGCCAGTAGTAGTAATATGGTTTGATGGGCTGTCCTGTACTGTGATTGATCTAGTTAGAAATCAATTGACACTGAATAATAATAATAATAATAATAATAGTTATGATAAATGAAAAACGTGACAAATGTCCTTTTAATAAGAAAATAAAATAAAGGTGATTGTCCATGCTAATGCTGCACTGAGAGAGTATGGTGATGACAAACCAGTACATTAAATTTGAATCCTTTCGCCTTTTGATTAGTAAATGAAGATGCTTGAGTCCATTATAACGTTACAACATGAGGAGAAATGGCTTGCCAAACGACGCTACATTAACAATCAGCTTCTTCCCAGCTCGCCCTAGCTTAGCAGTGAGGGGTGTATCGAGAAAGAGGCTGAGAGTACGCGCTGAAGGCTGCAGGAGGATGGCCCATAACGTTCAAGGGAACCGTGGCACTAGAGTACGGAGGTATTGCAGTCTGTGTCAGCTGAGGATTAAAGGGAGGCAGGCCAGCAGAAGGTGGAGACATTACAGAGTTGGGACTAGTAGGCGATTGAAATCCTGGTGCAGTGAAAGCATTTGGGGGCGAGCCAGCCGTCCATCTGTCCACTTGTTCAGGCTTAACGGGAGTAACTGTGTTAACGGGACTGCTTGGCAGGTGTGTGGGATTGGGAGCCGTTGGAGTGTGCACGGATGGTGCAGCCGGTGCCTGAGGGGGCGGCGTTGCTGACACACTCGGTCTCCCTCCTTTCTCTCCCGAGTGAACCGTTCCCGATGTTGTCTCTGAGGCGCACGACTGAGGGCTGCTAGCACTCGTGGAGCCTGGAGACGAGGCAGTGGCTTGGTTCGATTCAGAGCCTTTATCCGACGATCCACCAGATCCAGACGATGCCTTCTCCGCTTTACGCCACTTTGCACGTCGGTTCTGAAACCATACCTGTGGTAACACACAATGCAAGTGCACGTTAAACATTGATCCTCAGCCAAACGTCATACAAGTTCAGGGCCATGCGTTTCCTAGAGTGACACTGCCCAGAAATGTGCACTTTATGTGCTGCATGGTAGAAGTTTGGAAAGGTCACTACCATATTTTTTTTCTTTTTCAGGGCACGGCTGTCGGGTGGATGCCCATGATGCCAAAAGGCAGCCCATATACTCTATGCCTATCACACCACAGGCTTAGCCTAGCAACCCCAGCCCATACAATGCACAACTCTTGGTGGTTTAACACATGCATGCAGCAGAGTAGCCCTTGCAGATGTGTGTGGCTAACCAATCACAGAAATTTTCTCACCTGTACTCTTGCCTCTGTCAAGTTGATCTTCATTGCTAGCTCTTCTCTCATGAAGACATCGGGATATCTCGTCTTTTCGAAAGCTTTCTCCAATTCTTCCAGTTGTTGCGTGGTGAAGTTTGTTCGGTGTCTTCTTTGCTTTCCCCTGCGATAGGGAGGCTCTGGTCTCCCGCTGTGCATGATGCCTGGGGGAAGAGGCTGCCCTGGGTGATGGTAGAGAACACCTGGCTGACTTCCTGCAGCTCCAGGCACCGCCATTCCTGGACCTACACATCAGGTGAAGGAAAAATAGCATCATCATGAGATAATGATTTCAAGTCTATACAGTTCGTATCCATAGCAAATTGAAATGAAATTAATGGGACATTACTTAATTTGAGTGTATTTCGCCTGCTTGCCGTAGGCAATTAAACGCGGCAGCGATAAACGAATTAGTGTGCATGCTAATGCAATTTGTACAATGCAATGCATAAGCACCCCCAGCACAATAATTAATATGCCTCTCCACACCAAAAATATATCAAAATGAATTATGCATGATGCTTACCAAGATGCAGAAGTCCTGGAGAGCCGGCTGAAGGCGCCATGACAAGATGCGGATTGAAGGAAGGAAACTGGGGGCCCGCGGACCCGATAGACATCGACATCCCCGTGGAAGACGGCATACTCATCGGCGTCATGGCGATGGGAGGCTTCTGATCGATAAGGGACTGTGGAAGACCGGGTATTTCTCCGGGGCCATAGCCAGGAGGGCTGGTTAGAGAAGAATCGACGGAGTAATGGCGGACGTTTCCTGCGCCACCGCCTGCACTGCACATCAGCTTTCCGTTGGCCATGTCAGGCAGTCGAAATCGGTCTGGTGTCGGATGCACTATCAACACGCTGCTGCTGTGCATAATAAATCAGTCAGGAGGGGCTGGTTAGCTGCGCGATCCACGTTACGGGACTGTCAGACTCTTGCGTACTCGGCCGGCTGAGCTGAGCGGGAGAATCGAAAAGAGAATGGAACCTTCACGACCAAGGAAGAGAAACAATAATTTTATAGACACTGCGCGTCCAGCTCTTGCTGATCGTTTTCGGATTTTCAAATCGCTTTCCACTAGAGCTCAGATTTGGAATACCAGTGGCAAACTGAGCAGCATTTATAGCTAGCTGTAGGCATTCCACTGCATCGCTAATGAGCCATGAATATCATTAAAATTTATCGCACGGCCCACGTGCAATATTATCGTAGCGCGTTACCGGTACGGATTCAGTTTTGACCCGAAATGGTTAACACTCGCGCAAGTTAATGAGCGCCGCGAGAAGCAAGTGACTCGCTGAAAGAGAACTGTTAATGAAACAAAATGAGTGCTAATACTGAGCACATAATAATAATATAGTGCAAGATATTATGTACACATTATACAAGCAGGGAGAAAATCCAAAATTAAGCAAAGCTTCTTATAAACGTGCAATGATCATGAAAATTTAATGTCACAAGTTTGTCGAAAAGAATTCAAAGGAATATCTCGAGTTCTTCGCGTACAAAGCTATTCTTTTCATCACTGGCCAGTTTTGGATAGTTAGCCACCAATGCATCCTGCAGAGATAAGGCAGTCAAGATAAAAGAGAGAGAGGGAGGGAGGAGGAGGAGATAGAGGGTCATAATGGTTAGTAACTTGAAACCGTGCAGCAGAGTCAATGTTAATGTTTACACCTTGCCTGTACCACTAAGTAGATTAATCGCTATAATTGATCCAACACGGAATACTTCTACTAACAAAACATTTTCAAACTGACCACACGCATGTAGCTAGCCGCGGCTACAGCTATACGCTCGGTGAGATATTTTCGTTCCCTTTTCACTGATAACGGCCATCCCACGTAACCACACCTGCTCATAACCGGCACAATGCTTGTTTTTTTTTTCACTCGAAATATTTCTCATGCAATATAGCATTTTCACAACAAGAGCTAATAACTAGCAGGGTATATTATTCCTTCAAACTTCTCACATCTGGGGCTGCGACAGACATTGTACTTGTCGACTGCAAGTATCCACAGTTATGCTATCATTATTTTGTACACTCTGCAACACTTAACCCACACATCACAAAATAAACTTTCATAACATATTTTTTTTACTTTATACCGTATAGCGGGAAACTTTCGAGGGAGAAAATTTTCACGAATTTCGCGATTTTAATAGCCACACACGAACGTTTTCTCCACGAAATTTTAGGCTTGCCACACCCATTATGCAATCAGTTTATATTCCACGAAAGTTTTCTCTGCGAAATGCTCCCTTCCTACCGATCCGCAGTTTTCTCCCTCTAAAGTTTCCCACTATACGGTAGCTAGAGACAAAATTGAATTTAGAAAGGAGAATGGCTGAAGAATGCAGAGCTAACTGACCTGTGAGCCAATGTAAAGGGTATTGTATATCTTCCAGTAGGCCTCGCGAACCCTGCGAGCAGGATGAAATAATCCCTGAGTGCAAAAAAATATATATATTATAATAATTATTATAAAAAGAAGACAGAAGAGATAGATATGATCATTGGTTGATGATTCACATTAGCCGAGGTATAGTTTTCCCTGTTGAATTGGAGCAGCAGCATCCTCTGCATGCCAGAGACAGTCCCCCCTCCTCACTCACACACACACACACACACACTCACACTTGCTGCGACAGCAAAGATGAACAAATGTATTCATTACGGGCACCAAATCAAACAAAAGCACATACCCACTCATAATATAATACCCACAGGCAAATCGTACAATGAGGTCATACAAATCTCTACTGTTGGAAATGGCATACCAGTCGAGAATAGCCCCATTGCCATGCCATGATATGCCACGACGATAGCAACTTGACCTACTATAAATTGGCAGTTGCAATGTCATGAATGCAAGTACTATGCTCAACTTTGTACCCAGGCCCCCATCAAGGGGTTTTTTTCTTTCAATACATTGAAAAATCCCGGGGACCCTACTGATTATGATTATATTACATAATATCCCTCTCCTCTCTCACCTGTAGAGTGTACTGCAGTACTTTGCCGGGTCCCACTGAGACCCTGAATCCCTCCACTGCATCGTTGAACGACTGCATCATATGAGGAGACGTCTCAAAGATGTTAGGCCAGACGTAGTTCATGAGGTGAATCAGAGCATCTTCACAGCCAAAGCCGTAGACGCCGAGAGCCATGTGCTTCACCGCCCAGCACGCTGTCTGACGATGAACCAAGTCCCTAGGGGCAGGGGAGGGTACAAACAGAAACACATATAATTATTAAAATATACGCATACATACATACATACATGCATACATACGAGAAAGGTGGAGATGTATTATTACGCTAGAGCTAATAGGTCAGAGGTCATGGCAACCGGAAGCAGTACTAGTGACCACAATTATTTATAACACATGCGCAGTCTGTCGAGCGGTGTAGAGAGACAAGTGGGGATTTGTAAGGCAACACCTAAAATAGTTTCATGTGAGAATCGGCCAGGGATTGGAATTGAGTAATTAATGTGCTCTGGTATGCGAGACTTCGTGCAGCGCAAATGGATGGACGGATGGGCCAATCTACCGCGATACGAGCAGCGAGGCCAAGCAGTGAGAGAAATCAGCTGCTCCAAAGACAACCACAATTTCTAATATTGCAATTTCTCATGTCACCATCAACTGGCTGCATTGTAATGTGAGACTGTAACCCAATCAATCAATACTCAATCCCACCAGCATATAAACAGAGACACACACAGAACAGAGAAGCATACAAAGATCCTACCTAATAAACATTGCAGCCATAAAGAAAGCATAGAACTTAATAGCTGTATTGCAAAGGGCCTGTATAGAGCGTGGCCATAAATATTGGCACACCCTTTACACAGTAACACTGTCTATGTGCAATTCTATACAATAGCCGAGACTGGTATTAGATGCAGATTGTGATCACAGTACTGCTTTGGCAAGTTGAAAGCTAATAGCTTAAGGCAGTTATGTAACTCTGTTTTGAAAATTCCAAGTTTACAATTAATTTTGCTCTGCAGGGTCAAGTGGCTGATTTCCATAAGTAGTAAATGGGCTCTTAATTTGCCAGTGGTGATGGTAAATCTAATTTACCCCAGCCCAGTCTGTGGATATCTTGGGCAGAGGCCAGCCAAGCCAAGCCTCAGCCTCAGCTAAGCCTGGGCACCTCCACGCCTCCAGGCAAAATAAGCCAAACACACGGCCACGCACAGCCAGATAACAACTCTGCAAAGTGTGCAAACAATGTCGACAAAAATGGTAGGCCAAAAAAAAGCGAACTCACAAGTGCAAACTATAGGCCGTCTGCAAAGCAGGGTGGGCGCCTAAAGCTGCTACTGCTACGTCAGTCAGTGTGGCAGGCTTTAGGTACAGCCCTGTGTGTGTGTGAAAAGATGCTTCTCTAGATACAATGGGAACAGTGGGGTAACAGGTGGCATGCCTTGGGGGTATATAGGCATTACCAGAAGCCAGGCAGGGCTGGCCACACAGAAGCCCCAGCTGGAGCTGAGGGTGAGGGACATATATGGATTCCAAGGCTCCGCTAGGTAACACTATACCTGGAGGGGTCATGCACCAAGATAGCTGCATGACATATTGGGTTGCTTATGATAATTTTTGGGAAACAGAAAAAAATAGCTAAGTTTGTATGTATGTATGTATGTAGCAGGTTATAATTATTATGCAGTTAAAGTTAGGGGATCTGTATTAGCAGAGAATGGAATGACATGATGAGAGAAACATCAGGAGATTATGTGTTACGAGCCCCCCCCCCCCCCCCCCCCCCCCATTAGGAACTCTAAGAAGATCAGGTTCCAATAGTAAGCATAACTATTCACTATTATTGCTCAAAATTTCTCAGTAAAAAAAATCAATAATAAGCAATGATGCCTTGAAAATAATACAAGACATACAAATGTAAAATCTCGAGCAAGATGATCCATCACTTAAGGTCGCTGTCTTAATGAATCTGACGGGCCGACATACGGAGGTTCCATTGCATCGCACATGAGGCATCCAATTCCACTCCATTCGGCTGACGTTTCTGGAGAATTTTGACACACAAGTGCTCACAGAACAAACACACTTAACACTCCAGACAAACAAATCTGTAGGAATAACCAGCAGAGCGTCCACACCCATACACGCTACGACAGCCACCAGTCTGCAGCCTGGCAAAAACAGCCCAAGCCAAGCCATGCATGCATGCTACCTCTGCAGCTATGATGATGGTGGGTGGGTGGATGTTAGTGATTTATGTGTGTCAGAGTGCAGCAGCAAGGAGGCTGTGAGTGTCTGGGAAGCTGAGTGGAGCACTGCCTGAGGCTATGCCAAGTCTCCAGGCAGGGTGGGACCACTACAGCCATTTAGCTCAATGCACCAGCAATTAGTAGAGCACTTGAGAGAACATAGTCACCAGGACACAGCCTTGAAAGGCAATGGAGAGAGAGAGAGAGTGAGAGAGAGAGAGATATCTGGTAGTCTGCTGCATCATATCTTTCTATTGATAATGACTAGTGCAAATTTGTGCATGTTTTGTGTGAGTGTGTGTGTGTGTGTGTGATGGGGTGATGATATTATCGTGCTTGCGCTTCGCGATAGAAAACATATGCTAGAGCGTATGCGCAGACAGACACGATCCACACGCACAGCACCTTAACCGCATTACCTACACACACGCTACACTGGTCACTCCTCACAAATCACATTAAGAACGGAGAGGGCTGGGGCTGGATGGTGGAGCATTATCATAACACAATAATAATTATCACATTAGTTCAATTGCTGCAGCACACTCACACATACTCATACGAGAGCACCAGCTATACATCACTACAGAGAGAGAGAGAGAGAGAGGGAGAGAGGGAGAGAGATTGGATACAGCCCAGCAAGAGGAGTGCCAAAAAGGGTGCTCGGTCTCTCAGGACAGGAATTCGAGCTATGTCAGCCGTCTGATGGGGAAATTAACTGGTAAGTACTTGCGACATTGCTACCGAGATGACTTTCTCATCAGCAACGCATTAACGTGCTCATGAATATTCATGAGCCAACAAGCCACGCCCCCCAATTCCCTATAACCAATAGCGTGACAATACAATATTAGTCAGTAATTATGCCATTAGGCTCAATAAAGGTCTACATTACACTATTAATCAAGTGCTAGCTATGCATATTAATGAGATTACGCTACTTAAAATTGAAACTATTATGTAGCTGCTATTAACTTCGATGGTTGCCATGCCATCTGATTACTATATATAATGACATCACACATGACATCATCAATTATGTGGTTTATATAGAGCTGGAGGGAGAACCATTAATCTCTGCCTATATACCTGTCCATGAGTGCGTCCTCCAGCAATGGCGTCACGGCATAGATATAATCCTTTCCCATCTCTCCAATGTACTCAAACAAAAACGAGAGAGATTTAAGGACGCCATTTTGAACATTGAGCTCGGGAACGCGATACTCGTTCATGAGGGCAGGCAGAACGGTGAATGGGGAACAGGTCTCGGCCACGATTGCTATGGCAACGGTAGTGCAGACACGCATTTGACGCTCCTGAACTTTAAGATTGTTGAGAAGAGTAGCCAGGACATCTTGAGGCCTGGAGGGAGAGAGAGAAAGAGAGAGAGAGAGAGAGAGAGAGAGGGAAGGGGTGAGGTTATATTGCTAGAAGGTGACCAGTGGTTATGTATTTTGAAAGTGGTCCTGGATGAGTTCCAACACTCTTATCCAAGAACTAGAGCCACCAACACACACAAGGTGCACCGCTCCACCAAAACGCTACACTTTTACGGTTTAGTGTCTGCTAGAAGTGGTCACCCCTTAGTCCCGTCATCCAACCCGCCCACTAGCAATTTTCTAATGTTTTCCTCACGTGCTAAAGCTCTCTTGCAGACGTCAACCTGTGTCATGCTTACGGTGGCTAACTAGCTAGAGCTCACTCACCCAATAGCCTTGGCTATGTATCCAAAAGTGTTGACGGTTGCTCGACGAATCGCTTTCTTGTGAGCCTTCAGAAGCTCCAGGAGTTCAAAACAGATTCTCATCCACTCCTTAGCCGGCACAAACTCCGCCCCCCTGTCGGCAATTCGACCAACCAGATCAATGCAATTCTCCTGCACCTTCTCATGCCTATATTGTGCAAGTGTACAAGTTAAATTAATATTCATAAATTAACATACTTAATAAATTAATTAAAGGGATTCACTCAAAATTGGTGAAACAGAATTAGTCATTGTTGAAAACTACGACTAAATGTGTTAAATGTTTGCAGACTTAAAACCTCAAATGTCAATAACTAACTTAGTAACAATGTGTTGCTACTTGTGACTAGCATATCACAAATACTGGGACGGCTAATCAAATGTCATGTCTTACTAAGTTATCCACAAATTTTATTAACTACAAAAAACTATCCCTTAACGAAGTGCTTTATCTAATATTCGCAGTGTGTGCGTGTGCTAAAGAGAGTGTGGGTGTATCCAGTGCCATGACGTAGAGATGTGTGCCTTGAGAATCGGTCATCCTGGTTCACACACACACACACACACATACTTGAGTCAGGGTTGAACTGTGCGGCAGGGAAAGCCGTTTATGGAGGGAGGGTGGCAGAAGGACTGCCAGTTCAATGGCTTTTGTATACACGACAGTCTACATTCCTCAGCCTAGCACCACACACACACACACACACACACACACACACACACACACACACACACTCTCACAGCAAAGCAGAGCAGAGCACAGTGGGCTAAAAACAGCCTCCATATGTAGGTATATGCACAGCAGCGCTGTACTGCCAATGTACATACGCCCGGCCTATATATGATGATAAGTATGTGGACGCTGGCTTATTCACAACATCAACATGACTTTGTAAAGAGGATGACTTAAGCTAAACACATACTACACATAGCATCTCGCTAGATCACAGGCAACATTACCGCAGTCGAAAATATCGTGGTTTTAACGTTCAGCCACTTGAAAACTCTTAAAATTTTCTTTTTCTAGTTAATGCAGTTAGAAGCAAAAGGGATTATTTTACAGTAATTATTAGTGATTAGTATACATCCACCACCAGCATAATTTTCCACACATCTCAACTGAGAGATTATGTAAGAAAGGACAAGTACCATCTGGTGGAGAGGAGCAGGTTGGCCCCAAAGTGGTCAGCAAAGTCCTAGGAATAGCTGTGGGCAAACACAGGGCCAGTCTCGGTTTGTCTGACAGAGGGAGAGGACTCCATGCCAATAAGAGCACAGCTAATTCTGACCATCTGCTCAATGGCTGTACCACAGTGAATCTTAATCCAGTGAGGTTGCCCAGAAAACCAATGTCATTTGGAGCTGAGGGGCAGGTGCACAGTACAGTAGACCCTGCATGGGGTGGCATGGCCTGGACTGGCTGCAGGCCTCCATACAATACATAGCAGTGCTAGGATGGTGGTGGGGTGGGTGGGTCGTTGGTTGGTCAGTGGGCTAACTTATAGGCATACAGGCTACAGGTTTTGCAATGTGTATGGTATAATAATAATAATATGATAAGAGCAGCAGCAGCGGGCCACTAGGGCAACTAGGGCTGGGGATATGGAACCATGTTGTGTATGGCTGCTTTTCAGGTAAAGAAGAGCTGGGGACTATGGGAGAGTTGACCATGGTAAGCAGGATGTGGCAGCCCATTGAATGAAGCCTTGGCCTGTCACTAGCTCAGCCTGTGGTCATCCAATAGACTGTAAACAATCAGAGAGAGGAGAGAATGAATGATAGCCAGCGCCAAACTGCTCCATAGAGGGGAGGGAGGTAGCTGACCAGCCCCAGAGAGACACTGATACTTCCCTTTCCACACTGAAATAAAACACAGGTCATTCTGTTGGTTTTCCTGCAGTAACTCTGCAAAAAAATTTTTATTCCAATCCCTCTAGCTACTACTGGCTTGCCTTGTTGCAAGGAGAGAGAGAGAGAGAGAGAGAGAGAGAGAGAGAGAGAGAGAGAGAGAGAGAGCTCACAGTATTTGCCACAAATTATGCACAGACAAGTTTACTCCATTATGCAAATATCGAGGCTTGGGATGTCAAGTGGAGTACAGCATTTAAACAGCATCTGAAGAGCTGACACTCACAAACACTTGAACTAGGTGTGAAGTGGACATCATTAGAAATGCACAAAGAGTACTACAACCAGTCTTCAGTTAAAAGTAGTGTAAACAGTTTTCTTACATTCACAGGCCTTATAAGCTGATAATTCCATATAGCAGGAAATGCTGGAAATGACATGGCACAGATCATATCAGAGCAGCCTGCTAACAAACTGATTACCATTAACTAGCTAAGTATGCAGCCAAGCAATGCAAGGTGGGCAATACAAATTGCATTATTAAGTGGCTCAGTGCAACCATTAGGTTAATTAAGAGGCAGAGAAACAAAGCCCCAGGCAACCACATACAAACAGTCCTCTTCATTAGCTACTAATCAGTTAATTCAATTACCAACTTCCTGTCCAACTGCAGCAATACTGCACAGCAGGTCCAGAGCCATGGCCCTATATATAGCACAGCTACATGTAATTTTAGCTATGAGCTAGCTCCACGCCTACAGCAATGATAGTGTAGTATGTCTCTATGTAGCAGTCCATACACAACTGCTACTGGAGAGTAACTGGTAGTATGCCCACCAGCACAGGTGTGTACTAGAACCCTCGACATATAAACACGCCATTTGTGTGTTTGGGCTGTAGATAAGAACAGGGTAGTGTGTAGATGGAAAAATTCTAGAGCATGGCAGCTACCTCAGCCAAAAATTCATTGTGCAGGTGACCACCGTACTCCGTACCAACATACACACATATCTTCGTGCTGGTACACACATACACACTTTCTCTCTCCCTCCCTCCCTCCCTCTCTCTCTCTCTCTCTCTCTCTCTTACTATTGATGTTTCAGCTACAAGCCCTCAGCAGTTACCCACTACCCTATCTCTAAATATCTCTAACATAACTAACACTATTCTACATGATACCCTACAAAAGAAGAAGTATTCCTAATCCTATGAATATCATTATCAGCAGAGAGGCCCTACGTACTTCTCTTCTTGGCCCTCCTTGGCTGCATGGAGTGGTAACTCAGGCAGCCCACTGCCAACACACACATACGCTATTCTACATCACAAATATCTCCCATAAGCAAGCGAGAGAGAGTAAGAGACAGAGAGACAGAGGGAGAGAGAGAACGGTCAAGAGATTTTGGCTAATCCCAGCAGGTGGGCGTTAAGTTGGCTGGGAGGATGTGTAGGTACAGGACGTGGGGCATGTAGCACACAGTCTGCTGGCTGGGCCCGTCCATGCCACTGACGTTATATACGTATGTAGCAGTGCACTGTTATGCAGTGCAGTGCTGCGCAAGTGGTGTGCTTGCCCACCGCAAGACTAGTAAATACCATCGGAACAACACACACTACCACTGCACCAACATGTGCTACTACACACACTCCAGCTTGGCACAACTACCACGCTATACTAGAGTATCATAACAGAGAGAGAGAAGGGGGGGGGGGAGATCGAAGGGGGAGGGGGGGGCCAATATTATCAGTATCAAGGCAGCCATCTCATTCTTAGAGTTCTATTATTATGCAGAGCACCATATTATGTTATCTCTGGTAAGTAGAAATCTCTCTAATACAGGAACAAGCCATATACATGTGTACACACATATACACACATAAGAGAATATTATTATGGTATATATCGAACTAACTCGATGCTTCTCTCTTTGAATAAAGTAGTGAAGCTTGGAGAACACCCATAGCTACTGACTCTCAGACACAGCTGACTCTTTGAGCTGCAGAGAAGCCTGCCTCCTCATGGCTTTGTGATGACTCTAGCACTCTCTCCCCCTCTCTCATTTTCTCCTTTCTCTCCCTCCATTGCAAAGCTTCACCAAGCTAGCTCCTTGCCAACCACACTGACTATTAGTGGTTAGCAGAACCATTATCAGCAAAGGCTGTGAAGATGGCAGAGGGTCTATAGGAGCTACAGCTCTCACCCAGTTGCCTTCACCCACCAGCGGCCATTGTCCATCCTCACCTCAAGACAAGCCCTGCCCGCCCAGAGCCCGCCAGCCTTAGGTTTGAATGCAACACACTGAGCCTTACCAAACCACACTGACCGACTCCCAGTAAAACCACCAACAGCAGATACTTTATCCTTCACTATTATGGCTGCCTTGAGGAGGAAAAGTATTATTGGCTGTAACTGGATGCTTTGTGCTATACTATAAAGCAACCTTCATCTCTTTATTTAATGCAAATTCTATGAGAAAGGATGTGAATGTGGTCGCTAAAATATTTTACTAAAGATTGAAGCAAGCTGAAGGAGGCTGGGCACATACATTACTTAATGCAATGCAGTTGCTGGCAATGTTTTAATAGCTAAACAGTTGGTCAGTTAACTGCAGTGAGTGCAATAAAGGCACTGAATCGTGGCAAAGTGTCGCCATCATCGTCATCAATCCACCGTCACCAGTTGTCAGGATAAGTACGATACTTGAGAAGAGTGTGACAATTTAACTGGACACTCACTTTGAGCGATAACTTATTGAAATAAAAAACATTTCACGGAACCAATGAAGCAAGCTCAGCGGCTCATAATGAACCTATGTGAGCAAATAAAGCGATGTAATCTTTGCCACACTTATCCACGACTCATTAGCTCACAGACTAGGCATGACAGTCATTCTTCACCTCACTGCACATACTTCTCTCTCTCTCTCCCTCTCCCTCTCTACCCTCTACCACACCACAATAGGGCATTGTTGAGCCTCCCCATCTTTGCACAAAGACCCCGCTATTATCATGTTTCGATCACCTTACATGGTTCTCGATAGACCTACACACACAACAGAAAAAAAGAATTAAACACGAAATGCTTGATGGCTGCAAAAATCCAAAACGCGACATTTGCATAGTTATGAGCACACCCAAATAGTAGCTATACTACACAGTAGCTCCCACACACACACACACACACACACATACACACATACACAGCATTATTACAATAGTACTATATAGCAGGTATAATATATGCACGTAGGTCCGACTGACAAGTGAAAAATTGAATTCCCTCAGCAAAGTACTGTTGCATACCCTAGTGTTTGAGGGTTGTGTCATAAATGGTTGCGATGATGCGATGGTGTTTAGTGACGGCTGAGGGCTTGGTTGCAGGGAGGGGGCATGCACCAAGACACAGCAATGGAGCAGCCCACTCTCACTTCAAACACGCATAGCACATGCAAAGAGCCGCACGCAAGTCATCACACAAGGCACAAAAGGAGAACAAAACGCACGCACGGCAACCAAGCTCCACCCACCAGCGACGACCTATGACCCCTGCGGTCGCTTTGTGCTGCTACATATGGTCACTATGTAGTCCATAGTCTGTCCAAAGGTGCAAGGCACTGACCAGAAATGGCGATGTAATTTCATATTTGCGTCCCGAAATAGCAGTTGCATTGTGATAATCCAATCTCTCTGTTGATAAAACTTTCATCTTAATAGAGTGCTAAGTTCCCTCTAGTGTACATAGCCAGAATCTTTCCCACTATGTGTAACCTGACACCAACCACAAGAGGAACCGAGATCACAACTGCTCCACCCAAGATACGTCACATCACGGGACAAACAACTTCAAACAGCACAAAAAATCTCCCTTTGACAATGCAGCGTGGCCATTATGGGCAATTGAACTACGGGGTAATTTATGCAGACTGGAATGTATACAGATTAGGCCAATTAGGATGAAAATTTATTGCTTTGGTGAGGTTTCCACTGAAGGAAAGCACAAGAGCCAATGGCAGCGCTGCAGCGAGACTTTCCTAGTGTGAACGCACAGAAACATACGGGAGCGCTGTATCGAAATATTTCCCCTGTAAGAATGCACAGAAACATACGGCAGCGCTATACTGAGGTTTCCCCTGTGAGAACGCACAGAAGCATACAGTAGTGCTGCATTGAGGTTTCCCCTGTGAGAACACACTATTTCCAAGAACGTGTGCGGCAAATTGAGAGCTGTTTATTAAATTAGCTGATGACTGCGGCGGTCACAAAAATTAATGAACAAATGCTTCAAAAGAAGAAAGAGAATACCAACGAAAACAAAACAAGTATCCCAGTAGTAGCCCAGTACAGCAGGTGTGTGCTTGCCAGCAACATGTGTGTACATGTGCAGTCAGCCACCAGCGGGATAACTGCTACATGTGCACTTTGCCTACACTCCACTACACAGAGAGAGATAGCAGGTCCTGTGCACACAGTGTGAAGAGTAAATTAAATTTAGGTCAGAAGATGGAGAAACAAAGCAGAGTAGCTACCACCTAGCTGGATTCCCTTGTCTGGAGGCTGGCTATTCCAAACCCCAAGTGACAGTTGGAGGGCATCAAACAGGAAGAGAGGGGTTGTATCTTCCCAGACATTGCTGGCCCCAGCAGGCAAACCAAAAGCATCCACTGTTATGGGGACGCTAAATCACACACTGGTTAACCACAGATCTGGAAAACGCTGCGAAAGATGGCAACAGCTGGGCTGACCAAATATCCACCAGCACAGCACTAATGCTACTGGAGCCAGTGGCGACTCTATTCAGAAAATAATGGAAATTTTATTAAGAGTATTATGAGCGGCGGAAAAGTGTCTTCGTGGTCGCAGAGTAAAGTGTTTTTGTTTAATAACGGGCTAACTAGGTAGCGCCACAGGGGGGGGGGGGGCGAGGGACGTGGCAGTGGTCAGTGGATATGGCCAGATTTGGTGTTGCATTGCACAGGGAGTGAGGGGTGAGCGAGGGACAAAGCGCTGGTCAGTAGAAATGGCCTGATTTGGTGTGTGGGGTCACGGTGAACAAGGCAAGGTATGAGGGTACATCCACTCCCCCACACTATGGCTGTCCGCGCACACACACGCATACATGTATGGCAAACACACCCAAACACAGAAACGAGAAATTGAATATTAGCCATTTAGGTGAGGCAGTGGTGAATTGAAGGGATACACGACCTGCTAGTTACTAACAGAGCGGGCAGAGTGCAAAAGTTTGCAAAAGATAAGCAAGACTTGGGAGATAATGCAACAAAACATTAAAGGATACAGTGTTAGATAGCAGGCCATTGCTTCCAGACCACGGCTCTGTTATCAGCACAAGCCAGGCCAGGCCATGGAGGGAGCCACAGCCACTGATAGAGAGGGAATGCACACACTAGAGTATAGGGCAGCAGCTATTGGAATGCACTAGAGAGGAGCTGGGGTGGATAATGAGAAAGTGAGTGATTAATGTGCTCCCAAGGTCACCCCACACTTGGAGGCAGGCTGTCTCTGCATAGTTGGGATTTCTTTCATCGATGAGCTAGCTCTCCCACACGGTCCGTCGGTGCTGCTATTACATAACAAAGCACAAAGATGAGTTTTTCTTGCAAAAATCAGAAGCATCCTAGCTCATAGTATTACTATACATAAGCAAAACAAATGCACTGTACTGCAGCTAAACAGTCACTGTATGGAAAGCCATATAACTGCAGCTTGCAATGCAGAGAGAGAGAGAGAGAGAGAGAGAGAGAGAGAGAGAGAGAGAGAGAGAGAGAGAGAGAGAAGAGAGAGAGTATGTATTTAAATGTAGATGGTAATCACTGAGGTTAGAGGTGTCGGCTTAAGTTTCTCTCCACACCCGGCTGTACAATCTACCAAGATTGGTTAGGCTCAGACAGAGAGGCAATAAGGGCCATGTGCCTGCCATTAGGTACCGTCCATCCACCGCCGCCTGCCCTCACTGGATAAGCTGCCCTCTGCAACCGAGCAGCACAATGCCAGCAATATCAACACTATAAACCAACACGCATGACATATCTAATGATAATCAATTATTCCGACTAGAAGAGCTGATCTAATTAGCGGAGAATCAGCAACAACACTGGGTCAGCCGTTTTCCCACAAAACCAGCAAAGATTCCATTCCTCCCCCCCCCCCCCCCACCACCACCTCTCTCTAAGCTTCCCCATACCTTACCATACCATAGTACTGCTGGCCTAGCTAGCATAAGCCAGTAGTCTGCCATGCTGTTTTCAACCCTCTCCTAGTCATGATAAGCACTAGGTGGTCTTCCTTCGTACATGCAAGGTCTTCGCACAAATGTGCAGAACACGTCACAGTTCACCGTCATACGGCTGCTTTCACAGTACCAAGTAGGCATATGTGTGACAATAATATTATTACAACTGCACAGAGTACAGTGGTACAGTAGGGAACAGGCTAGCCCATACCCAGCAAGAGGGGGGCATGGACAGTGGGGGAGAAATAGACTAAAACAGAGGCCATGGCGAATCTTTAGGTAAACATAAGAGGATTTTGATCACGCACGAGTTAACAATAGACATTGCAGAAAGAACACAGAGAAGATGTGTAGTTAGAGCTATAGCGAGGGGGAGCCATAGGAAGGAGAAGGAGAGAGGCACACCAAGTGAGAATGGAAACTAGGAAGATGGCGACTGATTATAACATTTGTTTACTGACAAACAGAGCTACAGATCTAATTTGATACTATTTGATATGATGTCGATAGCAATTTGATACTTTTGATATGATGTAATGAACAAATAGGCCTTGAGGGGAAAACATTGCACGAAGGCTGAAATGGAGAGGACATCTCCAAAATTCACTTTTGTGTACCTCAGCAGCCACAAGGCCAGATACTAACAATATTAAGGGCCAGAAAATAAAATTAACAGCAAAATTATTTATTTAGTGGAGGGCTATTGAGCACTGCCAATTTAATATAGCAAGTTCAATTGTATTGTTGGCAGGTCCATCCACAACCACTGAGAACACATCAAAACAGCCAATGCAATGCAACAGGCAGAGCAGCTAATATTGATAAATATTGACTGATCAGACCTCTCAAACCAAGAGCTCAATATGTGGTAAGGGGCAAAGGTCAATGTGCACAGATCCCAGTATAAACTTTATAGAGAGAGAAGACAGCGGCACAAAAGGAAGAAGGGAGGAGAAGGTTGGGGGAGAGAGAGAGGAGAGCGAGTGAGATTGCAGAAGCTAGCTGCTGGTTCGAGAATGAGAAACGAGTGTGCGGGACCAGGAGGGAGGTACAGCTGATGCAATAAAATACACACACACACACACACACACACAAACGATGAAGCAACTATCATGTAGAGATAATAAATACCACATCATGATTTCATAGGCCAATAACCATCATTATTAATTTTTTTCAGAAAGGAGTGAGGTACATGTATGCCAGGGGTGGAGTGATCTAACTCCTAACAAATATTTAGTATTAAATTATTCCATATACACAATGGTTTAGTTTTGAGAAATGGCAGCTGAACAGAGGTGGGAGGAATACTTATTAATATTTTACAAAATAGAAATGCACAAATCCACCACAATATTTCATGGAAATTGGTATTCCATCATCATTGAATCCCAGCAGCATTGTGCCACAAGCCTGGCAAATGCATAGCAGAAAGGATGCATTCAAATACTGCAGAGTAAGTTCTCTGGAAACTTGCACCACTAGAAGAATGCAAGGTAATACTTCTGACTAATTAATCACAAGTAAAATGAGATCATGATGATACTGAGGTCCCAAAGTTTGTCAAAAACGGATCTCTGTGCAGGAGTGGAGCCTAGAGCTGACTTCCAAAAGTGGATGTGGAAGTTAAAAGTTTTAAGAGATGTGCCTTCAGGGGAAAACCAACTTATACTGAACAAGGTGTCCAGTTGAAACACATTTACCTCATATGGAAAACAATACAGCAACTGCAACTTTTAGGGGAAATGGCTGGTATGCCAGTTAAGGCCTGCTCAGGTGATGGGTGATCTCAACACACAAGAGAGAGAGAGAGAGAGAGGGAGAGAAGAAAGGAGGTATCATTACCAAGCACAGGATGTGTGAAGCAAAGATGAGGAAAGAGAAGCATCTTCCCAGATCCTGGTGCTACTCCACCGTGGCTCAGCAGAAATACAGACAATAAACAATTATTGGAAGAGAGATAATTATAGGATATTATGGCCAAAAATATAAACATTTTGTGGAAGAGAGAAATGTACTAATTTAAATTACCCTGAAATCATGACACAGCTAAGCAGGCCCAGCTGTGATGTAAAGTTGATACACCTCTAAAAATAGACCATCCCAAACCCAGTCCATAGAGTATGCATCCATCATATTTGGCAGAGAGAGAGAGAGAGACTCCATAATAAACAGCAAATCGTAGATGAACAATAAGACATTGATAACGACAATAATTGGTGCATGTTGAAAATGTCTTCAAGTCACTACAAACTAATAAAGAATCTAAATATTTAATATTTATCCATCTGACACGTGCCAACGAGACAAATAGACTCCAATATCATCCGTAATAAACATCATAATTGCATTACTCGACTGAGACACAGCACACCACCAATGCCCACACACTGCACCCACCCAACGGTAAATAAGGTCATGTGATAGTCACATGACCATGTGAATGCACTGGTTGGTAGCCACCTACACGGGGCTGGGCTAGTGCTGTGCCCACTCTCATAGACAAAGGAGGTATGGAGTACAAGGAAGCTCTGCCAAGCTTCACTCACAGCCTAGGAGAAAGAGTGGGGGCAAGACAGCAGTCCTCACAGACAGGCTAATGGAAGGATACAACTAACGTGACTCAAATGGCACAGTGCCTACGACTACACAAATACATGCAAATCTACGAGCTTTTTCTAGACTGGAGACAGCGTTGCTATGCATGTTGCTTCTTAAGGCTGTGACAAACCTATTTTTGAGGATTGGCGTGAGCCTAGGGAGGAGATCTTTGATAGGAGGAGTCATCTTCGTCATACCAATGACGTTGACAATTGCCTTGAGTCCGGCTAGTATGCTACCCAGCACCTCAGGGTACTCTTCACCGAGGTACTCGTAGAGAACTACACCAAGATGACTGAGAAGCTTCTCCTGTGAGCGAGAGAGAGAGAGAGAGAGAGAGAAGGGAGGGAGAGCATATGTGTTTACAGAGAGAGACACAATAAAAGGACACAATATACATACGTACCTCTAAATACTTCAAAACACATACATAATAATAATATTATTGATTGGATCTGCACACATGTGCATTTATGGATTATTCTACAGCGTAGTGTGCTTGCTTGCACACGTGTGTGTGAGAGTGTGTGTGTGTGTGTCTCTGGATGTCCATTTGTGTGTTTGTACACACAGTCCCATGAGCCGAGCACTAGTCAGTGTCCCCCTCATGGCAGCACCCTACCTCCCACACACACACACACTTTACCCCAGAGACTAAACCTCTCTCCTAACTTTTCTCTCTCCCCCCTCCCTCCTCTCTCCTTCTCTCTCTCTCTCTCTCTGCCTGTGTCTCTGTCTAGGTTAGTGTGCTAGGCAGTTCCTGATTCGAGGTCTAAACTTAACCACCCATCTTCCTCACAGTCATAACATGCCCCTAACTGCTGCGTAGAGATCTTGGAGCATCTCTCAAGCTCAAGGTCACAGCAAATCAGCCCCAACTGCCATAAACGCTTACAGCCAGCTAGTTAGCACATGCAACGTAGCTTAATGGATCAATATTATCATATTATCAGACCAAGTAATTGACTTAACGAACGGATGCTTAAAATTGAATATTAATTCGGTAATGGGGCAAGCAGGCACATGGCTGAAGTTATGCAGGTGGGGAGAGAGGGAGGGAGGGAGGGAGAAAGAGAGAGAGATAGAGTGCTTTTTAAGTTGAAACATCTGAATTTCGTGCTGCAGCTCTATGGGCGACTGGTTAGGTAATGGAGCGTGGCAGCTTTCACATAAACCCCACACAAAACTGACAAAGAACAGCGGTAGGAAACGATCGATATGCCTACCACAGTCTAAAGTATGCCAGCTACACTCTATACTACTACATACACACATATACTAGTACACCATCAGCAGGACTGATAATGTTCTGATATGAGAAATGATATGGCCAGGTCTCATAGCACCTGCTAATGCATTACTACTCTGGCAGCTGCTAAAAAATGCTATGCAAGGGATAAGATATTACATAAGGTATTACCTAACACACACATGTATGCTTACTGCATATCAAAAGCTTAGAAGCTAAAAAAGGGCAAGAGACTATAGTAGTAATAATATTATTATACTGGCATTAGCAGCACCAGGCAAGGGCAGCAATTACTACAATTTCATAGCTTCCTAATTGGGTTTTGGCGCTGGCCACAAGGCAAAGCCTGGACCATACCAAGCAGAACTAAGAGCCATATTCCGGCAGTCCCTAAAGGATACCATGCCTGGGTGGGTGGGATGAGCTCAAGGGGGAAGAATGGCTAGCAAGGCAAACAAACAGCCACTTGACACCAGATCTCATTTCTACCCAACTACTGTGCCCATGGCAACCAGTGAACTGTTATATAATAGCTTCCCCCTAAAGTGGCAGCATAAAAAAGGTGTGCTAGAAATTCAAGCCAAAAATGATACTGCATAATGCACTAATGTTGATGTATCCACCCGTGCGGCCAGGCCAGGCCAGGCGCAGGCCGGGCCCAGCCGCTGGCCAGGTGGCTCTGGCTGTCTGTGTGAGCTGGCGTGAGAGTGTGTGTGGCAGCTACTCTACTCTTGATATCCGACTACGCTGATCTCCTACTCTCTCTCTCTCTCTACTATTGGCTATCTCTACTCAAGGCGTCTTAATTAAGGGGCATCCCCTTACTTTAGGGAGGTGTATCCAAGTTTGGTTCAAATTAAGAGCCTATTATACCAAAATGGCCAACTCTATCAAACTTTTTACTTTATACTTTGACAATTATTTGTAATCCCATCAGGACCACGGTAGCCATGACCCTCTGCTCCACACTAGCCATGCATAGATACTGACCTCTCCACAAGTGTGCATGACAGAGGCGATACGAGAGATGAGGTCAGCCGCTTGCTGACGGACTTTGGCGGCCTTGTTGTTGAGTCTCCAGAGGATGGTGCCGCAGATCTGAGGGAGGTACGCCTTCACTCGCATACCCAGAGCATTCACCACGACTCCAAACCCGTTCAGCATTATCACATCCTGAAACAGACAACAGAATAAAATTATAGTATTGACGGAGAGAAAAAAACTGTGTCTGCATGAGAGAGAGAGAAAGAGAGAGAGAGAGAGAGAGGGAAGGTGACTTACTTCACTTGTCTGTTCTTGAAAAGCGAACAAGATTCCATCAATCAGCTGCTCCTCCAAACGAGAATCAATATCAGCAGCTCCCAAGTTACCAAGCACCTAGAAAAATTAAAAAAGCATATTATGTCATAATATGCACATATAGCACTATTTCGAAATCACACGAGCAAACGCAGCGACAACCAGTTAGAATGGCAGGTGGCAGATAAACGATATTAATTAGCATGTGGCTAGCCTTAGTTAGAGGGAGAGAGGGTGGATGGGGAGAGAGATGGGAACAGATGCAGGACAAAGAAAGGTGAGGTAAACCACTAATCAAAAACCACAGAGAGAGGCCACAGAAATGCAGCACTATCCACACCATATCAACAGCCAGGGTAAAAACATGAACATGCACATGTACATGTAGCTACATACATGTACATGCATGTAGCCTGCAGAGAGAGCCATGAGCAGCTAGCCACCACTGGTAGATGATAGACCAACACACAGGAAGGACACTTGTGCTAATGACTCTCAGACCACAGTGGGGGAGAGGGAAGCCAAGAAAATACTCGCCACAAGCTGCAAATGTCATGGACTAGTAGCATACTACTGTGTAGACATTCCTCCAAGTGTGTTTGTGCTAAGTTGGGCATTGATGAGGCCATTGTGAGTGTGGTTAGTGTGTGTGAGAGTACGCCAGCCTCTAGCTCTATTGTACCTCAGCCCAGGCACAGATGTTCACATGGCTATTTCCTCTTACCTAGCATGGAGCAGGTTTCAAGCAAAAAAAATCTCTCAGCATCATATACTACAGGGACTTTAAGCAATAGATATTCTAACTTGGGAGGGGGGCACTTTGGATGAGATATTACTTCAATTCCCATAATTGTGTTAATTATTGGTCAGGGGGGATTTCTGAGGGTAAGGGGGGACCAAGGGCGGTTTCTGTTTATGGGGGGAGGGGTATGGAAGGTGCTGCAGGTGTTGCACATGTGGCATGGGAGTGGGGCAGCTGAGAAAACACCAGCAAAGAGCTGAGGAGTCTGAAGGATGGTTAACACCTTGCACCTCTGCCAGGCCAGGAGGAGAAGCAGCTCAGCTGGGGCTAAGGCTTCTTCATCTCTATCCATCTCTGTCACACCACCACAGAGAGAAAAGATCAGAAAACATTCCTGGCAGCTTCCAAGCTTTTTAAGCGTGTACATTATTAGCACCTGAGCTTACGTTTAATGTCAAGCCCTACTATACTAGTGTTAGCAACACATAGTAATTAGCAAGTTTTGGTTTAGGAGGTGAAGCTGTCCAAAAAAAATCACCTAGAAGAATTTTAAAATATGGGGTAGCTTCCTAAGGCAGCCCAAGGGAAGCAAAGCCTTATACACACACTTTGGCTCCCTGACTGGCCAAGGATGTGAAAGAGGTAATCCAGAGAGTGCCGTTGGTGAGTGTAGCTGGCTGCCTGCACGTTAGCTACACACAACAAAATTAGCAACAAAGGCATTAGAATTCGTCCAAGCAGAGCAAAAGACGGATTATCGAAAGGTTCCTAGTGCTAAATGGTCAGCGAGAATTTTCATCACTGCAGCCAGCGATTGGATGTAACCGAGTTAGAGCGGCGTGTGATAAAGGAGGAGGACTGCAAGGTAGCACTGCCACTAAAGTAAGGCTATCTTCCTTCCCCTCAGCCAGAGAATAACAAGTGGAAGTCAAGACAGAAGGAGGAGACAAAGAAAGAGAGAGAAAAATGGTGTGTGTGTTGCTCCCTCCCACTGCTGTGGCTAGACTGAGGATGGAAGCTAGGGGCAAAATAAAGCAAGCTAGAGGCTTTGCTAGTAAATTTTCACCCACTCCTTTAGAGGCACTAGTGCTTAGAAGAGACAGGTGAACAACATAATAGACAATATCTGGTGGCCTAGGGGAGGATGGAAGCTAGGGAAGAAATAGAGAAGCTTGAAGGTATCAGTGGTCAAGTCCACCCACTCATTCATGGCACAAGACTCAGAAATTATGGAAAGAAGGGTAGCACAGACCACTGCATGTCAGGAAGAGATATTTCAGCTTGGTTCAGGAGAGGATGGAACCAAAGATAAGAAATAAGCCAAGCAAGAGGTGGTGTTCACACAAATATTCAAACCATCTTTTGGAGACAAATAGTGGTAGCATAGAGGCTCACACTTATTCAAAGGCCCTTTCTCTCTGCCTCTACTATCTCTCTGTCTCTCTCCCCATTTCTTCTCTCCAGGTGCCTTGAAGGGAGCCAGGTAACAGTCAGGCTGCTAGGAATGAGTTGAGGAATCATCCATCAACACACCTCTAGACAACACATGTTTTTGCAAAAGTGACATGTTTTAGTGCTGTATCCAACCCACACAGCCCTACTCTATGCTGGCAGAGGTTATGTAACATCCTTAACTGCTGTCACACACCAGTCAGCCTGAGGCAACACAGAGTGCATGCCTGGCATAGCTGGAATTCCTGCCAGCATCCTGGTTGATAGCATGACAAAATCTGGCAGCAAAAACAACCAAAATTAACACTTGTTGATCAATTCTATACTACATACACAGCAACATACTACACTGTTCAGCAGCAAACAGACACATAATGAATATTTATGGTCTACTGTCACCACCCTCCCCCCCCCCCCCTCTCTCTCTCTCTCTCAATAAATGCACACTTTGCAGTCAGTGTCATGGATTCAGTGATTATCTCCTTAAGATCCCCCTATATACCCGGTCCCCTTCACTAAAATTTAAAAGATGTTCCCTCAGAGGATGTGGTTCAAAGGTCAGAGTGCAGTGGATCAGCTGAGAGGCAGCTGCTGCTAATTATGTTACTGGTTGCCAGGATGAAGCCAATTACCACTCAAGCCAAGACCACTAACCCAGTTATCACCAATTAGTGACAATTAAGGGGCAACCTCAATCATTAATTAGTAAATTCTTCAAGCAACCAATGAGGGATAATTACTAATTGCTAACTTATTACTGCCACACTTGTGAAAGCAGAGAGGTGTACAATTGCTGGCCAGAGAGTAAATATTAGTACAAGGCTCAGCTGGTACGTGAGTTAGGGGAATCATTAATTTTGACAAACATTAGCAGCTGATCACAAATCCTTTATCTAAACAATCAACCAATTATACCCAATTACTGGCAACCATTTGACAAGCTACAAGCGGCTTAGGCTGTAGGGAGAGAAAGAAAGCTAAGAAGCTTAGCTAGCTAGGTAGCTGCTGCACTGGACAGGAAGTGCAGTAGCTGCTGATAGGCGCCTACTCCACTCACTCTCAGGGAGTAGTGTTGCTATGCAAACAGTGATGACAGGTGCAGGTAGTCTGGCTGCTGGGCCACACAGACTCACTCTGCAGGGCCAAACCAGTCTAAACTATAACAACAGCTGCTCCCAATAACAGGCTCAGGGGAGAGCAGAGGGAGGGAAAGAGAGGGGGGGGGATTGGATGGCAAACTGCCTCCAGCCTAACCACCACTCTCCACCACACTGCACACATGATCAAAGGTCACCCTGGGGTCAAGGTGAACACTAGCTGCATAATAATATTATAGAGATAGGAGAAAGATAGAGTACAGCATGCACAAAATTTACTCCTAAAATCGACAAGAAAACATGAGTCAAAAAAATGACATCTGCAAAAGAGAAAGAATTGAGCATAGTTTGCTAAATGATTCAATTCCTGCATGCTTTATGCATAGAAAACTGCCTATTACTACAGACAGACTACTACTTACGCCAGAGACAGAGAGAACAATAGCCTTTCCCTGTGGCCACATAATATTGCAGCCAGTGATTTTAGCTTATCTAACTATCTGAGAGAGATGAGAGAGTGTGAGAGAAAGGAAATGATGGCTTGAGTAGCAATAACCTTTTCCCACCAAGGCCTGACCACAGCTCAGCTCCTTATGGCTCAACAACATGATTATATAGCACACCAACAAAACTAACTACTCCATGAAAACCATATTCACCACAATGGCCTGGCATACAGAAACCACCAAACAACAATTGGAAGGAGAGAGGGAGAGGGAGAGAGAGAGGGTAGCATATTCATTTCATGTGTGCCCTAACCCATTTAGGGAGTGCACTATGGCCAGACAGGACTCTGTCTAACTTAGAGCAACATTCCCTAGCGCTGGCTCACTACACACACACATACACACACCACAAAGCATTCCAATAAAACCACCAAGTCAGGCCTGGCACAGGCTCCACTCACCATATACACCAATGCATATATACATATGGGACATATTATGTAAGTACATATTATTATTAGTCCAGAGGCAGTAGCAGTAGTGTATACTGTGTGTTAGAGAAGCAGTCATGAATCTAGTTGATCTCCAGAAAGGGTGAGAAATATGACACCAGCTCAGTCATTATTGACCCACACACACAATGGCCACTCAGGCTAATTTGTATCATGAATATTTATGAGCTTTAATGCATTTCAAGAAGCTGCTCATGAATATGCATGATCTATTAGCTACTAGGATAGAAACAGCAGAAGGCATCTGAGAGAGAGAGGAGGGAGGGAGAGAGACTTGGAGATGTATTCGCTTGAGATAGAGTGAGGTATGTTAGCGATGGTAGCCAGCTCTGGGATTTGCCACCCACGGACTGGACCGATAGACCACCGATGACCTTTAGCGTACCCTCCCTAAATGACACGGACCGCTCCTAGTTTACACAGCAAACAGCATTAGGTAATACTTTACATGCTTCACCCCCCACCCCCTTCAGGGAAAATCACTCAATCTCACGAAAATCAGTATCAGTGAAGGAAATGGAATATTTCTACGCTTCTTTTGGAGTGGAGAGAGGGAGGGGGAGGGAGGGAGTGGGAGAAGGTAAGAGTGGAAATTCCCAGGGGGCTCCCCCCACAACTATACATCCCAGCTAAGCAGAGCACAGCACTCACTAGCAGCAGCAGCATCAGCAAAAATAGTACTAGTGTAAGCAATTGCCTAGACACACTAGAAGCTGGGTTAAGATAAACAGAGAGGCAGGCAGCTACAGGTGGGAGAGAGGAGGAGGGCTGAAATGAAGGGCAGTGCCAAAGGGAGGCAAAAATAAAGACTGACAACACAGCCTAGCAACAGAGACAGCAGACTCATGACACGCCAAACTGTGTACACACATACTGGACACACTCACACAAACAACCACTCACACACAAAGTACACACACACAGTACACAGTGAGTCATAGGCATGGCATGGCAACCGCACATACAATACATATGCAAATAGGGTGGTTGAACTTTACCCCTCAGGGCAAGTGCTTGTTTACATAATTTAATGCCTACACCAACACACTCTTGCAGTAGGTGAAATGGGAATTAACACTTTGACTCGGCATGAGGCAAGGGGAGAGAGTTAGCAAGAAATGCTTACAAACAATGAACGAAAAGTTTGTCCAATAAGCGGTGGGGTTTGTGGCCGTAGCTCACACACACTGGGGAAACAGAAGCCCAGACCAGTGCACAGGACTGTGGCGAAAGATTAAATTATCGACAGCTAATGAACATTCCTCAGGGCAAGGCAAACGTGCCACAAAGGGATGTACCAACAAATTGCTTTCTAAGTGCAGCAGGCCTACAGTGACCATGCCCAATATTATTATGTAGCCGAGATTGAAATCTTAAAAGTGAGCATTTTGAACTCTCGCTAAGTGTTTCCACTTCTCTCTCCCTCTCCCTCCCTGTTGGGCGACTGACTACAGAGACCAAAAACAGGTCCCTTGCCTCCACCCAAACTCATTCCAGACAATTAGGGTACGT
Source organism: Cliona cf. orientalis (assembly GCA_963930775.1). Taxonomy (NCBI): domain Eukaryota; kingdom Metazoa; phylum Porifera; class Demospongiae; order Clionaida; family Clionaidae; genus Cliona; species Cliona cf. orientalis. The sequence continues at coordinate 76,928 of OZ005699.1, read as the reverse complement.
CACTGATAGTCGCCATGACCGAATATGGCCACTGTTGGACAACCATTGGACAACTGTTTCATAAACAATTAGACAAAATGGGTCACAGTCAAAATTGCTACGTAACTCAACTGACGGACTGACAGTAGACACTGCCTCGTGATGTATTGACACAAAAACAGACACCCATCCCTCCCACCCTCTCTCTCTCGTTCTCTCCCTCCCTCCCTCTCTCTCTCGTTCTCTCCCTCCCACCCCCTCTATCTCGTTCTCTCTCTCTCTCCCTCCTAAGATATTTACAGCACAGGCTCTACGAAGGAGGCTCATCACAGTAGCAATCGAAGGATAATAACATTATTACAGTCAGAGATATCCAGAAGATGATTTGTATTCAATAAAGATTTCTGATATGCTACAGTGTATTTTGGCTGCAGAGGCTTGCACCAACTAGACACATGTCCATGTAGCACACACTGTAATCTGACCAACACCCACACCAAGAAGAGACTTTTCCAATCCCTGGCCCCACAGACGGATTATGTCACAAGGTGTAACCAGACCAACACTGTATTCTAAATAAAGACATTTTCTAAATTATCGGCCCCAGCGGGTATATTATGTAACTCAATGCAACCGGCTGAACAGCGGCAATAAACAAAATTAGATCTATGACACTCAATCTGACCTCCAGTACTGACAAGATGTCCCCTCCATTGCCGGCAAGGGCTCCATTGCCGGCAAGGGCTCGGTGACCGTACAGTCTAGTAACATTATCTGAATTAGGTTTAGTAAGGTGCTGTGCGTGTAGCAGCCTAGCATGGTGTGGGGTAGTATAGCACAGAGGGAGGGGGGGGGGGGAGGGGGGAGGAGTGGCCAGCTGGACATGCATCAAGGCAAAACAATATCAATTGTCAGTCTCTATTACTCTTCTGATTCAAAGAGAGAGAGGGAGAGGGAGAGAGGGGTAAGGGTAAGCAGAGAGAGAGAGAGAGAGATAAGATGGAGCCAGCTGCTGTGGAGCCCTGCTAAGGTTGCCAGCTGGATAAGACAACCTGGGATGAGATTATCAAAAAGAAAATCTCTGTACTTAATAGCAAAAACCGATGGTATAGTGTTACAGTTTACTGTACATTTGACCCGTCACCGCACACGTGGCAAATGACATCAAATACCAATTCCAAATAGTAGTTCACTTTAACTAACCTAGTAGGTGCATTATTATACTAAGTAATAATTTTCTCCATTGTCTCCATTCCGATTCCCCATTCCAGGGGGTGCACTCACCTTTTCAATGCAGTCCATGACCATCTTCCTGTATGGCTCATTCTCATCCTTGAGGTCTTCAACAATTCGACTGGCGATCTCAGCTGCTCCAACCTTGTTAGCGATCTCAACGGTAGTGTCCACAAGCTGCAGGGAAACAAACAAACACGGTGGATTGACGACCCCTTACCAACAAGAGGGTCATAATTATTTCCTGACCTGTCTGAAGTTTCTTCTGTCCAAAGCCATTCTCTGGTTCCAGAAGTGCCTGAAGAAGTGAGGCAAGATCTCCTCTTTGATGTAGTGGGGCTCAACACCATCAGTCATGCAACACTGCTTCACCACCTGGACAAAAAAAATAGCATTAGTAGCTGACTCTCTCTCTCTCTCTCTCTCTCTCTCTCTCTCTCTCCCCCCTTCATACCTTGAGTACAATCTTCTTCATTTCTTCATCAGGGCTCTGAAACTCTCTGATGAGGATGACCATCACTTCTCTGGTGTAGTAGTTAGCAGACTCGTTGTCCATGAGAGGGATGAGGTAGCCAATGGCCTTCAGGAAAGCGGCCAGACCCTTACCTCGATGAGCTCTGCCAAAAACACAGCATAGCATTGTCAGGTTAAGCTATTTACCTCTACAATAATCATTTATCATGGACCTGAATTTTTTTTTGTAATCTCAATTACTTAGTATTGAGTGTCTATTAGATGATGATAATTAATTTTAGTGTTTAAAGAATACAAAATTTATGAAGACAGAGAACTCATAATTTTTGTCAATTTGCATGGATACATCACTCTACAAGTTTTTTTCTTACCTTATTCCCTTCCAGAGTCTGACGAGGACCGAGTCGAAAGCCTCGATACCATAGGGAGTGGCAGCTTCAGCCAGCGCTGCCAGAGCAAGGGCAGTGATCGTTCGAACCTTCTGCTGCTCATCGACCAATCCATTCTCAATGATCTCCACCAAGCTCTTCAGGTGAGGCAGAACAGCACAGCCCATCAAGATGGCTATCTGCTGGATGATCTTGATGCCCGTGTGACGAGCCTGCCAGGACTTCTTGGAACGACAGACAGCCTTCAGGAAGGGAAGGAGAGAGGGGATGCCGAGGGCTGACGCTACAACAGCAAATGCCCTAAAAAACAGAGAGAGAGAACACATTATTATCAGTAAAATTGCTAAATATTATATTTTAATACAAGTCCTTTTTCCATATATTATAGGGCAACTAAAGTCGTACAGGTTATGGACTGATACCTTGCAGTGGTGTTTCTGACGTATTCATCGATATTGTCGATGTCAGGTCTCATGGTTGATATCATGGTGGCCAGGCCAGCCGCCTTGGCAAGGTTGGAGATGATCTCCCTACCCTCAACACGAGCATAGTAGTCTTCGTCAATCAGCAGCGGCTCTATCACCACCAGGATCTGACAGAGACGATGATGTAATGCATAATTATTCCATACTACAAAGATAGGATCAAGTGCCAATATAGTTGGAAAAGGGTCGACAGGTGCTAGAAGTGCTATTGAGATACACTATAATATACCTAATTAGGCTGATGAAAATACATTTTTAAGGGAAATTTTGAGTAATTTTAGGTCCCCTCACCTTGTGAACGTAGGGCCTCACTAGATCGTCAAGCTTGTACAGCACCCTGTCGATGACCTTGACCAGCAGATGTCTCTCCTGGTCCTCGAGGGTCGGGGACATCAGTAGAGGAAGGATCTGGTTAAACAATGCATCAGCACCAAACTCTCGAGCCTTGTCCGTTATCTGACGAAGGGCAGACTGAAACAGAACAAAAATAGTCATATCTTCACAAGAATATTATTTTGCTAAAAATAATCTACCGTATAGCCGGAAATATTGGTGGGGAATTAAATTTGGCGGTTTGGGGGTCTACATCACAACCGCCAAAATTTAAATCCGCTAATATTCGATTTTGGGCTCAACCACCAAATTTAATTCCCGCCAATATTTCCGGCTATACGGTACAATCACTGCATTCAATATACTGGTGCACCACCAATCAACATTAGACTAAAAACTATTAAATCTCTTTTGGGGGGAGGGGGGGGGGCTCCCTCTCTCTCTCACCTTTCTCATTGGAGGTGTTCCATTCTTAATCTTGAGCAGCAGCCTCATGATCTTCCTCTCTTTCTGTTCATCAGCGCTGAGTGTCTCCTCATCCACATCCTCTAGCAGCTTGGCAAAGTACTGAGTGTCCTCCATCTTCATGTAAGGCAGCTCCTGCTTCCCAGCTCCAACTGGCTGAAGGTCATCAACTATCTTGATCTAGAGGGGACCAAATTTTTATAATTTTTTTTGGATTCCCTTCTAGGGGATTTCCCTTTAGCTCACCTTGTCTTCATCCATCTGGAACCGAAATCCACTCATCCCCATTGGAGTGGGCGTGGCAGTCAGCTTACGAGCAGGCGTTCTGATTGGCTGGTAGCTTGAGGGAGGCTTCAAGATCTGTAATCATGGCAAAATTCACAACTGTTCACAAGGAGCTTTGGAGCACAGTCATGGCTATTGAAAGTATGGTATAACTATTCTCTCTCTCTCTCTCTCTTCACCTTGTAGCCCTCCTGAGGGAAGAGTGCGTCCAGCTCCTCATCAGACAGAGGTCTGTTTCTCTCGTCCAGTTCTCTCTCCCACCTCCAAGACTGCATCTGCTCGGGGGTCATCGCACCAGCGGCCATAGGAGTGGGCGTGGCCAATCCCATCGCCAAGGCACCTGCCGGAGTGGCCGTTCCAAAGCTGGGTGTGGCTCCACCCACTGCAGCCCCGCCCCCCATGGCAGGGGTGCTGAAGGAGGGTGTAGCTCCGCCCACTCCAACCAGGGGAGTGGCCCCGCCCCCATGACGCTGAGAAGCTGGAGTCTCATCCCACCTAACAATGCAAAATCAATAATATTATTTTGAGTGCTTGCACATATTACTGCAGATCTGGAAATTTTCATGCAAAGAAACTTTCGTTTGATAAATTTTTCGTAGAAACGACCCCTTACTGCATTAGCGTTAATAGTACATGCTAATTTTCATAGCCGCCATAGACTACGAAAATATTTTTATAACGAAAACTTCCAGATTTACGGTAGGCAGAACACCTCACTTTCTAGCCATACACACATACCTTGATCGTCTCTTTCCTCCGGGTGTTTCAGTGACAGAGTCGATCTTGTCTCCTCCGCTCAGTGCCTTGGGGGTTTCCCCCCACTTTGGTGTCTCTCCCCATTTAGGGGTTTCCCCCCATCTTCCACTTTGACCTCCAGGAGTTGTGCGACCTGAGCCACACAAAATTACCATATAACTACATTAGCACTAGTATTAGAGCTAACGATATAGAAATTATGCTGACATAGCAGAAATGGTTGTACCTGGAGTGACAGCAGCTGGAGTAGCGTCCCAGATCCTGGCACTGGGTGTCGCCCCAGGCGTCTCCGACCCTTTCTGACGACCAGGGGTCTCCTCCCACTGACTCTTGGAGGGTGTGGTTGGAACCTGAGCAGAAACATCAATATTACTATAGTCAAACAAGCAAAGTGAAATAGTGGACCTCCAACTGACAAATCAGATTCCTGACCTACAATACCTTACAAATATGTCATGGGATATTATGCACGATCAGTACATGATCATAAAACATAGAGACATAATTCATGTACAAACAGTATCCTGCCTGTACAAGATTGTCCATTAGTATCGTGGGCATGCGCAGGTGGAACACTCTAGTGCTATATTATTATCTCTCTGCTGGTCTCACCTCGTCCCAGGCTGACTTCTTGGCAGCCGGAGCGTTTACGTCTGGCGTCTGTTGCATGTCCCACCTCCCCCTCTTCCCAGCACGAGGCTTCTCAGCCCCTGAACCAGCTGACACACCCTCAGCCTTCTTGTCAACAATGGCTCGGTGAACATCACGCTACAGAGAGAGAGATTGTGGCATTATGACTTGATGGGTAAAGGTCGTCACAGCAATAAACACCAACCTCTTCATTTCGCAGCCTTGTCTCAGCTAAGACATCAGCATACATTCGCTTGTTGGGGTCAGGGGTCTTCCCGCCTGCAAAATATTTAACATATTCAACGGAGATATAGAGAATAATTGAATAATTTTACTGGACTATAATAAAAGGAATAGTGGCTGTGGGATATGGCTCCACCCCCTTTTCTCCCTCGGCCATCAGTGGACCTCCACTGCATCGTCAGCAGTCACATGACTGGCTCTTTGTCAGCAAGATCCACCGAGGCCAGGAGGAAGAATACCATAAATCTGAAAATTTTCGTTGTAAAAATATTTTCGTAGTTGATGGCGGCTACGAAAATTAATCTTACGAAAATTAGCATGCACTATTAACACTAATGCGGTAAGGGCTGATCCTACGAAATTTTTTTACATGAAAATTTATCATACGAAAGTTTCTTTACACGAAAATTTCCAGATCTATGGTATAGACACACAGTTATGTCAATAACCCCGTCTTTATGGCGATGGATAACCCTTTTCTCACAGAATATTAAATTAAATTAACTACAGTAGGTGTAGAGTGTAGAAACATGTACAGCAATCAGTGGGTGTGGTGCCCAATGTGTGATCGTGATGAGACGAGGGCCAGAGTTCAAAGATCAAAGGTCACACTGCCTGCCTGTAACAGAGATTCACACAAGACGCCATTAGAATTAGAGGGCCCTCCCCCTCCCACTAGCCACACCCACTACACAAACGACCCTGTAATTACTTTATTTTTATGAGTGGAACTACGAGCAGACCACTAAGAGGTGTGGCAGAATGAAACGGAAAAGGGGAGCTAGACTGTCCCCAACTTACCACCAGCACAAGCCAGCCACTGACAGCTTCTCAGGAAATAGCAAGTTAGATAGAAAAGAAATAGGGGGAGTCACATGACAACATTTCCGTACGGTACTCTCTCTCTCTCATACACAATCACAATCATACTAAATGTTCATCTGTAGACATGCGTAATCCATGTGTGCATCTATTTTATGTAATATTTACACACACAAGCTTACCTGTTACCAAAAATGGCATATATGATGTTCTAATTATAGCTTACTGCTTACCATCGGCAAAGGGGTCAATCCGAGCTGGAGAGTAGAATAAATTGGACCACTGTCGCTTGTGGTACTCATCTTGCCGAGAGGCAATCAGACGCTCCTTCTGGCGATCAAGGAGAACATCAGACACCTAGGTCGAAGATAATTGGAGAAGAAAAAGTATTAATAGCAGTAGGGCTATTTTTAAAATTATTACTACATTACCTCGCCATCCTTTGGGATGTCATTGAGTAAACCAGAAGTGTAGGACGCTCTCCCACCGGAGGGCGGGGCAATACCAGTGTCGTCTTCTTCCTAAAAATGTGAAAAATAAGAATAAGGACGGGACCATTTGTGGCTTCTAATTAGAGCCCACCTCATCGTCGTCATTTGCAGCAATGGATGTATCGTACAGCCCCTTTCCCCCAGAGCTATAGATCATGTCGTCATAGTGACCCATCGAACCAAACGCAACCTGAAGAAATAGTGATCAAAAAGATCTTTATCAGCTCCAAATAGAAATAATTTTTTTGCACCTTTTCTTGTTGGGTGGTAGTTTCATTAAGCTTCTTTCTCTTTGCCTGGATCTCCTGTACCTGGCGGTCGATCTCTGCAGCACGGAAAATAACATCATATAACGCACTGATCGCCGAGATTTGTCACGATCACAAAAAAGGAACAGGCACCGAAAAATTAATTACAATCGCTAGATTTTCAGAAGTAAGAGATAAATCGGTGCTGATAAATTTTTATATCTCACCTTCATGCGTCATAGCAGCCATGATCGTTCGCCGCTGATCGTTCAATGGCAGTCGAAAACGATCAACAGAAACTTCTTTTCTCACTGCAGCTGCGTTTTATCGACGTCATGTGACCTTTATTAAACCCTTATTCCATTAGAAGCGCACCTACAGTCAACTACCTGCAATCTTCTTCTGGCTTGCCAAGCGAATCCAACTGCAAGAGATCAAACATGGCGTATGAAAATTTCATGTGCAACAAGGATTTTCATCCTGGCAACATCAGAAACCTCAAAAAGGTAGGGAAATTGAAATTCTATCCAAAACCATGAATGATTTTTATGAACTTATTTTGTTATAATAATATTTGGTTGCTACTTGTGCTGGTGCAGATGTACGAGGCTGAGCAGCGCCAGAAGCAAGAGGAACGGAGGCAGGAGGAGCTACGACAACAGTACATCAAGGAACAAGAAATATACAAATCAAAGTGAGGGAGAATTTGGGGGAGGGGTACTGTACGTTACTTAATCCATGGTGACGTGTGCTTTTTGTTGTTTAGAGAGCTGATTGGAAAGGCCAACCCCCTCAACTTCATGTACGAGCCACCTCCAGGACTAGAGAAAGGTGAGATCAACTGCAGTGATCTATATTAGTTTGAGTTTGAGTCATATACTGATATTATATTACTTTTGACACAGATAGCAAAGGTGGTGGAAGGTCTGGTGACTCGAAGCAGCCAGAGGGAGGAGAGGGAGAGCCAAAGCTGAAGTTTGATTGGCAGAGAACTGGGCGCAACGCCCCAAGGGAAGAGTATGCTAAGGACATGGAACTGAGGGACAAACCATTCGGCATCGAAGTACGAAATGTCAAGTGCATTAAGTGTGGAAAATGGGGTCACATCAACACTGATAGAGTGGTAAGTAGAAATTTTTTTTTGAAATTGTTTGATGTCTAAGGTAGCGGCCTTAATACTCATGCACTGTCATTAATATAACAATGACATCTCATTTTTCCCGCCCAGTGTCCACTGTATGGCAAAGCCAAGCCGGCAGCAGAAGGTGAGGATGCCACACCCCTCCCCACCCCTCTCCCAGACCTGGACACTATGGAGGATGGACTCATCTTTAAACAGTGTGTGAGGGACAGGATCGTTGATGACAGAGCTGATAACCAACAGATACTTCTCTCTGACGATGAAGAGACTCAAATAGGAGAGCTACTCTCGGGGCTCTCAAAGAAAGAGAGAAAGAGGGTGCTACGAAAATTAGCAAAGACGGAAGGAAGAGGTGAAGGTGAACAGCCAGGAAGGAGGGGAGAGGGCCAGAGAAAGAAGAAAAGAAAACATGATGGAAAGAAAAAGAAAAAGTTAAAGACGGAGAGAGGAAGGAAGAAGAGAAGACATGGCAGCAGTGAGAGATCATCGAGTGAGAGTGAGTCCGAGTCAGAAGATGATGAGAGAGAGAGAAAAAGAAAGAAGCAGAAGAAGGTGAAGAAGGAACAGCGTAAGAAATCTGAGTGGAGGGAGAGATCACATGATGCCAGCAGCGGCAGCCACAGTGACTCCGAAGATGATAGAGACAGAAAAACAAACCGAAAGAGAAGATATCCATCTGAAAGTGATGATTCATCAGATTCAGAGATAGAGCCAAAGCATACAAGGAGAGAGGAGAGGGAGGGATGCCGTGATAGGCACAGCTCGGGCACAGGAGAGAGGGAGAGACACCATGATAGGCACGGCTCAGGTACGGAAGAGAGGGAGAGACGCCATGATAGGCACAGCTCAGGCCACGGCAGAGAGAGACCAAGGAATGGTGGAAGAAGTAGAGCTAAGAAGGAGGGTAGTCATTATGAAAGGGGCAGAACTCATCATGATAGAGATAGCAAACGTTACCACAGTAGTTCAGATGGTTATCATAGTAGAAGTAAACACTAAACCTCAGATATTGATAATTATTATATATAGTAATTTGCATTAATTCCCTTGGAAATTTTATTAGAATTTTTCGTTAAATTTTGTGCATAGGAAATTATTTTTATACTATAATATTATACAAGATTTAGTATGTTTGATATACCAACCATTAGCCTCATACCCAGGCCGCGAGAGGGGGAGGGGGAAAAAGCTATAATTCTTCACAGTAGTAAGGACACTGATTATCCTAAACAATATTAATTTTTTCATTGAGCTTCATTTTGGTGTTTGTTCCATTCCATATTAAACTATAACTGTTACAAAGATGCTTTTGCTATACTATGACACATAAGCATATTTGAAGAAATTTGGTATGTATATGGCATAGTCTAACATGTTCAGGACCATGGTAGCTGCTTTCATATGCTCAAGAGCTGCATTTTGGTTTTTGTTCCAGCTCCATAGCTCTTTCCGTTGCTGAGATACACTTCGGCGCGCGCCGCGGTATAGAATTAATGATATTCATAGCTTTTAATTAATTACGTCACGGTCTGTACATTCCAACGTGAAATCCATATGCGTTTTGCTACCCCCTGTCCCAGCTCAATAAATAGCATTTTCCGGTAGGGACTATCGGGGCTAGACGGTGTCAGGGGTACCCCCTCTGGCACCTGCAGCTGAAAACTGCACATGGTCCTGAGCATATATGGCTTAGGGGTCGCCCAGGTTCCTCCCTCGAATACCCCCCATCCTGGATAAAGCCTGGTAATCCACCATAGGCTGACTTCGGTCCCCTGTGGCTGTGACACAGAAGCCTAACTGGCTGCAGTAACGTCTGCAGTGTATATACCCTGACCAACGTTCCAGCCTAGAGCTCGGAAGGTCGATGAGAGGATGGGGTTATAATTTATTTATTTTTTTTTATTTCACTTAGTGAGGAAAATGTATCCCTCATTGTGGCCTGCTATAATAATAATGCCATTAATTTTCTTAAAATAGTTGTCTTCATGTTTAATAATATTATCATGGATAATGTGGCTAGTATGCGTGATCATCTATTAAATAAGGGGCGTTTTGACAAAGCTCTAGCTAGCTCTCTATGGCAGAGGCCACTCTGCTTTGTGCATATGGCCCTACCAATCCTGAGCATTATCTTACTAAAATTTAATTTTGCAGATTATTATGGTGCAAGATGAGGAAAAATTAATCCTATGCAAAAAGAAAATGCTAGCTGAGGTCCATGTTATCTGTCTCTGTATTGTCCTCTTCTAACTGTTCACTACCACTGTCCCCCAAATCTTCATCTGCTTGATCTCTCTCTCCTCCCTCTCCCTGTATCTGTTGATCAGCCATGGCTTCCTCTGGCCCCAGCTCCTCCAGCAACTCTTTAGTGTGCTCCAGTATCTCCAACTCATCACACTCCAGCTTGACAAACAGCTAAACAATGAAAATAATATAATAATTACTATCGTTCTATCTTTTGAATCGCTTTGTTGATTAGCTTACAGTTTGTGTTTGTTCGAGGTAGAATCTTGCTGAGTCAGCGTCTTTGTTGAGGTAGTGCAGCCAGCCGAGGAGGTACCAGACGACAACAACCTCGTCATCTTCACAAAGAAGACCTTCCAGTACCTCAAACGCAACCTGTAAAAATCAATAAAATTTATGGACAACATCAACCAGACTCTGGGCTGGAAAATAGGCCACTAAAGATCACTCTACAATGTATCTGAGTGCAGCACTTACATCATACTCATGAACCTCAAGCAGTAGCTTAGCCGTGTTGATCCTGGAGAAATAGGGAGGGGTAGAACTCGCTAAAGACTCAATCTCATTGGATGCCCCCTCAGGTACGGATGACGATGATGGTGGAGCTCCACCCACCTTGCTGGGAAGCCATAGGGAGACTCCTCTCATTAGTGACACCTTGGCCTCGTCTTGTTTTCCCTGACTCAGCAAACAGCTGCTGAGCAGTTGATGTGCCTCTGGGTTGCTAGGCGACAGTTCTACGGCCTTACTGCAACACTCGTGGCAGCTCTCACCAGCACCCTCTGAAAAACTGATAATAAAAAAATACATCTTTTATTAAAATTAATACACAGCATACACTAGGAGGGGCAGGCTATATACCCTATAGCCGGAATATTTGGCGGGGAATTAAATTTGGTGGTTTGGCGGTCTATGTTACAACTGCCAAATTAAAATCCACCAAAATTTCCTACTCACATATATACGTATAGTGATCCGTACCAAATTGCCAAATTTAAATCTGCTGATATTCTTACAATAGCGATTTTGGGCTCAACTGCCAAATTTAATTCCTGCCAATATTTCCGGCTATACGGTAGTATGGTTCTCACCAAGAATCTGTGAGATATATCTCCGCTAGAGCACAGTAAGCAGCTGAAATCTCATCATTGGTGACGTCCCCTTCCATCATGGCAGCAGCCTCCCTCCCTCTCTCCTCCCTCCCTCTCTCCTCCCTCCCTCTCTCCTCCATCTCTCTCTCCATGATGGCTATGGCCCGAGTGAGGTAGCCAACCGCCGCTTCCCCTGAACTCAGCTGACCCATGTACAGGTACTTGGCATGACCACTCTCCGGACTCACGCTAATGCAACGCTTGAAGCAGTGGGGAAAAAGTCAAGGACAAGATGAAAAAAAAGAGCAATTTGAACTCCACAGCTACAGTAACTTAATGGTGCATGTTAGATATACATACCTTAGGGCTACGATTATTTATAGGTACAAATTTTAGCGGATTTCAGAAATAGTGCATCTAGCAGGTACTCATCTTAGCGATTTTTCAAAATAAGCATTCTATTTATTCGAAAATGTCGAAAAAAAATTAATATTCACAGTACAATTTTCAGCAAAAATTGGGCAAATCGCTAATTTTAGTACCCGCAAACAAGTGTCCTTAAGGTATGCGATGCTCCTAAAACCGGCAGAAAGTATTCACTATATCACCATAAATTTCCAACAAACACTAAGAAACATTAGGACATCAGGAATGATTGAGGATATCTCGATGGCTTTGTCAGTGTTTCCTGTCTCCAGCAGTAGCGGAGCCACAGTGTCCATCACTAAGATATTCCCAGGCTCCAACTCAAGAGCTCTCTCACCAAACTTGCAGGCCAGCTCCACCTGGAAACTATCAATGCATTCATCAACCTAGAGAAGAAATGGACCGAGGTAGCAAATAAGAGAGAGAGAGAGAGAGTGGTAGCTATGGGTTATTCTGCCTCACACCTTGGCTAATAGATCATCCACGGTGTATGAATGAGCAGCTGATCCCTTCGTCTTTGCCTTGGCATCTCCTCTCTGACCCTTGACCTTGGCTCTTTTGCTCTGGGCTGCGGACAGTAGAGCTGTTGAGAAGTGGATTAGTCAAGATACTCAACAAATAAATGAATGGATCAACTTACCAGCTCTCTTTAACTTGGCCTTCTTTTTGCCTTTTCGTCCCATTCTTTGTAGGTAAGGGGTCGCCAGATACCACGTGTGCGCATGCGGGTGCGCGGTACCGGCATTGCGCGCGCGCGTAGATCTACCGGTATTATGACATTGAGTGATACAATTCAAAATCGACATGGAGAGGGAAGACAATTGCAAGATCAGAACATTATTACAAGACAATCTTCAATATTCAGCAAATTCGGTAAGTTCAACACTGCCTATGGTACAATAAGTGCAGAGCAAAAACAACAAACGCATATTAAACTATTATGTAGTCTTTCAACTCTTTGCTACTCAGCAGAGAAGGGTGTGTTCAGAGTAGCTGGCGTATGTATGCAAATGATTTTTTTGTTTATGACTCTAAATCTGGCAGTGGCTCATCATCACTATCACTGCTAGACTCCTCAATGTCCTGAGAGAAAGAAAGCGAGAGAGAGAGAGAGAGAGAGAGTAGGCAAATAAATTAAATTTCATGGGCCTTCTATACACAGTCAGGGATGCATTGGCAAAGGTAAGGAACTACTTCTGTGTCTAGGCTACGTGCATGTTTGTTACAGATACTCTCGTCCCCAGGTGCCCCCCCCTCCCCCCCAAAAAAACCAACCTTTCACTAGAGTGAAGAGCCGTAGGTATATTGTACCTGGGAATTAAACTATTTTATGAAATTAGTGTGCTGAGCTATCCTTAGTATGGAGGGAATTACCAAGTCATTGGTATAGCCAATCTCCCCCCCCCCCCCCCCCCCCCCCATTATCATTTTGAAACCAGCTAGAAACTTACATCTAAGTTGGGTAGATTATTTCCCGTCCTGGCTCCGCCCATTCCCATTCCAGAACCACCCATCTGCTGCATTAGCTGAGTGAGGGGAAAATAAGATATCACTGATTAGATAACGGTCCACTTTCATAACGTCAGCAATCTTACAGAGTTGAGGCTTGAGTCTTCATAGGGGTTTTCCCCATCTGACTCACTTTCATCCTCGTCCTTCCATCGATTAAAGTCCGTGTGGACATATGGACACTATATTCACAATAGATAACATGAACAATGTTAATATTATTCTACTACTACTACATTTACTCCGATAGATTATCAAGAGCTGGTCACCTTTTTTGGCTCATCCAGCAGCCGCGGCCAGTAGGGACCCGGATCCTTCTTCTTAATTACAAAGAATAATCCTCTTGCTGTCTTTTTATGCTTCGACTCCTGAAGTGATTGAAGAAGATATGTCATGTTGATTGCAATAAGAACAGAGTCACCTTACAACACTTCAACACTAGTAGTAATTATTGTAAGATGATATGCCAGCCATAGTTTAATATCTTTGATCTCACCTGTGGAATGACATCTTTATAGAACTTGAGCTCAACGCCATAGTGCTGTCCTTCCACTCCACCTACTCCAGTGAATCGAAACACCTTGTCCTCCAGGCTCAACTTCTCATGATGGATGTCGTTAACATTAACTGTTAGTAGAATGGTATCGTTGCGCTGCGCCCACAGGATGCTCGGATGAAGGGCTCTGCATAACGAATTGAAGGGAGCATGTGCAGTCAAGGTAGCATTAATTAGAATAAAAGTACATCAAGTGACTAGTAGCTTAGGATGTCGCAATGAATCGGGTAGTATTAGTACAGGTAGCCTTACTGTGTTTCTGCCATAGTGACACAGATGCAATCGGCGAACTGAAGGCGAAGGAGAGGTGAGAAGCTGCAACTATCGGGGGATCCACCTTCTTCTAAATTTACGAACACTACCACGTGGTCCAAATGGAATTTCGAATCGAATCCAAAGCCTGGCGCGCGAGCTAGACTAACCGGTATCGAGTGCCAATCGCACAAAAGCAGATCCAAGTTGTGGCGGAAACGCATCCGCTGAGATTCCACTCCAGGGCCGGCCACGAGTGAACATGGAGCTATCCTGAAAAAGGCTGCAAGAATTTCCTTCAAGAACTCGAACGCCGGCCAAGAATCAATCTTTCTAAACGGTTCCAGAGACATGAATCTTGAAGGAAAGGAACCCCACACGATGGTGGGCGTGGTCGACTGGTACTTGGACCAAGCTGCTGTTGTCTTTCCATTGTGGAGCGTGTTCACATTATTGCTGGTTGTTTTTCTTGTGTCGGTGACAAGGTCTCTACTTCAGCGCAGCCTTGTTCTGCGATCACACTTTCACCTCGTAAACGAGTTCCTTGGTACATTTGGTTGGATATGCACGTCCCTGGAGAACGTAGTGGTGGGCGCGATATGGTCCAGATCTGTTGGACTCCTCCTACTATTTATTCGTCTAATTTTAGCACCATATTTATTTACAGACGCTTACACGAGCCCATGTGCAGCACTATTTGATATATTCAAGGATAAGCCATATTCGCGGAAAGGTTTCATTCGATTCTTTGAGATATTGGCCGTTGAGCTGCTTGCCTCTCTCTGTGCGATAGTTTATGTTCTGCTTGTGGTGTGGAGATTTCTCGCTGAGACTGTGTCTGACGATCACTTCCACTTCAGTGGCTTAGAGCAAGTCTACTACCTACAAGTCTGGTCCATGTATGGTTTTGGAATCGAATTCATCACAACTGCAGTCGCATTCTCATTCCGATTCTTTCTTGAAGCGAGCGTGTACCGAGTTCTTCTGGAATCAATTCTCATTACTCTATTAGTCTACCTAGTCTCTCCCCTTAGTGGTGCCATGATGAATCCTCTAGTTGCTCTATCCAACCTCCTTCCCTGGACCTCCCTCGATATCTTTGGCTGTGTCGAACATGTGTTTGTTTTCTGGGTAGCACCATTCCTGGGTACTGTCCTCACCATATCCCTCTACAGGAGATACTCTCGTGTGAAACAGCATGTCGACTGATGTCCTCATTTCATCATACTCTCTCATTCCTCTGGTATAGTATATTTTTACACTTTCTTAACTGAATAGTCGCTAGTGTCTTGGACATCTGCTACATGTACCTCAATTGTTGACTTAACAGTAATCTTGAAAGCCGTTCCTCTGCATCCTACTCGTGTATATGCTCATGTTTTTCTGTTGCTATCTTTTCATTGACGTTAGGCTGCTACACAGCACCTGATCAAGCCGTCTGACATTCTATTTTTGTATTCCATACAGTGTTATAATAATCTGCTCTGAGATTATTCTAAGTGATATTTTTTGCTCTTTCGGATAACACTTATCATTTGGGAATATTTATACAAGCAACACCTTCCTTTTGCACATCCAGGCCAGCGAACTACATACCATAATAAATTAATAGCATGTACATGTGAAAGTTGAATGCGTTGTAGGTAGGAAGTCACGATAATGGCAGGTACTGTCCCCTTTGGCTGGCGGGAGGTTAATCACTGATACCTCTCCAGTGACCCTTGTGGGTTATCAAAGTATCTCAGTACGTACACACCTGTATCATATCTTGAGGCTACATGTTTGAGCTTCATTGTGTCAGCACATTACAATGCCATTGTGCTCTACTTAACAGACAAATCATATCACTGTAAGGATTTGCTTATTGTTATGTGAAAAATTTTATGCAATATTATAACATTGTTAGCAACATAATTTCTATATAATA
The DNA here is from genome assembly GCA_963930775.1 of Cliona cf. orientalis. Taxonomy (NCBI): domain Eukaryota; kingdom Metazoa; phylum Porifera; class Demospongiae; order Clionaida; family Clionaidae; genus Cliona; species Cliona cf. orientalis. The sequence goes on along the minus strand of OZ005699.1, from coordinate 60,949 downwards.
CAAAAGGATTAAAGAGAGTTTGTGTTAACAGATTTCAGTGTACAAAAAAGAACATTGAAATGTTAAAGCGGCGATCACAATGATACAATTGGCAAATAAAAGTCAACACAATTTCAACTACACACACAAAAACTCGATATATTTACAGCAACCAGTGAAAGTGTACACCAATAGAGTTTACCCCTGCTCGTCTAATCAGATGCTAGTACTTCGTAATTGCCAGACTTGTACTTGCCGTATTTCTTATAGATGAAGATGGCTGCAACCACGACGACCACTGTTACGATAACGAGTGCTAGCAGTGTCAGACCGACAGCCAGCCCAACGTTGTGACGACGGCCGGACGTAGTAGGAGGAGGAGATTGAGTAGTGGTTGACCCCGGTGAGGTTGGCCTCTGTGTGGTTGGCTCATCGGTTGGCCCCGTAGGCGGCTCAGTAGTTGGGGTAGGAGTTGGGGTAGGTGTCGTCATTGTTGGTGTTGGCACCGGCTGCATCGATGAGGAATGGGTCGGAGGTACAGAAGAACTGTCGCCAGGAGACATAGAGTTAGTCATAGAGTTGGTGGGCATTCCAGGAAAATTCGAACTCTGTGAAGGCATGGGGACCACCGAGGTACTCGTAGATTGTGCTTGCGATTCGTGAAAGAACCCACATATCGCTAGAAGCAGGACTGCTGTCAACATCGTTGCTGGTTTGCTGTGAGAGGTAGCTGGCTGGATTGCTATTGGGCTGATGGTGATTCACTGCAAACATAAAACGTGATCAGCACAGCCAGAGATAAGATTGCAGAGCTCACTTACACAGTGCAGTTCAAGGGCTTGAAAAAATGGATGCGCCACACACCGGTTCAGTTCACTGTACTGACAATGAGAAACATGAATATTTCGTCATGGCACGCATGTATCATGTGGTTTAGTATACGGATACAATAATAGGTCCACTGGTCATTGCAATGTCATGCATGCGCGTAATGCGCATGCGTAGTAATTGTGATGGGCGTCAATTAGAATAAGAAGCCAAAATGAAGCTGCATCTGCAAGTTGTGAGTGTGCTGTGTGCGCTTCTGTGGCCGGTATGCTTCAGCTCTCTGGTCGCGCTCAACCGCAAGTTAGATTTAGAAGACGAGGAGATCGTTCGTATCGTGCCTAACGTACATTCGCCAACCAATTTCTCGACTCTACCTTCGAGTTCCATGGCGATCACCGCACCCACCGTTCCACACGAACCAACAAATTCCCAAAACTCCCTCGGAAAGGCACTTTCAACATCTGAGTCAGTCTCCTCGTCTGAATCCAGCTCTTCATCAAGTCAAACGGGGGGTGTGGTCACATCTACCGCCATTGCTACAAGCTCCATGATCATTAGCAGCAGTTCTAGTAGCAGTACAAAAGCTCCATCTATGTCTACTTCCCATGGTTCTCCTGGAATGCCTACCGCCACTGTATCTCCCCCCGGCTCTTATACCCCACCTCCTGAGCCCGTACCAACTACAACCACTCAGCTGCTGCCAAGTAGATCCCATCAGACCATGCACTCGACTGGGTGTGGCCCTCCCATCACTGTCACAGTCAACAATGGTGCACACTGTTCTAATACACCATCTCCTCCTCAGGCCTGCTCTGGAGATTGTACATCAAAGATCGGTCTATCTTTGGGCATCTCTATTCCTGGGACGGCCATTTTGACTTTTCTTGTGACGTCACTGTCATGTCTTTGCTGTCAGCGAGTTAAGAAAAAGCATTCATATATTCAGCTAGCACCAACTGTCTATTTTGATGAAGAAGAACATGATTAAGTGAGCCAAATGAATTTTTTTCTAAATTGATCGACCATTCCATTGTTTATTTGCAAAGTTTGTGCAATTTGATGTCTTGATATTGTTGTGTTATTGCCTCATTGCCTATAATAGTTATGGCCCCTCTCAGCTATATTTTTAGTAGGTTGCAGTCTGGGGAACATGGCAATGAGGCTGTAATTTGCACCATTTTTGTTGAATGTTAGCGATGTGCATACAGTTCATTCTCCTTGCACATCCATGACATATCTATCTGCAATAATAATACCGTATTAAGTTAATGCTGTACATGTGATGTATGTATGCCAAAATGTTCATGTGATTTCCACACACATTACTCCTGTGTTCATGCACACAATTCCATTTACTACAAATATCATCATTTGGCAGCTGTATGCACACTAATGGGATTGGCTAGTATTTGTGCTGGATAGCCGTCTCTGCCAACATACACAGGATATTATATACACAAAAATCAGCAATTTTGATACAATATAATTATTATTGTGTTGTCAATACTTGTTAATGCCAAATAAACGAAATCCGTGCAGCATGGGTAGTTTGGGTACAACCCCTAGCAATAAAGCTAAGATATTAATCACAGTATGTACAGTACTGAAAGCTGTGTAGATACTTGCAAGAATAAACCTGCAGAGAGAGAGAAAGGGAGAGCATTTGCACTGGGTATCTGAGAGAGAGAGAGAGAGAGCAACACTCACAGCACTACTGGAACAGTAATTAGGAACTTTCTGGTGGCAGTGAACTGTTCTCCATCATCAATCTGCTCCCAGTTGGTGAGTCTGCGTGTGGCCCCCTGGTCCCCCGTTGGGTAAGGGGTACCCTTCAAGTGATGAAACATGATGTACATACCCTAGGCCAGAAACAATAGTAGTATTATATAAATCATAAGGTTATTTGGTTCTAGATATACATGCTTCTTTATAGTATATACCAGTGTGATCGACTCGGCAAATTTAGGCTATAATTCCAATTAAAGCACACCACGTTAAATAATTTGCTTCCATCTATCAAATAGGCCATCCTGAACAACAAAACTTACTCCTATTCAATATCAGTATAACTCTTTACTCACGATGTTATGTATGACGTGTGTGATGGTCCAGACTTGGGGCGTTGTGAGGAAGGGTATGCTGAGAATGAGGCAGTGAAGTATGGCGACGGTCGTGAGGTATCCGAGCCACATCCCTCGATTATTGAGCCAGTACTTGTTTCGATTCGGTCCCGAAGTGACGGGAACAGACGCCATAGCAGCGCGCGCAGCTAGACGATGAAAGTACAGGTGCCAGAGAAGACCACACCCAGTGCTTAGGGCACCGCCCTAAGCATTAATCGCGCGCATGCGCATAAAATTGCATAGCAAGCATCAACTGCATGATAATTCAAATATTGATGGGTAATTTTTCAATTTTGTACAACCAATTATCAGAGGAGTTTGTGGGTGTGGCCTTGGTCATGTGCTGAGCAGCCCCTGCTATTGATAGGTGATCAAGACACTTCACCTAAACAATGGATGTGCCAGTAATGCTCCATTATGCCAAATTCAATATTGTTTATTATACCTGTTTAAAGATCGTTCCATGTAATTTACTAAGCATGTGCCTGGCCTGAGGCTGTAGAGTCAGTTCAGTAAAGTGCACATCCACCAATACTGAGATCCAGTCTAGGACACAATCATACGACAGCTGGTGGGAGGAGCTTAGATGGGTGGGTGTGGTCAGTAGATGTGACATATCCACGCGATGACACAACCACTCCAGCAGTATCTGAAGAGTAAACAAATTTGTACGCCTACAAATGCCTAAATTTTTCAGTCTTACTAGGACAGAGTTGAATGGCAGTTGAGAGAGAGGTAGATGCAGCAAGCCATCGTTGACAGGAACACTGAGCAGTGACACTAGCAACTGATCTCTGCTCAATCCACCATCACTGACAGAGACAGGGCAAGGCAGCCTGAAGGAAAATGACAATAAATGAAACATAGCACAATGCAGAGATGGTGATGGTACTAACTTGAGTGCTGCTTCCAACAGCTTGACTGTGGTGCCCTCTGGTACACAATCACTGCATTTCTCAAGTACAACAATGATCAAAGGCTGCACAGAACCAAAAGTAGCTATGATTAATATGAGATGGAGACATATCAAACATTACAGTACTTACCCAGTCCTTGTTCCCCAGTGCTGCTTCAAGCAATTCACCAACCAAACTAAATCAAAGAAGTATAATATGAAAATTGCAGTCCGAGCAGCAATATGATTGAGGTTTTTATTATTTTGCTAGACATGTCTGGCAGAGAGATTATTGCTGGACATTGTCCGGCAGAGAATATTTTTATAGTTTGCTGGACATTGTCCAGCAGAAAAGTGTTTTTTGGTGGACATTGTCCGGCAGAGAATATTTTTATAGTTTGCTGGACATCGTCCAGCAGAAAAGTGTTTTTTGGTGGACATTGTCCGGCAGAGAATATTTTTATAGTTTGCTGGACATCGTCCAGCAGAAAATATTATTTTGGTGGACATTGTCCAGCAGAGAATAATTTTATAGTTTGCTGGACATCGTCTGGCAGAAAAGTGTTTTTTGGTGGACATTGTCCGGCAGAGAATATTTTTATAGTTTGCTGGACATCGTCCAGCAGAAAATATTATTTTGGTGGACATTGTCCAGCAGAGAATATTTTTATAGTTTGCTGGACATCGTCTGGCAGAAAAGTGTTTTTTGGTGGACATTGTCCGGCAGAGAATATTTTTATAGTTTGCTGGACATCGTCCAGCAGAAAATATTATTTTGGTGGACATTGTCCAGCAGAGAATAATTTTATAGTTTGCTGGACATCGTCTGGCAGAAAAGTGTTTTTTGGTGGACATTGTCCATCAGAGAATATTTTTGGTGGACATTGTCCGGCAGAGAATATTTTTTATAGTTTGCTGGACATCGTCCGGCAGAAAATATTATTTTGGTGGACATTGTCCAGCAGAGAATAATTTTATAGTTTGCTGGATATCGTCCGGCAGAAAAGTGTTTTTGGTGGACATTGTCCGTCAGAGAATATTTTTATAAATTTTGGTGGACATTGTCCGGCAGAGAATATTATTTTGGTGGACATTGTCAGGCAGAGAATATTTTTATAAATTTTGCTGGATATTGTCAGGCAGAGAACATTTTTATAGTTTGCTGGACATCGTCTGGCAGAAAATATTATTTTGGTGGACATTGTCCGGCAGAGAATATTTTTATAAAGTTTGCTGGACATTGTCCGGCAGAGAATATTTTTATAGTTTGCTGGACATCGTCCGGCAGAAAAGTGTTTTTTTGGTGGACATTGTCAGGCAGAGAATATTTTTATAAATTTTTAATTTTTGCTACACATAACATACATGACATTATAATTGGTAAGCTTGTGGCATACAATATAAGGGGACACATGAATGACATCAATTACATAAGGGGGAGGCTCACGTTCAATTACATAAGGGTATATACCTTGAAGGGAAGATGTTATCCTGGAGTAGGCGCAGCATAGCGTCCCTAGCCCAGAATTCTGTCTCCTCTAGCAACCGATTGATCACTAATGAGTAGTCCAGTTGGGGCACCACAGCAAACTCCTTCATGAACTGCTCCAGCGTAGGGGTCTGCACATGTGTAGCCAGTATCCAGATGATGTAGCTATTAGTTCACAAAAATATCTCTTTACCCTGTTTCTGTCGATGAGAATATTCAACATATCTCTCTGTACATGTGTTTGTATGTCACCCTAAGAAAATAAAAATACATTATTATCACGGTAGAAACTTTCAATCTCACCTGTACACTGACGGCTCCTGTCCCACTATTCTCGGACAATCTTTGATCTCCACTAATGGTAGTTGAACTCTGACCTCTCCCAAGTGCGGCAGCCAGCGTTCCATAATTGGTTCTCTCCCTCATGCTGACGAGAGTCACACAATCCCTCCCGCACACAACAACATAACCACACACACAGCATGTCACATGATCCAAGGAGGGGGTGTGGTCACTCAACAAAGAGTTGCCCTGATTGGTCAAATAGGAGACGTCCCATATTGAGAGCTGGGTGCCTTCGCTGGCCACACCCACTATAACAAAGTAGTCACATGACACGGAGACTGTGTGTAGTGGTGGAGGTGTGAGGGTACACTGCTGAGTCGGCATTAGTGTACGTGTATGGAGAATATCCATAATGCTCCATCTACACAAGCAACCATCGCCACCTGTATCATGAAATGAATGACAAACTACATGTAAGTACCGTATAGCCGGAAAATTTGGCAGGGAATTAAATTTGGTGGTTTGGCGGTCTATATTACAACCGCCAAATTATTAAAAAATCTACCAAAATTTCCTACTCGCATATATACGTATGGCAATCCCATACCGAACCACCAAATTTAAATCCGCCAATATCCCTGCAAATTGCGATTTTGGGCCCAACCGCCAAATTTAATCCCTGCCAATATTTCTAGCTATACAGTAAATAAAAAATGTGATTGAAATACGTACCAATTGTAATGAGTGATGTTCCACACACACAGCAGTCCACAACACCATTCTACAGTACGGCAGTGAAAATGATCAGCCAACAGTGATGGTGAGAGAGTAGCTAGTTCCTTACAGTGTTGGTGAGGCTTGAGGCAGGCAGTGGCTTGGCTTCCCTCTCACTCAGAGACCACAGTCTGATGGTTGCATCACCACTACCACTGCTAGCACCACTGACAACACATACATACTCAGCACCACCAAAGCAGACAATATCAGCCGACAGCACCCTGATATTAGATTATGGAAAGAAAGAATACCGTAGATCGGGACATTTTCGCTGGTAAAATTTTTCGCTTGTAAATTTTTCGCATAGTCTAAATTTTTTCACCAGACTTTAGTGACCAAAATAGGTATAGGTTGATGTACATTGCACAAAATATTTCGCGTCTTTAATTTTCATTGGAAAAGGTCGTCAACGAAAATTTTTTAACGGCAAAAAATTTGTGATCTACGGTATTTTATTTTATGTATACCCATAATATTGTCAACTTACATCGAATTTGTCAACTTTTTATCTCTCTCTGCTTCAGTCAGCCGTATATTGGCTCCTCCCACAGCCACACCCCCACTGCCATAGACGACGGCCGGACTATCAGTGGATGGCGTATCCAGTAATGTGAAGACTTTTGAGTGAGGGAGAGCAACCGACTTGCCAGCAAGCATGTCATCATCACCACAATGCCAGCTCAGCAATTCCAGCTAGAAACACAGAGAAAAAATCCATTTTTGTAGCCTAGATCAATCCTCAAAGACTACATCCCACTATCACTATATATCACAGTATAGGTGTGAACACAGATGTACCGGTAGCGATGTATTGGCCGAGTGTTTTCCCCTGCTGCTCCGCACAGCCCAGTAGTGATCTGATGAAGAGTGGTAGATCGCTGGAGAACAGAGGCACTGATCTGATGGAAGCTGCCAACTATTAATACAGCTGTGAGAAATAGCCTGTGTAATCAAGGTAGACAGCTACATGATAATGTGACTCTCCATCAGTGAAGAGTAGATCGAGGAGATCTGATGTCACATACGTCATAGATTTGAACCGTTCCAATATCAAGTGATAGAAGGAGTTGGTTTTTCTCTCTTCCAGCTCGAGCTCCGATGCACAAACCAGAGCAAAGCTTAAAACCTTCGCCCAGTTCCATCTCCTAGATCCTAGCACATGACATTGACGACCTTCACCAGACACGTGGGGTGCGTGATGTGCATTATTTAGAAATCCATCGTCATTGCGTGCATAGTGATGATGGAAGTTGAGGACGGAGACAGCGCTGGAGAGTCGACAAACGCCTCGTGGGTCAACACGGAGGATCTAGGTAGGTCTTCATTTGTGTCTAAATTTTCTTGAAAGCTATTTTGCTGTTTTATTTCATTCAGAGTCTATTAGTACCCACGAGCTGGAGGCTCTAGACCCGCAGAAACGAGAGCTGCTCGAGGCAAGGATCGCCGGCAAGGTAATCAACACTAGTGTCTTTAAATTATTATCACTTATTATCTCTCTACCGTGGCCCTGCTGATTAGAGCCACCAAAGCTCTCCTGAGTCAAATATTTCTTCAACATTGGTTGGTGGAGTGCATCAAGTGAGTGGGGCAGCTGCCGCTGGTGCTGGCGGCCATGACAGTAGCAGGGGAGCTAGGAAGAGGATTCACTCTGGAGGTACCAAAGGTCCGCAGGATACACGGCCAAAATAAATCATTAATCTTAGTCCTAGATCATGTATGTGAGCATGTTGTGGCCAAATTTAGCTAGTACACTGAAGCCTATAGTAAATCTGGAAATTTTCATTGTAAAAATATTTTCGTAGTCGATGGCGGCTATGAAAATTAATCTTACGAAAATTAGCATGCACTATTAACGTTAATGCGGTAAGGGGTCATTCTTATGAAAAATTTTTTTACACGGAAATTTATCATACGAAAGTTTCTTTACACGAAAATTTCCAGATCTACGGTATTTCATCCTTTACTGTGTTAAATGTATACATGTGTATGCAGGAGGTGGTGGGTCTAAAGTTCGTCGTTTAGAGTCTCGGCAAATCAAAGACTACTTTGGCTGTGTCGGTACTGGTGGGGGTGTGGTTGGACGCGCCTCCTCTTCCCCTCCCAATGCTGCTATTGGTGTTCAGACTGAGCTGACAGTTCACCGTCTGGCGGAGATGGAGGGACGATCTCAGACCAGTTCCCAGGTCTCAGCACTTCAGTCAAGGGTCTCGGAGCTGGAGCACTTCCTCACACTCTCAAGTGAAAAGCTGGAGACTACAACGGCTAGGCTGAACAAATGCCTCTCTGTTGGGAAACAGCTGCTCATTGAAAAGGTAAATGAATAGTGTTGAATTTTGTGAATGGATGAGAGATTTTTGTGTTCATTTTTATTTAGTGTGGAGCAGAGAAGAAGCAGCGACGGCAAGAGGCAGTGCAGAACCAACTCAGGCTAGGAAGATTCATCACACAAAGGTGACGCTGTAATAATATTATTATACCGTAAATCTGGAAATTTTTGTTGTAAAAATATTTTCATGGTCGATGGCGGCTACGAAAATTAATCTTACAAAAATTAGCATGCACTATTATCGCTAATGTGGTAAGGGGTTGTTCCTACGAAAATTTTTTTATACAAAAATTTATCATATGAAAGTTTCTTGACACGAAAATTTCCAGATCTACGGTAGCTGTAGTTCTATAGTCATGTGACATGTCATGTGATCTGGTGACTATGCGTATTCTATAGGAAAGGTGCTCAGTTTGTGGAGGCGTGGTTGGATGGATTTGCGTTCATAGAGCTGGCTCAGAAGCAAGCGGCCGTGGCCAGTCACAGGGAGGAGCTGGAGAGACAGAGGAAACAACTCACCAAACGCAAACCAGGATCCTCCGGGGGCCAGGGTCAGGGGGGAGGTGGGTCCGGGGGGAAGGCAAGTCGAGGGGGGAAGCAGGCATCAGCAGCAGCCAGCAGCAGTGGTGGAGGTAGCGAGGATGGATTTGCTAAACCGGCAAACCTTATGAGCCTCACACCTCAAGAGTACATGGAGAGAGATGAGCTGTTCAAACTCAGGGCTGCTCTACTGAAGAAGGTATTACCGTAAATCTGGAAATTTTCATTGTAAAAATATTTTCATAGTCAATGGCGGCTATGAAAATTAATCTTTCGAAAATTAGCATGCACTATTAATGCTAATGCGGTAAGGGGTCGTTCCTACGAAAATTTTTGTACGCAAAAAATTTATCATACGAAAGTTTCTTTACACGAAAATTTCCAGATCTATGGTAATAATCACCCTTTGCATAGTTATAGAATTAACACTGTTATCTATGATATTACGTGTACTGACAGGAGGAGTCCAGTCTCCAGTCTGAGCTGGAGAAGCTGCAGAGAGAGAGAAATTTGCACATTAGAGAACAGAAGCGTTTGTCAGCGGAGGATTCATCTCGGTTCAAGGACCACCCGACCCTTCACGATCGCTACCTTCTCCTTCACCTCATTGGGAAGGGTGGCTTCAGTGAAGTCTACAAGGCATTTGACATGGATGAACAAAGATACGTCGCATGTAAGATACACCAGCTCGGCTCAGAGTGGAAAGAGGATAAGAAAGCTAATTATATCAAGTAAGTGGAGGGACGTACCCATCATACAAAATTGTAATTTTTATGTTTGCTATGGTTGTTTCAGACATGCATTGCGAGAGTACAATATTCACAAGAAGCTTGATCATATTGTAAGTAATCGATCATGCCTATCTATAGTCATGTGACCTGTGACTCCGCCCCTCCCTTCCTGCAGCATGTCGTGCAATTGTTTGATGTCTTTGAAATTGATTCCAACTCGTAAGATTACTAATCGATATTCCACCAACAATCTTAATACTTTTCTCTTGTGCTTTGTGCTCGTCTATTTTGCGTTTTAGATTCTGCACAGTGCTCGAGTTTATCGATGGACATGACTTGGATTTCCTACTCAAACAGAACAATACTCTTCCAGAGAAAGAGGTGTGGTCTTGTATCCTAGCAACCAGCTCTTTTTGCACAATGCTATGACCCTTTTATTGCTGTTACAGGCTAAACTGATCATTGTTCAAGTCATGTCAGCATTGAAATACTTAAACTCCATCAAGCCGCCAGTTATACACTTTGACCTCAAACCAGGTACACTTTCTAGTGTGAGCATAAAGATCGAATGTTTTTGATCTATTTTTTGTGTTTTTTAGGTAACATTTTGCTTGGTTCTGGTCAGAACAGCTATGAGGCAAAGATCACGGACTTTGGTTTGAGTAAGATAATGGAGCATGAGAGTACGGATGGAATGATGGAGCTCACCTCACAGGGAGCTGGCACTTACTGGTCAGTAGAAACACTTCTAGAAAGCTGAGGGGTATGTATTGTACAATACTGTAGGTATCTGCCTCCCGAGTGTTTTGTGCTCGGTAAAGATCCTCCAAGAATATCATCAAAGGTAACCGATGTATACATATTATAGTTCCTATGTACAATGTAAACTGTGTTGTGTTAGGTTGATGTGTGGTCAGTCGGAGTCATCCTCTTCCAGTGCCTCTACGGAGTTAAGGTACGTGTACGTACAATTTCATAGTCTTCATGTTGTTTTTAAATATTATAATTTGTGCAGCCATTTGGTCACAACCTGACGCAGGCAAGCATCCTCGAGCAGAACACTATCCTACGAGCAAAAGAAGTCACTTTCCCAGCGAAGCCTCCAGTCAGCCAAGAGGCCAAAGTGAGACTGCAATGTTATAATTATTGTAGCTGAAAAATGGATCAATATTTCTCTACCTCAGAATTTCATTCGTCGGTGCCTTTGTTACCGACAAGATGAGCGTCCTGATGTGCTTACCCTGAGTGGGGACTCGTACCTCCAGCCGTCATCATCAAAGAGAGCCCCTGTCCCCAGACCTACCTCACCAGCGGCTGTAGCCGCCGCCAATACTCAGAATAACTCAATCAATAGTAATTTCACAGGATTGTTCAGCTAGTAGGAGGTGTAGCTACTGCATAGCAGACTAAGGGATAGCGTGGAAACACCATTACTATGTTAATCTCAGTTATTGTCATGTTAACCTCCCTCCATGTATGTACTTGAGTATTCTTGTGGGTAATGATCGTCATTTGTGTGCGTTAATTGGAAGACTTTGTACACGCTGATCGATCGATCGAAGTTGTGCATACTGCGCTGTGATCATGTCGGACGAAGAGGTGATTGAAGTGACCGTGGACATCGCCGAGCTCAAGAAACTGAAGGTACACGATCATGCAATCCACATCTCTGCCACCCATACTCCCTATCAATTCACACCTTCCCCATCCAATCTCCTGTCTACTTTCATTATTAGCAGAGACTACTACTTTAACAGAAACAATTGCATGCATTCCTTCCATCTGTGCGTTGTTATTAAATTTTTTTTCCAGGTTGCTGAGCTGAAGCGAAAGCTAGCTGAGCTGGGCCTGGACAACAAGGGAACCAAAGCTGAGCTCATCGCTAGGGTGGAGAAATACCTCACTGAACAAGGTGTGTTACAGTTGGGCTTAGGCCACTGTATATTCTTCAATGATGTAATTTTTTTTTTTTTGCACTCGAGTACCGTAAAAGTTCTAATTACAGCGCCACTCTAATTTAAGCGCCACTTGGCATTGTATCATATTTTTTCTGTTCTAAATATAGCGCCAACCTCCAGTCAGAAATATTAAAACTGGCGCTTATAATTAGAACGTTGTAACGGTCACTGCTTCGGGATTACTGTGCTCCCGCTGTGTTGCTAGTGCTTCTCCGACTGTAGGAGTCCAAATAGCTTGGTATACATGAAAGGCACGTACCACAGCATAAAAGCTGACTTCAAAATCACCCGGCATATCTGTAACCGGTAAGTACAGGTACGGCGCGGTTCTAAGCACAGCTAGCTCGTTCTAATTAGTAAGCGCCGCCCTAATCTAAGCACCACTGGCTACTTAACGCAATTTTTTACGTTCTAATATAAGCGCCACACGAAGGTTAGAATTATTTTTTTTGGCGCTGTAATTAGAACTTTTACGGTATGCATTAATTTTTATGTTGCAATAATTAATTCTGACATTATGTGTACTACTACTGCCCAACTCTCTCTCTCTCTCTCTCTGTCTCAGAGGAAGTAGATGAAGATTTGCTTGAGGAAGAAGAGGGAGAGGAGGAGGAGGGTGAGGGATCAGAAGAGGTCATTGATGAGCTGGTGAGTGAAGAAGACAAGATGGCCGCCGTCACTGATGCCACGGCTAGCTCAGCAGCCAGCGGAGGAGGGAAGGAGGGAGAGGGGGAGAAGACAGAGCAAGAACAGCTCAAAGACACTACAACACCCAAACCAGGCAGCAGGTGACGACATACATGCTTAAGAAATGCCAATTTTGGAAAAAAAATTTTGATTGGACCGAGATTTTTTTTTCCTTGTGTAGTGGACATGTACCAGCTGCTAAAGGGAGTGGTGGCATAGTGGGAGGAGCTACCCCACCCACCACCTCCACTGGAGGGCAGGAATCGACCACCACCACCACCGCTAGCGTTGAGACTAAAGTATCACTGAGCGGACTGAGTGGAGCGGAGGTAAAGCAAAGAAACATGTCATCACACATCATTGACGCACCACACACACACACACAGCGCTTAGCTAGAAGAGCAGCTAGGTTTGGGGAGAACACTAGTATTGATGCCAAGAAGATGGCAAGGGCTGAAAGGTAACTACTGTAGTCAACCACTGCATGTGGGGATAAGATGATATCTGTCTCGATGCTTGTATTAGGTTTGGTACTACACTGGAGAATGGTGTCTACAAGGGACTAGGAAAAAGACCAATGTCTGTGAGTTGATGGGAGAGGGAGGGGAACTGTGCGCATGTCGATGCGTCATTTCCTTGTTTATCTGTTCCCCTTCATCAGAATGAAGACATGGAGCGTCTTCGCAAGAGAGGAGAGAGGTTTGGTACATCTGTCTCTCCAGCCATAGCCAAGGCAAGTCGACCATTCCCATCTGTGTTGGTGGTTTCACTACTGACTGTATATACTGGCAGGTGGAGGATGAAGACAGAAAGAAAAAGAGAATTGAAAAGTTTGGACTCAGTGCAACTGAGTTGAGTGAAGAGGTATTCCATCAACCATAACATTACAGGTGTCTCCTTCAAAATATATATTTTTTAATCATAGGATCGAAAGAAGAAAAGAGCTGAAAAGTTTGGCACGTAACTTCCTTCTGTCGTGCAATGCTTATTCTAACTGCTACCATACCCCGGCCATGACTCTACATACATTAGTATTCACACAATGTCATACACTACAATCAGTGTATTGTAATATTATTATACTTAACTTAATTACACAATAATTGTTATTATTCTGACAACAATAGTAGCTGTAGTAGTGGGTGCTGTTTAGCTGGAGGTGGTTGGTTCTGAACATAGTTGTTGAAATTTCTGGCGAATTTTCTTGCAGAATTTGCCAAATTCACTGGTCTGGTTGAGTTCATTGATGAGTGACTGGACTCCATGCACACTGGGCTCCAGGTGAACAACTGGAGACAAGTAAAATAGGTGTATGGGGGGACAGAATAAAGAGAGATTGAGGGAAGGGGGGAGAATTAATAGCAGATCAATGTGCAATATTTTCCAGTGTTTTAATTTGTCTCCCCATCAATTGCTCATACCTTTCCACTGGTTGTTTTCGTCGACGTCCAGTGTGATGACGAACCTCTGATCAGGGTCATTCTCGTTGATGTTTGTGAAGACGAGGCTGATGGCCTTATCTTCTGTCAGCTTAAACTGGAGACCCATGTACTTCTCAAACAGCTGCTTCTGCTTGCTCTCGCTGTACTCTAGTGGTGTGTTGAGCTCAGCATATCTCTCCTCTAATTCACTCAGCTGCTTCTTGCACTTGTGCATCTCATCCACCACTGAGGAATAAGGTAAGGTCATAGTTAGCCTCGATTAAAGGGCCTGGGTACGAGGCTAGGCCATAGTACACTGTTCCATATTTAAATATACAGATTATTGACTACTTACGTTGTCTGACGCTAACTTTCTCTTTCTCTAGTTTATCGATATCTTCACACATCTTAGTCATAGTCTCTGAATGGATATAGCCAGTAGCTGAGTCATATTAAATCATGCAGGGAGGTGCTGCTTCTCGGCGTACCTCTGTCTTCCTCGAATGTGTCCATCTGTTTTTTTAATCTCTCGATCTCTGGGCATTTCTCCTGTTCGGAGGCTGAAACCAACTCACAGTAGCCCTCAATCACCTTCAGCTTCTCCTCCAAGCTGTTCATCTTGCTGCGACTATTTCCCGCCTTCGGCCACAAACCACGCCCTATATAGCTAGCTAGCTATACTGCACTGGCGCGCACACTTTGCGCATGCGCATTCGGGCCATAATATTTTGCAGCTGCACATCTCTGATCTGAAGAGACCTATGATGTATATCACCTCTCACGAGTTTTGGCTGCCTCCTGGTATCAAATGGTGTCGGATAAAGAGAGGAGATGATTTTTATCTCCACCTGGCTCCATGGCTGGCTCTCTTTCTACTACTGCTACGACAATTAGTGGAACGGTACACACCATCAATACTACTTTCACAAATAATAATGCTTCATCAATTTTTACATTTCCAGTTGGTTAGCACACCCCCTAGGACTAGTCTGTGAAGTTTCTAATCGAAGCATAGGCCCTCCCCTGCATAACAATGTACTGGAGAGAACATTTCACTTATGTAGACATCCAGGAGAGGAACTGGTAAGACGCCCCTACAATAATTACCATTTTCTGCACCCTCCATCACTTGAGTGGTCGCACTAGGTTTCAAAGCTTGCTAAGGAGATTGGGTGGACCTCTTACCAGGTGCACAAGTGGTTCTGGACTGCTAGAAATTGTCAAAAACCATCCATGCTCACAAAATTTAAAGAGAGCTGGTAAATCTCATTATCAAAAATCTTTTGGCTGAACAATAGTTATCCCAATGTTTTAATGATAATATAGTTGGAGATTCTTAATGTACAGTGTCACAGTTACCTATGGAATGGGTGTACTGATCAGGGTAAGATTATAAGCAAATTTGTCAAGCAGATTAATGATTATTAAGAACACAGGAGCCATTTACATGGGACTTGACAGTATTCTATGAGAATTATCCTGACGTCATTCCATCTGACCCGCTGCTGGCCTACTGGGCATGCCAGCTGGCATTCTACTGCTCACTGCTAGTAACACACTTCACCGGCGTCAGGAGAAAGGTATAACCACTCTACAATAATGATCACAGAACAACGGCATCATTATCATCCATTTTTTATCACAGGATTTTAATCAGCTATTAATTCATCACCTTGCCACCATTGCACTGCTGATATTCTGCTATGTGATCAGCATGGTGCAACTGGGAATGCTCATTTTGATCATACATGATATTTCAGACATCCCCCTCGAGGTACAAAAAAATTTACAGATTTCACCATTCATGACTTCGTATTCCTGCAGCTAGCTAAGATGCTTCACTATGCTAAGCTGGATCGAAGTGCAGAGTTTGTATTTGCAGTATTCACAGTGCTGTTCTTTATCACACGGCTCGTGGTGTTCCCATTCAGACTGATATGGGCAGTGGCCTTTGACCTCCCATATCACACTGGCCACTTTCCTGCCCAGATCATGGGCCTATCTCTTCTCACTCTACTGCAAGTGCTGCATATCTACTGGTTCAAGTTGATAGCACTCATGGTATGCCAGCTACTCAAAGGACAGGGGGTAAAAAAAGATGTCAGAAGTGACTCAAATCTATCGTCCGATCAACAAGACTACAGGTCAAGAAAAAGCAAGTAACTCTTATAAAGCATATTATTTATTCTAGACAGTACAGCATTGATCAATACAGCTACCAGGACTGTCATTATTATTTTACGTAATAGTAGTTATTTCCATTATTTGACTCACAGTTATTACTGAGCTTCACTGAGGCAGTTCTAGAGCTGGGAAAGTAGCTTTGTCAGCTCCTGCTAAGAGATCAGAGTAGAAATAGATGAGACCAGCTAATCCCTCAAAGAGAGAGTTAGGTCTATCTGGGAGACGGCACTCTCTCTGGTCACTGCTCAGGCACCACTCGGCAAAATGGACCGCTCTGTTGAAGTAAAGTGTCTTCCCAGTCAGTCTGTATAGCTGTAGGAATGTGTAAGCATTGCCTGCTACTCCGTGGCAAAGTCCATAGCCTTTTCTCAGCAGACCTCTCTTCCATACAACCTCTCCACAACGCTCGGCTCCATCCAAGTAACGACGATCACCATAACGCTGATAATATTGAGGAAAAAATATGTAGTCATCCCAGGAATATTTACTAACCTAAGTATGATCCTTAACTTACCCTGTATGCATGTGCTAGTAGATGTACGAATCCAGAGGCTCCGTGGCACCAGTGGATTAGTCTATCAGCATGGCTGCTCTCCAGCGAGGACGGGAGATTACCTGACGAAAAACACACACTCAAAAGAAAATCAGTAGCTCTCTGAACCAGCTGGTCAATTCGAGGCTTTAGCGACACTAAATCAATCTAATCATAAGAAATAATATAGAAGCTACATAAAATCAGTTTGATGATGCTGCTAATACTGTACCTGCAATAGAAGAGTGAGAATGCCTGCTATTCCATGTGCAGCTCCAAGGTAATGCTTCCCATGCCAGGTATACATCACTGGGGAGTTATACTTTGCCTCTCTCTGTCTCTCTCCGATATCCAGAACCATCGTAGCTACCTCAGCAATCAGAGAATCATCCACCAGCTTTGGCAAGTGGGCTCGTACCAAAAGTAGTGCATAGAGATATCCGCAGTGACCATAGAGAAGTTCACTTGGTAGTTTAGCAAAGGCTGATTTTTGGTCCGTGAAGAGCTGCAGTAGTTTTCTCACACACTCCCCAGCCTTTCCATTGTCTCCAAGCTGACTGTAGACGAGGGCACCGATTGCAAATGGTCCCCCAGCTCCACAGAGAAAGGTAGATCGGTGTGTATCAGGCTGCGATAACACTGGCTCAAGCAGCTGCACAGCTTGATGCAGATAGGCACGACTTTCATCAGGAGAATCAGAATAAAGCCTTGTTGCAATGCGGTGCAGGAGCAGTGCTACACCTGTAAGGATGCATGGACAGGATATTATGCATGCAGCATGCATTACCATGGAATCTCCCAAATGAGTGAAAATTTGTAAAGCAGACTAGGTAATTGTTGATGTGCATACCATACCAGTGACTCCAGTATAGATGGATTGATCCCTGTTGCCTGAATTGGATGACTCCAGCAGTGGTAAACAAGACTGGATGGCTTCCTGTAACTTGACCTTGAGGTTACCAATCACCTATGCACAGAGCGGATTGCATGCAGGAAGATAGCAGCATTGATGGAGAACTATACATAATCCCCTAGATATTTCAACATGCCCGTATTTGCAGGATACCTCTGGCTTCTCTGTTGCGCCAGCAAAGGACAGATCGCAAGCACTGTCTACTAAATAAGGATTTTTGAAGCAACGCTCATCGTCCTCAGCCATATCGGGACTTGCTGCGTGTGCACAATACCTTCCGCGCTGTGGGGGAACCCCTGCAATTAATTAGGCTGGGCGAGGCCAAACTTAACTTGTGAACTGAAGAAACGTGCTCCTGTAAGAAGAGTACAGAACAAAGTTGTTTATTACTTTTGGCAACCCAGCAAAAAGGCATCGCAACTATCTGTTTGTTGTTGAAGAATTAATCGATTGGTAGAGAAAGATCGCCATGTCTGGATCGAGCGTGAGCGGGTGGCTCTCCTCGCTGGGACTCGCTCACTACACGCACGTTTTGGAGGGCAATGGCTACTCTTCTATCGCCTCGCTAGCGTAAGTTTTGTAATTTTATCGCTACAGATCTGATCGAGTTTATCGTTTCTATGTTGGATCTCTAGGCGCCTGAACGATGGAATATTGATTGAACTTGGAGTTCTGGACGCAAATCATCGCCGCGCTATCCTCAACAAAGCCAGCGCTAGCTCGGGAGCGGCCACCGTGACGGACGATTTCGACAACATGCTTGGCGATTTGGACTCGGTCATCAAAGATCTCGAGATGTTCAGCGTCGTGGTGAGTTGCACGCGCAAAATCGCGTGGAATGCCAGCCTCGCAGCATAATACTATGAAGGATCGCTGTGCTAGAGGGAGGGAGGGAAGCCTTTAGCTTGTTTGAGCTTACTAATGGATTCTAGTGGAGTCTAGTAGGTTGTTGTATTGTCGTTTTTGTGTAGGGTGGGGTGTAAGCCAGTCCACCAACAGTTATGGCTCTGTGTCTGGCCGAAGTGTATTGTGCTTCCTGGCAGTGGATTGCTGGTGTTATGTGTACCTGTACACTGCCTTATATGGCTCGGGAGAATGTGAGCTGCTGCCCTCTGGCCCAAAATGTCACAGACTGAAATTGAATTCAGTAGCGATGTAGAATCATTTGTTAGTTGGTCTCTCCCAGGGGCAGCTGAGAGAGAGGGAGGAGAGAGAGTTTGTACTTGTAAACACGGTTCGGCTCCGGCTGGCCGCCCCATTCACTGATGTGGTCATCAAAAGAGATACTTGTTGAGATTTCTTGTCAGTAGTGCTAGTGCAGGGTGTTGGTACCTTTATCCAAGTGTGTGTGTCTTGTGTGCTGACATAGCATGCCATCGTGAGGTGATAATGTTTCATTGTTTTTCCCTGCAGCCAACTCACATCGACAACACTTCCACTTCCTCTCCAGCTCTCAATCAAAGGGCATCGCTCATTGTAAGCTATTTCCACAACTTATTGTCCATGTAGCTGTCAATGTTGTAAACTGGGAAAATATTCTACAACTTGGGACAAAGTTACCAAATTTATCTAGACAGTGGCTTATATATCATCAAGTTATTTATGATGCAATGGTGATCTTGGTTTGGGGGGCCATGATTTTTTTAATAATTTTCACTCGATTAAACAGGCGACCTGAACTAGCATTGTCATAACTTAACTTATTTACTGCCACACACACACCTATCAGTTTCGGCATGATCCCCTCCCTCCTGCACCTCCCAAGCCGTCCCAGGAGCAAGATGCTGAGCTAGACCTGCTCTTGTCTGATCTCACATCCTTCAATCCGTCTGAGGTCGTAGCTGAGACGCACCCTCCACCAAAGGCCCCCTCCCCCCAGCCCCCTCAGCCAAAGCCCAGCCCCCCAATGATGAGAGGGGGTCCCCCTTCATCATCCACCCCATCATCAGCGCACTCCACTCCAAAGCACAACCACATGGGGTCCCAGCCGACCCCCACTCCTCCGAGCACCCCCGGACATACTCCGCTGAGATCCTACATGCAGACGGACAGGGCGGGATCTCAGGGGGAGCTACATCAGCGCTCGATGTCAGAGAGCAGCCCTGCTCGATCGAAACACGAGTGTAAGATTGTCAGATAAAGATTAATCATGTATATAGCCGGGAACAGTTTCACTGTTTTCTCATGCTAAGAAATGAAACACACCTGTGAACTGTGAAATAAATAATCCCCTGCCTCGTTGCTATAACAAAGTGTTATTAGAAACACGCTTCCTTTCTTCTGTGAGGTCAATCGTATGGGAAGTTCATTTTGTGGCTATTGGCGTATAATTGTGGTTTTTGGCATAGCTATGCCAAGTGTGTGGCTGCTAGCCGAGGCCAACTGTTGGTATAGGGGGGAGAGAGAGAGTGGGGGAGGGAAAGTTTAGAGAGAGAAAACACTTTGTGGCTACATGTTGGCGTACATCATCGATCAATTATACATAGTTTAGCTGAGAGAGAGAGCTGCATGCATTAATGTGCACTAAGTGTGTGTGTATGTATTACAAGTGTGTGCATGTCTTCTAAGCTGATCAGTTGTAGAGCTTTAGAAAATGTACGAAGTGTGTTTATGTATTTAGATTGGCTCTGTTTGTTGATGTGTGGGCTGTGTGTTGAACTAGGCTGGGTCATGTATACATGTAACAGCCTGTAACAATTATTCCACTTTCTCTACTCTGTTGCTTTGCTATTAAATAAATTTACATTCCTAAAATTCTTTTTAGCCTAAGTGGCGAGCAGCCGCTCACTAGCAACCTCTCATATTAACAGCCTTTGTTTATACAACACATCACTGATCTCTCTCTCTCTCTCTGTCTCTCTCTCTCTCTCTCTCTCCCTCTCCTATTTAGCCTCCGAGGAGCCCACAGTGGTGACTGTTCCCCAGCCAGATCTCTCTGGGGCTACAGAGCAGATGACTGCAGAGGCAGTGCAGCAAAGGCTCGATGAAAAGGCAGCAGAACTTCGCAATGACCCAAGTCTGACGGACGTGGAGAGAGAGATGATCCTCAAGGAGGAGAAGATGCGTATTGGCATTGAAAAGATGAAGATTGCTCACAAGAGGCGTGTGGCTATCAAATTTTTCAACCCGGATCGCTCTAACAAGACAGTGGTTGTTGAGGAAGGGATGACTGCTGGCATGGTCTGCCATCTTCTCGTCAACAAGAACCATTTTGACGAGAGCCCCAACTGGGTTATCGTGGAGCAGCTTGGAGATGTGAGTCTGGAGAGAGAGCTGGAGGACCACGAGTGTGTCGTGACCGTCTACTCCTCCTGGCCAAGGGACCACAACAATGTCTTCCTCTTCAAGCAAAACGAAAGAAAGTACGACCTATTTGAGGATCCAATGGTATGTGATGAGTGACATGGTGGGCAGTATTTAGGATAATGTGGTCACTTTATGCCCTTCCTTTAGAAATACTTCCCAGACAACCTGAGATCATCTCAGGCAGCCACCAACAAGCAGTCCACTCTAGAGAGGACAGAGAAGGCAAGAAAGATCCTTCTGCAGGAGTATTTCTCCTCAACTTCACGAGTGCCTGAGCTAGAGGGATTTCTCAACCTCAAAGATGGCTACAAGAAGAGTTGGAAGAAGGTCTACATCATCCTAAGGGCGTCGGGACTCTACTATTCCACCAAGGGAAAATCTAAGGTACAAAGCTGGAGAGTGGGCTCTATTTAGAGTCAGCACATGTGCCGTATCGGATGATTAATTTTCCACAATGTCTGCATACTAAGTGGTTAATGTATCTTGATTGCAGACGGCGAAACATCTGGTGCTCCTCTGCCATTTTGACGAGTATGAGCTCTTCCATGGCATCAACTTTAAGAAGACACTAAAGGCTCCCACAGATTTCTGCTTCGCCCTAAGGGTAGGTTAATTCATTTCCCTGGCAGTCTGCCAGTAGCTACATCTTCTCAGTATGCACATTGGCATGCCTGGTAGGCCTCGCCACCTGTGTCTCCGTGCCTGGCTGCTACATATATGTAGTGTACATGGTATGATGTATATATGAGAGGATGTATGGTATTGTTGAAATGGCTCTTGATACGATACATTGTTCTCAGTCACTTTATAGTATTTTGCCCACACTCCCTTTACTCACAGCACACTCTCTTTCACTGTACGTACACACACACACACACATACAGCCGATCCCAAAGGCCGTAGTACCTCTACCGAAAGATATCAAGGTGATCTGCTGTGATGATGAACAGACAGCTCTCTCGTGGACGGCTGGAATCCGAT
This sequence comes from Cliona cf. orientalis, assembly GCA_963930775.1. Lineage (NCBI taxonomy): Eukaryota > Metazoa > Porifera > Demospongiae > Clionaida > Clionaidae > Cliona > Cliona cf. orientalis. Next base: position 38,994 of record OZ005699.1, on the reverse strand, counting down.
TGGCCAAGTACGGTCTCCAGCTCAGGGATAACTTCCATAAAGCAAAGATGACACAGTTTAAGCTAGAGGATCTTGCAGCCCCAGAGGGAGTACAGCGCAACGCTGATGTGAGTTAACATAATTATGGTTATCACATTAAACCGTTTATCTACCGTCTGTGGATTTTTTAGCTGAGAAAATGACACTATGTGTGTTAGTTTTTCATTATTTACTCTTTCTCTCTTCCTCTATCTCTGCAGAAGCGTGCCAGTAAACTGATTGGCTTGAGGCTGGAGAAACATCTTGATAAAGTGCGTGAGCAGTACAAACAGCAGAAGGAGGAGGAGGAGCTGAGAAGAAAGCTTTACAACTCCCCTCACCTTCTTCGCCCAGATGGAGATGATAGAGAGGGCTCCACTGACCTCAGCGTTGATAGCGTGGGGGCCAGCGATCACACTGGAGAGCCATCCCCCCATGGAAGTCCAAGCATGACCCCCAAAGCTCCCCCGCAGGTGGCCCCCAAGCCCAGTAAGCCTACACCAGCCCCCAAGCCAAGCAGAGACACCACTCCACAAACAGTTGTCAGTAGCAACGGGGTAGTGGATGAGCCAATCAGCTTTCAGCAGCAGCAGCAGCAGGGAGGGCCGTACAATCCTTACCCTGCCCCCACACAGCCTGCGCCCCCTCCCCACATTTCCCCCGAGCCCGGCCACACTAGGCAGCAGCAGCAGCAGCCCCCTCAGCCGGCCCCCCGAAGGACCACGCCCTCCCAGCAGCCACCGGCCCCCCAGGCTCGAAATGCTTCCCCAGCCACACCGTCTCCTGACAAAGAAGCTCTGTTTGTGTTTGCTTGGTACCATGGAGCTATACCTCGCGACGAAGCTGTGAGGAGACTAGAGGCTGTCGGAGGATATGACGGGTAAATCCCTCATTGTAACTGAATTGTGATCAGCCGATATCATAATTAATTTTCTCAACTTCTCTCCTTGTCCAGATGCTACTTGGTGCGTGATAGCACTACTGTTCCTAATTCGTATGTGCTCACTATGTATGCCAAAGGAGTTTCTAAAAACTTCCAAATTCTTCCAGTGAGTTATGCAAATAGAGCTTGTCTCAGTCTTAAGATAATATTGATTGTAATTAGATATCGAGTGTAATCCATTGGTGTATTCTGTCTCCCCTGTCCCCAGGCGGAGCACCCCAGTGGTATGGTGATGTACCGCATCGATGATGGCCCGCCATTTGCTACCATCGATCAGCTCCTCAAACACTACAAACAGACAGCCGATCGGTTGCCATGCCGACTGACGGAATTCTGTCCCCGCCCACCTTCTCGAATGACTGAGTGTTGATTGATGTGCCGTATTCCCTTCATGTTATTGAAGCCCCGCCCCCTGCATAGCTACCATTATACTACCACTTTCAGCTAACACTGTTTTGACATGTGATGTTAAATTTTAGAGCCTCTTTGTATGTTGAACCAGGCCTGCATTGACCCTTGACCTCATTCGTGGACTGTGTATGTGTAGGACTGGTCTCTGTTATTTGTTATATAAACTCGCGCACACACACACACACACATGCATGCACGTGTTACTACGTGTACACAGTACCCGTGTCCCACACACATATGTACCTGGGATTATACCAACACATTACCTTGGTATATATTATGGCTTATTCATTTGTGCTAATTTTTAGTTTATATTGTCTGTATGCTTATGGATACACTGTTGACATTAAAATACGGCATTAATAAAGTACTGCAGTAGAATAATATCGCATGACAATAAGTACTTGTGTTAGCAGTTGAGACGTGGGGGGGGGGGGGGGGGGGGGGGGCGGGGTGGGGTAGGACGACACATAATAGGAGCTATCGCAATCTAATACTCAAAAACACAAAAAAGTTCAATGTACTACATGTACTGTAGCCATGGAGACGTACACAAATTTAATTACACTAGTCGGAATAATTTTACAGAATTGTACATTTCTTCTTTTTCTTTGACTTTTTGCTTGGCTCAGGCCCAGGGCCCTGTGCGCTTTTTCGCTGCTCGATCTTCTCCAGTAGGTCATAAAACACCTTGTCAACGTTCACTTGTGTCTTTGCCGATGTTTCGATGAAGGGTACCCCCCACGATGCAGCTTGACCTTCGGCCTCATCTTTGCTGACCTCCCTCCTATCACCCTCACACAGATCAAGCTTGTTTCCAACCAGGATCAATGGGATCTGCTGATCTACCTTCACCCGAAGCACGAGGTCTCGGAACTCATTGGTGGCAGCGAATGTTTCTCTGTCCACTAGAGAAAACACGCATAGGAAGCCCTCTCCGCTGCGGAAGTAGTTGTCTCTCACCACAGCGTAGTCTTCCTGGCCTGCTGTGTCCAAAATGTCGATCTGACACTCTCGTCCGTGTAGCACGACCTTCTTACGATAGCTGTCGGCCTTCGTTGGCTCATAGTCTTCTACAAACTAAGTATAAGTAAGACAGAGAATAGCTCGTGCGCCTGATACTTGTCAAAAGTGTCAACTCACCTCATCATACATGAACTGGAGGGTTAGGGCGCTCTTCCCCACGCCACCGCTGCCTATCATGATGACCTTGTGCACGGGAAGGTCTCCCGCCTTCTCCGCTTTCTTTGCCATCTCGCTCTCTCGTCTCCTTCTAGCTGTTTACGTTTGACTCTTATCGATCGGTCACTCCAACGCCATTGGGGTTTGGGTGGGGAGCTGCGCTATAAAAAGAAAATGTCACGTGACAATACTAACGCTAAGCACGCAATTTTAAATTTAGCTCAATGCGAGTTATTTTTAGAACTGCCATGCTGGTGAAGAGGTTTGCTTATTCATCTGCTAGGAGGAAGGTGTATTATGCTGATGGTTGCTAATTTAGTTATGATGCAATGATTGCAGGGACAGTGGGTGGATAAGCTCAGGATTTACGCAAGGGGAGGAGCTGGAGGTCAAGGTTCACAGCGTCTTGGCGGTTGTGGCGGTAAAGGTGGTGATGTGGTAGTGAGTGCGAATAAGGGAGCCAGTCTCACCGATCTCTCTCGGCTCCCATCTCGAAGATTTGTCGCCCCAAATGGAGAAAACTGTTCAAGCTCTCGCACCTTTGGCAAAAATGGAGAGAATGTCACGATACATGTGCCACCAGGAACAGTCGTGTGGAATGATAGGGGAAAACAGGTGTGCATGTGTCTGTATAATATTATAAGAATTATTGTTACTATTATATTATATATTTGTTAGGTGAGAGATCTGGATGAAGTTGGCAGTTCATACGTGCTAGTTAAAGGTGGAGCTGGAGGAAGTCATTTGACCACTAATTACCAGGGGCAGAAGGGAACAAGAGGAATATTCACTCTTGAGCTCAAACTCATCGCAGAAGTTGGAATGGTTGGGTATGTCAGTCTATTCTCATTGCTACCACACTATGGCTACTTTCACTCTCTTTATGGCATACAGGTTCCCCAATGCAGGCAAGTCAACACTGCTCTCTGCTCTCTCTAGAGCCACACCCAAAATAGCAAGCTATCCATGTAAGATTTTGATTATTACAATAATTATCATGGTATGAAATTTTAATTTTTTCAGTTACTACAATCAGACCTCAAATAGGCATTCTATCACATGACACGGATCAACCAATCAGAGTTGCCGATTTGCCAGGTCTGGTGGAGGGTGCTCATACTAACGTGGGAATGGGACATAAATTTCTTCGTCACATTGAAAGAACTCGGTTGCTACTGTTTGTGGTGGACATTGGAGGCTTCCAGCTATCCAGTAAGCACACTGAGAGAAGCGCCTGGGAAACCATTCACCTGCTAGCCAGTGAGCTGGAGGAATACCAGAGTGGACTGTCACAACGACCAGCAATATTAGCCATTAACAAGATGGATAACCACGGGGCAACGGAGACACTTAAACTATTAATGGAACAGATCAGTAGTTCATGGAGCGGAACCAAATTTGAAGGAATATTGCCGATATCGGCACTACAGAGAACGGGCATAGATGATCTCAAAGCTATGCTAGCAAAGTCACTGATCACATGATTTGTCATACACCATAACACACAATGCATGACAGTACGTTAATTCATATTCTTTTGATGCTACATGAAATACCACAATACAAATTAGCTGATGGGTGCGTGTGCATAAATGAAGTCACTATAGAGGTGAAAGTGCGTTTGTGTGTGTGTGTTATGCTACCTGCTGTTCTACTGCTGTATCTTGCCTGAACCTCTTAGCTTCAGGAACTGTAATCTCATCTTCTTGTTCGTCTGCCATTGCGATTTCTCCAGACCAGTACTTCCCAACATCCAATCCAAGCAATTTCATTGCATTCAATCCAAGAAGCTTTGCCTAAAAATAATGTGCATCATGTTAGCTATAGTCTCACTGAAACGTCACTTGTCAGTACCTTTGTTGAACTTGGCCAGTCCTGTATTGATTCAATGAGCTTTCCCGGGTGGAGCTCTCCGAGGGGAAAGGGGTAATCTGTGCCGAGTACTACATTGTCCTCCCCCATTGTTGTCACAAGGTACTTGAGTGCATTCTCGTCATGAACAAGGGAGTCGGTATATACCTGACCTATGTACTTCCTAATCAACAAATTCATGGCACAGTGATCTATTGTTGGTAAGGTCACTATGGGATCAGCTACCTTGGAGTGTAGGGATTTTCAGTGGCGCAAAGGTCAGGTCGAACATCGTGTCCGTGAGCGATGCGGCCGATGAGGTAAGGGAAAGCCCCTCCGCCGTGAGCAAACACCACCTTGAGTTTGGGGAACTGCTCCAGGACTCCGCCCATCAGCAGCGAGCAGATGGCAGTTGCTGTCTCACTAGGCATCCCTAAGTCGATAATAACAAAGCATAAAGAGGTATTGACGATATTTGTTTGATGAAATGGAAATGTTTCGTACCAACAAGCCAAGGTAGCCAATATTTCTTCATCCTTCCATCAAGCTGCATGTCCCAGGGATGGACAAATATAGTAGCACCGAGCTCTTCTGCTGCCTGTACGTGGTAGGCAGGGTGGAGGGATAGAACAGAGACACATTAAGCAAGCTACAATAATAATTAGTCACTATAGCACTCGAGTACTCACAGCAAAGACAGGCTGCAGTTCTGGAGCATCGAGGTTCCACTCGTTGATATGAGAGCCAATCTGAACTCCTGGGAACCCCAGTTCCTACACAATACAACATGTAAGGCACTAAATAGTTTAGGAAGTCAGTGATAGCTGGTGGTGCATGTGTGTATCAGAATTCAATGCAGTCAACATGGCACCATACTGCACTGCCGTGTAGAGACACCTAACATGTCGTTGAAGTGTAGCTGACCTTTACGCATCTCTCCAGCTCCTTGACGGCCAGTTCAGGCGCCTGCATTGGTAGCGTGCCCAGTCCCACGAACCTAGTGGGATGTTTAGCCACCGTAGCCGCTAGATCATCATTGAGAAGGCGACACAGGTCAAGAGTGTCTTCACGTTTTGCCTACACAAACAATTATGCTGGTCAAATCAGATCAGAAGACTCCGTGCATTTTTTTTTCTAAGAAATGGAGGTGAGAGAGTGTGACTCACCCAGTAGCTGAACATGACTGGTACTGTGGACAACACTTGAACCGTTACACCTGCAACCGATAAACAATTCTAGTAAACAAATCATCGATGGGGCGCGAATCATATCGTACCAGTCTGGTCCATGTCTCTGATCCGGGCCTCGGCGCTCCAGCAGTTCTCTTCGATCACTCTGAACTCCTGGCCGTCTTTCATCATCTTAGCCTTCCCCTTGCAGTGATGGTGGAGCTGAATCCACCCACCGTACCCGTAGCGCTATGCCCACAGCAAAACAAAAGATAGCTACAACTGAGACGCGAAAATTATGAAGAAACGTACCTCTTTCAAATCGGGCCATCTCTCTGGTAGAATGTGGCAGTGGAGATCCACTTTCAAAAATGAACCGCTCATTTTCTTAGCCTCGTTCTCACTCAGATAAAGAAAGTGTCTTCGCTACCTATGCGCACAAAGATCAACAATTATGGGCGCCAATGGCAATGGAACGATGGTCACATGCTTTGCACGAGACGGCACACACCCGCTTCACGCCCAGAGAGCTATAATATTATATATAGCTATAGAGTACTTGCGGCTTGCAGAGCTCTAGCGTGGTAGGATGCAAAGCGAAGCTTCTTGTACTGTATATTATTATTATTAATAATTATAATTTTTTGGAGTAGAGTACTGCCATGCAATTTCAACACTTCTGCTTGTTGCATAGAGACGAGGTTAGTGAACGCATTCACGGATACTCGCAATAATAATTATTATTATTTTTCGTTCGTGCAATGTTGATTCAGCAAAAAGTTGTCCTAACGCATACAGCCAATCATTGCGCGTGTATAATTATTATGATGTACATTCGGCGTTGAAGATAATAATATTATTATGCCGATTCAGCACGTACACTCCTGCCATAGACACTAGGGGAAATCGTGAAAATTATACAAGAAGTAAAAACACAATAATATTGATAAAAGCAATAAATAATAATCCACGATAAATAATGATCAAGCAATAAAATTAATACCACTAATAATAATACTACCATATTATAAATAAATAATAATATTCTATCACTTTGAGTTGTAGAGTGAGTAGCAGTAAGGTGCCCTGAGCTTGAGGTAGGAGGGGTTGTCGAGGGGACAGTAGAGCCTCGCAGCTATCTCAGTGTAGTAGAAAGAAACAATAATGGTCACACCAAGAGACAGACCAGAGAAGGTCAGGAAATTGGCCAATCGAGAGGAAGATGGACGGAACAGGAACATCAGCGCTAAATTCAGAGAATAAAGGGTTATTAATTAAAATACTGTTGCCAACAGCCATACCTCCGATTCCAGCGAACATGATAAGGAAGAGTGGGGTAAAGAAGCCCATTGCCATGCCAATGTGGTAGTCATGCACAGCAGACGACAGGATAAATGCTGGCAGAGCAATAACCGCACGATTCTTCAATATCTATTCAAGTACATTATTATACATAGACAAGGCAAGGATAAGATAGGTACACTCACTGGCTTGAGGTCTTGAAAGAGGTAGGCATGAAGCCAGTCATGGATAGGAACATTCCATTTACGATAATAAGTGGCATAGCTCTCACTGTTCCACCAATCCTATAATATTATTATTATAATAAGAGAAGTATTACTGTAGATCGCAAAATTTTTACCATTAAAAATTTTTCGCCGATGACTTTTTCCGATGAAAATTAAACATGCGAAATATTTTGTGTAACGTACGTCGACCTATACCTATTTTGGTTGCTAAAGTCTGGCGACGAAATTTAGATTACACGAAAAATTTACAAGCGAAATATTTTATCGGTGAAAATATCTCAATCTACAGTATTAGCAGTATAATATATATTATATAGCTCGAAAGAAGTAACCATAATAATTATTATTATGTGCTGTGCTTACTGAATGAAACTCTCGATCTGCAAATCGAGTCAGCTCAGAAGTGAAGTTGCCCCAGGCATGCAAAAGGAGAACACAGGCCAGGATATTCATCATGGGACCAAGAAGAAAGCTAATGAGATAGCTGTCCACCAAATCTTTCAGACTATAGAGAGAGAGGGGGGAGAGTGAGGGGTGGACAGAGAGATAGCTAACTCACTGAAAAGAGGATGGAAACTGAAGTTCGGCAAACAAGAGTGTCGATGAGTAGACAATTGTCAGAAACTGAAATCCATACGTAAACACATTATACCAATTGATTGGACCTTCATTCCTGAAAAGACAAGTGTCAATAAGAACTGTAAGAGTGATATGTATGATTAGAAATTACCAACTACCTTGGATAATGGTCCCTGTACAGCAGAGTTGGAGCAAATATAAAGTAGAGATACTGAGAGAAAGAGCCAGGTTTAGGGTGCATTTGACCAGCGTACCAGTGGGCAGGGCCTGAATCATCATCCTTGCTCCATGGATAAATAACTTTATAAGCATTCTCACGAATAAAAGAATAACTCTTCATACTGAGGCGCATCTTTGATTACAGGGGCAAGAGAGGGAAGGGGGATCAATCATTCCGTACCAGTATTATTGTGTTACCACTCACGGTTTCAATGCTGGAGATGACTTTGAAGACAGGAGGCAGGTGCAGCCACTGAACTGCGTGGAACACAGTGAACCAGCTAGCGATGACATAACCAGCATAGAGGCACAGGAATGGCAGGTGGGAAAAACCACCAAATATGGAGTAGGACTTCTGCCATATCTGAGGGGGGTCATGTTACATAATAAGCCATAATGGCAAGATGATAATTAGCCACTCACAAAGAAGGCAGGGTAGACAGCAAAACAGCACATCAGCTGAACCATTTCCATAGCAGCAAACAACGCCCACTCATAAGGCCCTCCGTACAATGTCTTCTCCATTGACAGATCAATATACAGCCTAAACAATAACAATAAGTAGTAGTACATTTCATACGCAGTGTAGTGATCAAAGAGGTGCACCTGCCGGCTGAGAAGGAATCTCTGATGACAACAAACACAAAAAAGAGCACCATCTGAAGCTCACAGACATTGTAGAACCCACGGATATACTCGTTCGTCTCAAATAAATGTCTATAACAATAATAATAATACAATGCATGCAGTGCTATGATGTTGTACAATCAAAACAATTATTCAGACATGCACATACATGAAGAGGCTCTTCCTGGGTTTGAAAATCTTAACTGACTTCCTTCGCGGCTTAGGTTGAGTAGCCCTGCAGGGGAAATAGATTAGCATAACAATGGCGGTCGACAAATCAAGACAATTCCACGTACATAATATTATATTATTGTCACTGCCAAAGATGATGTTCCAAATAACACGCACCTTCATCAATTAGCGCGTACCGACGGGTTGTCGTGGCAACGCGATCGCGCTAACAAACGTATGCGATCAATCGCGAGAATCTGAACCAGAAGATGGCGAGTGTGGAGGTGATCTCTCACGGACGAAGGAAAGGTTCGCTTAGATCGACTCCTGGTGGATCGTCTGCAGTCGACCAGAGACCAGGACAAGTAAGTTCACATCACCGATAAATTTCTAAACTCGAGGCGATGATAAAGCCAAGAGAGTCGGTGTGTACTGTCCGTACTATGCTAGGCTACAGTGATCAGTAGAGAAGAGTGGACTAGGCTGCAGCAGTCTGCGGCGCTGGGAGCCAAGAGCCCAGCTGGCCCAGTCAGTGATAGAAAGGAGAGACACGAGCGATCCAAAGCCATTGTCAAAAACTGGGAGAACACCATCGAGGTACAAAACATCAATAATAATAATTATTATTATGTTTCTATTCGATTTTCTGACCACGTACCACAGAATGATTATAATTTTTGACTTTATAGGGCCAGCGGCTGAAGAAACTCCATGCAAGGGAGCTGAGAGAGGAGAAAGAGGAGGTAAACCCTTCAATTAGTGGAGTGATGTAATTACTAGCTGTACATGTGTAGGCCGAAAGGGTGAGGATTGATCTGGAGGAAGCAAAGTTCCAAGCGGAGAAGAGAAGAGAGGCCATTGAACGAGCAAAGACGCTTCTCTACTATCAAACTGACAGGGTCAAACAGTTTCATGTGAGTAGTCCATGCCAAGGGCTTATAGACCCCTAAAGTAGAAGTCTATAAGATAACCCCTGGTTCATATTGAATACTGCCAGTGTGTACAATATAGCACTGATGCTGATTTATTTAACGTAGGGAGCGTTAATGCTATCTGAAGTATTGAGGGAGAGGGAGGCACAACTCAACTACAAAAAGAAAAGACAAGACCTCATGAAAAATCAAGATGAAAAATACATCAAGCAGCAACAACAGGTTGCTAGATCAGCATTATTAACGTAGATAGTGTAAGTTGATTGTGGTTTTTTAGGATCGTGAGAATGGCATTCTCACCGACATGAAGGCCGCTGAAGAAAGAGCTAAAGAAAAAGAAACTATTGCCAACTATCAACAAATGCAGTAAGTCTGCACAACGATTGGTTTGTTGGCCTACGTAGATTCTTTTTGTAAAAATGTTAGAATCAAAGAGAAGCACGAGGTAAAGGAGAGGGAAAGACAGGCTGCCATGGATGCTCAGAGGCAGATAGACACTGAGGTGACAGAATACTATGCCAGTCAGCGAGCCCGTGAGAGAGAGGAACATGCAGCAAGGCTGGAGCACAAGCGACTGCTGGACAAGGTTCTCAGCGACAAGAGGAAGGAGGAGGAAAGGAGGAGAGAGAGGGAGAGAACTGAACAGGAAGAGAGCGAAGCATTTGCAGCAGCAAAAAGGGTAAGTAGATGAAATAACATGCCAGTTAATTGATGATGGCAGGTGGTTCCCTACAGAAAATGACCAAACTTCGCAAACAAAAGGAGATTGAGATATTTGGAGAATTTCAGCGTCAGCAGCAACGCATGGGAGACCATCTCCACACACACCAACAGCAAGCCGCTTCCGATGAAGATCAGCGCATCGCTCAAGCCATGGCCCAACAGCATGCCAAGAGAGACGTGAGCTAGCACTGAATGCCTATTACATCACTATGGCAATGGTGTGTGCACATGCAGGCTGAAGAACTAGCTAAACAGCAGAAGTTTATGGAGGCAACTCGCGACATTCACCAACACATGATAGAACAGATGAGGGAACAGGAGGAACTTAGGAGAGAACAAGCTGACCTAGACCAACACCTACTCAAACAGAGAATCATACAGGACCAAAAAGTAATAAGGGGGGGAATAATTGGTGGGGCTCGTGGTGATTAGTGTGTCTGTATTAGTTTCACAGTCAGCAGTTGGAGAAGGCACAAAAGGCAGCAAGAGAGGCAAAGCAGCTGCAAGAGTTCCACCGAAGCCAGATGGCAGAGAGAAGGGCGAGGGACAAAGCAGAGAGGGACGACAAATGCAACTATACAAAAAAAAACATGAACCTACTCAAGGTAAACACACAAAATTAATAATTATGATCACATTAAAAATTTTAATTATTCCTAGCAGTCCATATATGACATTGTGCACTGCTGTTTTGTTGTATGTAGATTGAAGAGGATCAGTTTGAGGAGTATGCCGTGGGGATAGTGCGAGAGGCAAGGGAGAGGGGGGCACCAGTACAGCCACTGGTCAAGGCCTTCAGGGCCGGGGCTGGGGGAGGAAGAGGACCTGTCATGGCACAAACCACTGACTTCAGACCAAGCTACCAGGTCACAGACTCAACAAGAGTAGAGCTACCATCTTACCAACCAAAGCTGACAGCTAAAGACACTCAGAAGAGAATGGGCTTCACGTGGTAGAGAACAGCTGCCTTGGAACAAGCTGTCAAGAATTAATTAGTACATACATCATGTGACATGTATAGACTATAGACAGTTTGCATACACATGTATGTAATTAAATTTTAATATGTACATGTGTTCAATTTGAATAACAATCGTTGGGTGAATCAGTTTGTGAAGATAGTTTCATCCTTTCGTTTCTTCATGATCACAGTTCCTGGTTTGTGCTGGGCATCAGGATGGTTGGCTAGCTCTGGGGGACAGCTGCTCAGGGGACTCTCAACAAGCAACTGCAATCAAAAAATTTATAATCATATAAAATTAATTTGATGGCTACAGATGTGCAAAACACTGGTTTGCTGACCTGTTTGAGTCCATAGAAAAGTGCTGAGTCATCTTTAGTGAGGAAAGTGACAGCAATACCAGACTTTCCTGCACGGCCAGTTCTGCCAATTCTGTGAGTATAGTCGTCAATAGTCTTGGCCATGTCGTAGTTGATCACATAAGACACATCCCTGTAATAAGTTACAGCATTAATTTCATTATTCTCTCTCATTTTTGGCATAATATTATTATACCTGATGTCAATGCCTCTACCGGCAACATCTGTGGCTACTAAAATGTCCTTTTCTCCTCTCTTCAAGCTCTCGAGAGCATACACTCTAAACAATGCGTGCACATACATAATTATAATAATAATAATAATTATTAGCGACACAGTGCATACCTTTGTTCCTGGTTCCTCCCACCATGGAGAACAGTAGCTCTATACTGTGGGCACAGGAGAGAGAGAGAGACATTATGATGGGCAATAATAAGAATGTGATGTAGAGTGTGTTGGCTGCTTGATTGACTTACTCCAACTTTCTCCAGAGATTTGCTGAGCACATCAGCTCCCTTCTTCTGGTTGACAAAGATGATGATGGGTGGATCGATTCCCGACCCTAGCAATGAAAGAAGCTTCTTCCTCTTATCATTCTCAGACACTATGTGAACAATCTGTTCAACTCTCTCTGTCGGTTTGCCTGGGGAGTTATAATTATCAGAAAATTAAATGTTACATGTATGAATCGTGGGATAAACTATCAAACATAAAAAGTCTTGTGATAATATTATTAGTGCATCTTACCAACAGATCCTATGTATACTACTGCAGGTCTCCTGAGATAAGCCCGGGCCATTCTCTCAACGGCCGCGGGCATGGTAGCTGTAAACATCACTGTCTGGCGAAACTTGTGCTGGGATGACTCGAAGTTGAGCAGCATTTTGTCAGGGTCCTCTGCGTCTTCGCTGTCTGGCTTCATGTTAGAGACAGGGAGGTGCTCTAAGATCTTCTTCACTTCAGGCTCAAAACCCATGTCTATCATACGGTCAGCCTAACAAGGAGAGAGAGAATGTCAGCATGCTTTCATAATTTTGGAGGGTGATGTCATACCTCGTCAAGTACAACATATGTGCACTGTGCAAGTACTAAATACCGATTCTCTGTGAAGCAAAAATATTAATTATTATCATTATTTTATTCAAGTCATATTTTATTATTACCTAGTACATCGATGAGTCTTCCCGGGGTTGCTATGACGATTTCACATCCCTGTCTGAGGTGGAAGCCTTGTTCCTCCCGAGATAGTCCACCAATGATGTTCACTGTCTTTATACCAAGAGGCTTGGCAAATTTCTGCGTCTCTTCATCAATCTGAAGAGAACAGCATTAGCGAAAGGTATAGCAACAGCTAGTTAGGTCCACACCTGTTGAGCCAATTCTCTGGTTGGTGCTAGGATGATGGAGTATGGCCCCAGGTCTCTCTCTGCGTCACGAACAATCTTAGGCAAGCTCGTTATCCAGATCAGGAGAGGAATAACAAATGCTGCTGTTTTACCGCTACCTATAATTAGAGAGAAATATTATAGCTTCACAATAATTGAGCTGATCTATCGAACCTGTCTCAGCAATTCCAATGATGTCTCTGTTTTGCAGACCAATGGGAATAGCTTGACGCTGAATTGGCGTTGGCTCCTACACAACAAAAGTAATGGAGTATACAATGAGCAGCTACACTAGTGCAGTCTCACATCATATCCAAGGTCGTTGATGACCTGCAACAGTTCAGCTGAGAGTGGGGCCTCGTCCCAGTATCTGATTGGTGGAGGGATCTTACCACCTTTCGTTGCTATGTGGTAATCTTCACGGAATATTCTCCAATCTCTGTCTAGCATCTCTGAGAGTGACTTTGATGACCAATGGCGGTCGTCGTATCTCTTCATCTTCTCTTTCACTCGCTGTTTCTCCTCCAGCTCACTGATAGAATGCATACAATGTGACATAAGCAACTACATGGTGCAGCTCACTTACGCTGCCTTTTGCTTCTGTTCCGTTGTCCTGCGTTTTTCTAGCAAATCTTGGTAGAATTTTGATTGTTCCTTTTTCTGTGCACGAATGTCAATCCCAGCGATGTGTCCTCGACCAAAGAACTGTGCCTGGTGGCGATTCTTGTATCTGCATGGTGGGCGGAGTGACTGAATGCCCCATAAACTAGCAGCCTTTATCTTACATTGGGTTGAAGTCGGTGGAAGTATCTTCAGTTGTGTCCCAGTCAAAGACAAACTTACGATCGGCTAGCCTTCTCATTCTCCTGCGTTTCTTTTCCCCACCGAGGTACCTCTCCTGCACTCACTATTATCACTGTCTGCAGAGGTGTGCATCAGTAGCTGGCTTACTCTAATGGCCTCTGCCTCCCTCTCCCTGTCCTTTTGGTCGATGGTGTCCCCCCTCCTTCTCTCTCTCTCCTCAGACTGATAGTCCACTGATCTTCGATGGCTAGAATTCTCAGGTCCTTCCACATATTTCTGTCTTGCTTTTCTTTCTTCTTCCATTTTCTTTCTCTGATTCTCTACTTCTTCTTGTCTCTTTCTCAGTGCCTCTGCCGCGCGTTGTTCCTTGCTCAGGAAGACAGGCTACATGGAGAACTGACCTCACCAACAATCTCCACTCAATATATGACCACTAACAAACCTTTGACTGGGCTTTCTGCTCCTCCTCCTTTTTTGCAATCATCTCCTCTAATGAGAGGGGCTGTCCCAACACCATGGCGATATAAGCCACCATAAAGCATCACCATAATTACATGTTGCTTACCTGTCGTTTTTCATTGCTAGCTCCATCCTCATTATGAGCATCCATAGCTTCTTCGCTGTCATCTCTTGATCTCTCTCTGCTGCGTGATCTCCTCTCTTTGCTGCGAGACCTTCTTGATCGATGCTCCCTTCCTTTGTTCCGAGATCTCTCTCTGCTTCTACTCCTGCTTCGTGAACGTCGACTTCTTTTGCTCTCTCGATGACCATTCTGACTGTGAGACCTCGATCGGCGATCTCTATCACGTGATCTTGATCTTCGGTCTCTCCCTCGTGATCTTATTCTGCGATCTCTACTTCTTGATCTTGATTTGCGATCTCTGCTTCGTGACCTCGACCTACGATCACGACTTCGCGATCTGCTCGATTATAGAAATAATATTATAATAATATACTAATGCACTGCATCACCTCCTCCTGTGAGCCCTATCCCTGGATCTGCTGCGCGATCTCGAGCGTCGGCTTCTTTTGCGAGCCGGGGAGCGCGATCTAGGCATATATGGGAGTACATAATCTAATAATGAAGATACTCGCAACCCGTACCTTGATCGCCTTCTTGGAGAGTCCATACTGCAAACGTTCGGCCAACCAAGGAATTCCAATTAATGCCCAGCTAGTACTGCATGCTTGCTGTGCGCTATTTAGAATGTCACTGTCGCTGGTGGTGTGGGTGCTGTCGTTGAAGTTGGTAGCGATCGAAGCGAGTATTGGCGATAGGAGTGTCGATTTCAGGCGATGCGTATCTCGCTGTGACGGGGAGCGATGTGATTCTGGCTCTGTGCTGGCCGACCCGTGGCTGAGAGCTCTAGGATGGTCTTGTACCGAAAACTGCCGATATGACTGTATGCGATCCGTAACTGATGATGACGTCAAATTCAGCAGGCCTATCAGGCAGTTTTATGGCAAAGTATGTCGTATGGATCATATCATGGAAGAGAAAAACAAATTTTGGGGGCGTGGCTCTCTTCCTCACACAGTGCTAACTGCTGTGTTTCAGACCATATTGGTTACAACATCTGTAGTTACAAAGGGGTGTTCTAGTTACACAGAGAGAATGTTGTATTATGCTTTGAATCACCTGAGAGGTGGCGTGGCTGTCACGTACATGCTATTCCTTTCTTCACCTGCAGTGGCCCTTTGTTAGGTTTTATGGGATCCAAGAGCCAGCCTCTTCTTTCTTCTCTATACTGAATGGTGTCACTGTCACTATTGGTTACCTGAGCTACTCCAGTGCCTCTCCCTCCTCCTACCCTCTATCTCTCGCTGTACGCTGCCAATCCTGGGTTAGTATGTATTAATTTTTAGTAATTTCAGCTGGCACATTACTATGATTTTGTGTGTACAGGCAACGTTGAATGCATGGTTCTGGTCAACAGTGTTTCATGCCAGAGATCTTCCATGGACAGAAAAACTGGACTATTTCAGTGCAGCAGGATTAATAGTTGCAGGGATCGTGGTGCAATTTATGAGGTAAATAATTTTGTAATAGATAACCAAAATAAAATTTAATACAATGTCATATCATTATTTTTCATAGGATAACTGGACCGTCTGCAGTTCTCTGGTATGTGCAAATTTGTGTGTGTGTTGTCTATTGTTCTCAGCTGTTGTGTCTTTTTGCCAGGCACATGGCGTATCTCTCTCTGTGGCTGCTGCTCTTTGTGGCTCACGTCAGTTACCTCTCCTTCTATCGTTTTGACTATGGCTACAATATGGCTGCCTCTGTTGCTGCTGGAACTTTCTACACTGCCATATGGCTCTTATGGTGCTTTAAGGTACAAACAGCTCACACAACACATGGTGCATTAGGCTGTACCATTCCCTCCTTTCTCTAGCATTTTCGTGAGCGGCCGTATGTGTGGAAGTGTGCGCTAGTAGTCATCTGTACATCTTGCTTTCTACTCCTAGAGGTGAGTTCTTGTCAATAATTACTAGTATGAACAAAACATAATAATTATTATTAATTTTTGCAGTTGCTTGATTTTCCTCCGATTCTGTGGATATTTGATGCTCATTCTCTTTGGCACTTGTCTACCGTTCCCCTGCCCCTCTTTTGGTACAGGTATGTGTGTATATGATAAAATTGCTATCAACTCTCAATTTCCGTCAACAACGACCATTAGTATAGGTAATAGTGAGGTTGTATGTTGAATTTGGGTAAAATAGCACTCTGAAATAGGTATTTGGTTCAAAAATTGTACGAGCGATAGCGAGTACAATTTGATGAACCAAATGCCTATTTCAGAGTGCTATTTACCCAAATTCAACATACAACCTCACTATCACAGGCTAATAGTATACATACACAAAGTCAGATAGGTATTTCAACTCAGAATGGTATTTCAAACTCAGGTGCCTATTTCACTTGTAATACTTGTAATTGGTATACAAGATTTGTATACATCAAAGTACAAGTATACTATTATTATAATAATATTGCTGCAGTTTTCTCACTGACGATGCAAATTTTGAAGTGAAAATTCGACTTCGAAAACAAGTGTAACAAAATTTTTTTATAAATTAATTATACAGTTATAAGAATGAAGCAACTGACTACAGATTCTATTTTTTGTAGTGATATTGTTATCAATACATAATTCAAATATCATTACATCCCAAAGAGTTTGTTTGTGTGTTTGAGAGAGATGAGGTTTCTTAATGAATGTCCACCAACAAAATTAATAGCAGAATACATTTATGGAACACAATAGCGTAAACACTACACTGGCCGTTGATCTCCTCTAACAATACTCATGCACACCCACTTGACCAATGATACTAACCTATTGTGAATGGCCGGCCTTAAAACAACAATGTCAACAGTACTGATATAAGGTAACGATGTCTCTTGTACACTGGGGTAAGATAGTGTGGCTGGCATGGCCTGGGTGGCCTGGGTGGGTATGGTACAGTTTATAAACATTCATTACCACTCATTGACAGTGTGTGTGCTGCAGCTCAACATTTAGTACACAGTGTGTGCATAAGAATGTAAACAAGATACGATATCAGCTTATTATTAGCTTGGTCTCTTAACGTTTCGTTCGAAGAATCCTGGGTTGGTGATATTTCCTGGGGGTACATAGTTGGCCACTACATACGTACTTCTCCCCTTGACTGCCTTGCCAGCTCCCATGTGTGTCGTGCTAGCCCACACCATCTGTGTAAAGTGTCCCGTGTTGCCAGCAAATCCGGGATGACTGTAGTTGTAGTTTTTGTTTTCATCATACCACTGTGCTGCTGCCTCTTCTGCGCTCAGCTCAGCGCCCGACTTGTAGGCGAGGTTCTGTCCCATTCCCTCGTGGCCTCCGTGCTGCAGCGTGCCGGAGCGCGCCAAGTGATCGGCCCACTCTTGCGCCTTCTTGGCCGCTTCTGATGACCACTTGAGCTTGGGGCTTCCATGTTTGGCTCTGTACTTGTTGTGCGCCTCCAGCAAAGCTCGCCCGAAGGGATCCATTCCACCTGTGACGAAAATCAGCACTCATCCGGCACTAATAATACGAACCATGCATAGATCGACACGATCAAGTGAGCAGACTTACTTGACTTGCCGCTGCAGCCACCCATGCTTTACTTAGATCTCCTATGTATACATGTACAATACTGCTTTTGAACGCCCAGCTTGCATATAAATACATACATGCATGCGCTGCATACACGTTGAAAGCATTACGTCATGATGAACTCATCACATGCACACTAATAGTTTTCATGTACACACGTGTCACCAATGTTGCACACCAAAATATATAATTGAATTTGAAGGGGGCACACAGTAGTATATAGAGACATGCAGGGTGAGGGTACATTTCCATTCAGAGTAGGTGTATTGGTGGGGTGGTTCGAGTAGGTAGTCTAGTACTAGTGTTTGACAAAACAGTCATAGAATCGAGGGAAGAAGGTATTGACAATGTTCTCTTCCTTAGGGCACATGATCCTAGCATAGAACTCCATGGCATAGCAGAAGACCATTGCAGAGACACCAAAATGGAGGCCCCAGTGAACCATGTAGTTCCAAGCCATGCTCGTCGATGACGGCTTCAGGATAAACAAAATCACTGGATATGAGAGAGAATAATTGAAGACCGTTATCTCAGTGCTTCATCGAGGTACACACCTCCAAAGACTCCAAACATGAGCAGCAGGATAGGGAGAACAAATCTCATTGGAGCCCACAGAACATACTCATGGAAAACGGCAGAAATGACTATGGTTGGGAAGAAGGCCAGCTTGTTGTAGGCACTACTGTTAAACAGCTAAAATGCACACAGAGGAGAACAGAGATCACACATGGTTACAGTCAACAAATATTAGACAACGTACAGCCTTGAGATCTTGGTAGATGTATGCCTTTATCCAGTCGTGTACAAGCAAGTTCCACTTGCGATAGAATTGGGAAAAAGAGGTGCACGTCCACCAATCCTATGCAACAGATAGACAAAAATCAGCATCAGAGCTAACAGACTATCAACCGTACAGAATAAAACTCTCTGTCTGCAAAACGAAGGAGTTCACCAAATAGGTTGTTCCAGCAGTGCAGGAATAGGTAACCAGCCATGAACTGCATTACCAAACCCCAAAGCATACAAGTTAGAAACGTCTTAGCCAACACCTTCGCACTGCAAGGAGAGGGAGAGTGAGAGAACATGAAGGTGTCGCCACAATTCTCACTCACTTTGAAGGGAATTTTGCTCCAAATATCTCCTTGCCAACGATAGTGATAAAAGTGACTGAAATGCAACACTGTACGACAAACACTGATGATCATAAAGATAAAGAATAATAAAGTAACTGACCTTCATTAAATGAGATAGAAGACGTAATTTCCGCACACGCTCAATTCTAAAATTAAGACCATACTACTATTGTTATATATTCTTGCACAGAGCATGTGTACATACCTCGGGTACTGGTCCCTGTAGAGCAGTGTTGGGGCAAACAGGAAGTAGAAGTACTGAGAGAATGTTCCCACAGTTGGTAGCATTTGTCCGCCATACCACACAGCTGGACCACCCTCATCGTCCTTGTGCCACGGATACAGAACCTTGTAGGCATTCTCACGAACAAATGAATAGCTCTTCATTGTAAACCGAAGCTGTGAGACAACACCAGCAACAATTAACACTTGTTAATGATGGGGGCTGACCTCTGACCTGCTCTACGGAGAGCACGAGAGCTGGCACTGGAGGCAGATTGAAGTTGACAATGGCACTAACAACAGCAGCATGGGCGACAACATTGTACACCACCATTAGCACAATGCAGGAGATGTCAGCTAAACGGCCAAGTCGCATCCGAGAAATCTCCCACAACTAAAGCACTACACAGTTAACGAGGCCCACCAGAGGCAATGCTGAATACCCACCTTAAAGGAAGGATAGATGGCAAAGGCTGCCAGCTGGAGGGGGATCCATATCACTAATGCAGTGACCTGCTGCTCTGCAGGTCCAAATCCAGACACATAATAGGCCACATCTGGCCTGTAAGTTAAGTACAGCACGTTAGGCAGGGTAGTGCTAACCTAGTGGATGCAAAGTACCTTCCATTGTCCAGGGTATCTTTGAGGAGGGAGTAGAATATCCCAGTCACTATCATGATGATGAAGGCGTGATAAAGAGACTGAACGTTGAGGTCGGTACGAGAGAGCTCACTGCATACAAGACCAGAGCAGCAGTCAACACTGGCTAAGCTAAAAGATGCTGGCTATTATATGCATACGTCAGGATTGAATCTTTGTGGCGGAATATCCTCTTCCTTGGACTGCCCTTGCTTCTGCACACAAAAAATCACACCACATGTGCATTTATATCATAATAGTCTCTACGGTCTGCAGGGACGTTACTTTTCTGTTTCTGACATATATCCTGATCCGTTGCCGTTGCCATTGTTTATACTGCTCACTGTGTCCTGATCTCGCTCTTGAGGTGGAGGCCGCGTGCGCCGCCTGGCGCCCTCACCTTCACTCGGCTGCTGGTCATATCGCCCAGCTGATTTACCCTGGGAAAGTATGTATTACGTGAAGCGCTACATGTTTATTCAAATCTGCAGCAGTATACCTTCAGCCCTCTCGGTGGCATGGCTGCTTGGTGCGCTTCATATGAGGTACCGGTATGAGAATCTAATTTCGATTTGCTATCGTGCCAAAGTGAGCATGCGCAGTAGCTTGACGTTTGCGGTTTTCATAATAATAATACGGCACAAAATTAATTTGAATAGTGCTAATCAATTTCTGTGAGCATACTATATGAATGGTTTGAGCTGGTCTAGCCTAGGTAGTTGAATTGTTGATCTGCTGCCAATAACAGTCAAACATTCTGGGCTTGAAGAAGTTGTACACTGTTAGCTGCACCAATGCAAGAACAAGGAGTGAACCAGCAGCCACACACAAACATACACGTAGCTACATACTGAAAATTAAGCCCCTAAACATAAAAACAATGTTACACATGTACCTTCTGTGGGCAATAGATTCTGGCAGCATACTCAACCTGATAATAAAACAATAGATTAGCTCCCCCAACGCTCAGAGATAGCAAGACAAAGAAGTTGGAGAGTCGGCGAATGTTTAGAGGCTTCATGACATAAAAAATAGCTGTAGGGAGAAAACACATAATACATGGTGAAGGTATGTGAAAGAGAAGCATACCTCCTAATCCAGCAAATTCTATCATCAACATGGGACTGGCAAAACCAAGGGCAATGGACAGAAGATACTCATGAATGAGAGAAGACACAAATGTAGTTACAAATACAGCCAGCACTCCATTACTGAATAGCTGAATGGGTGAATGGGAGAGAGGGGGATTGAGAGAGAGAGAGAGAGAGAGAGAGAGAGAGAGAGAGAGAGAGAGAGAGAGAGAGAGAGAAAGAGAGAGAGAGAGAGAGAGAGAGAGAGAGAGCACAAGAGACACGTCGATTGATAATAATATTATTATAATAATCACATTAATTTTGAGTATTTAGCTTACCGTTTTGAAGTCATGGTAGATGTAGGATCTTATCCAGTCATGTATGAGAGTGTTCCACTTACGGTAGTAAGAGGAGAAAGAAGTACATGTCCACCAGTCCTGGAGTGTGGTATGCATGGTTGGAATGTGTGCATGTAAGTATGTGTGTGTGGAGGGGGGGGGGGGGGAGTAGATATCTTATAATATTATAGTCCATGTAGTGCATGTGGCGCATGCTAACCTGATAGAAATCTCTGTCAGCAAAACGAGTCAGTTCAGAGACCAAATTGAGGTAGCTGTGCAGTACACACGTGTGAATGAGGATGAGCATAAAGAAGGCGAAGAGCAGGCAAGAGAGGTAGCAGTTGAGCAGCTCTTGAGAACTAAGATGACAACAGCACTGAACACTATCATGCTTCAATGTATAGACACAATCCTATAGTATACCTGAAGGCTTTGGGGAAGGTGAAGTCACGATATACAACAGACATGTACCAGATGGTGGTCAGAAACTACACCCCCACAACGGAAGAGCAAACAAGTTACGGAAAAGCACTAGCACTGTGTGCTGTACTTACCTGTAAGAAATATACGGACACAAATCGCCATCGAATAGACCCCTGGTTCCTGTGAAATGGAGAGGGATACATGTACACAGCATCGATTATGTGACGAGTGCAGCAGCAAAGGCACCTGGGATAGTAATCTCGATAAAGCATCGTTGGAGCAATAAGAAAGTAGAGATACTGAGAGAAAGAGCCAGGTTTAGGGTGCATTTGACCAGCATACCAGTGGGCAGGGCCTGAATCATCATCCTTGCTCCATGGATAAATAACTTTATAAGCATTCTCACGAATAAATGAATAGCTCTTCATACTGAGGCGCAGCTAAAGGGAACATAATAATTATGATGGCATTACCATGGCAACATACCTGTTCTATGGAAGCAATAACGGTAAGCAGTGGTGGAAGGGGAAGAACAAATATCGTCCAGCATACAATACTGGCGGAGAGAAGCACTAGCAGGGAGTAGCTGAGCACAAAGGTAGCACTGACAAGCCAGCGAAGAGCTGGAGCAGCCACTAAACAATAAACACATCGCCAAGCCTGCAATGTAACTTCAGTAAATTGTAGTGCATGCTACATAATCAGAGGTGCTACTTTCAGCGCTTAGGAGGCTCAAGAACTAACTATGAAAATCGTACTCCATTGAATTTGCTCCTTATAAATAACGCTGTGTCTACAGTGCTGGTACCGGCACCGCAATTTAAGCGTTATAGTGCCGGAAAATCCATATAAAATACTGTACTCTTACGTAGCCCTAGTCCCCGCCCCCTCCTGCATATGGCAATATAAATTTGTACATAAATTTGCCGGCACTCTAGACACTGCGTATAAATAAATCGTTAGCTATAACAAACCAAGAAAGCTGGGTAGACAGCAAAGGTAGATAAAATCAGGCCACACTCAAGGACAAGGAAAGTGGAAAACTGTTCCCATGTCCCCAGACCTTTGAATAGCATGCCTGTGTCGAAATACAACCTGCATGTACAATTATGAGATAATACAGCCAGCCAGGACTAGCTACTGTGCTGTGGGATACCTTCCTGCCTTGTAAGAGTCCCTTATTAAGACATAGAGGTTGAAGATGAGCACTTGGATCATCGCCACATCGTAGATAGCCTGAAAATGATAATCTGTGGCAACTAGTTGACTAGTTTGAGGGGGGGGGGAGATGCATGAATGGTGTGACGCACTGACTAATCGAGCTCACTTAGTCAGAGATTCTTGTTGTTTGAAGACACGAACGGCTCTGTAGCAGAATGAAACCCCACATAGATATACTATAGTCTAGAAGAATCACTGATACTTTACTATCAATGGCCGTACCTGCGCTTGTACTTCATCATCGCTCGACAGTATCTCCAAATGGTATGGTAAAGTATCGTTGGATATCGATCTACTAATTAAGGTTGGCTGAGCATTTATATTGATATTCAAGTCATGCATGCTTTCATTCTTTCGTCAATGCACTATTTAATATTGTACTTGCTGCACAGGTTAACTATTCTCGCATAAACTTCGTGCAAAAGTGAATTCAGTGCAACCAATTATAGCTGCATCATCAGCAGCTAGCATGTGGTCAGTTGCTATAGTATATAAACATAAGAGTTCCTTATTTTTGTTATAATATGACATTGATTCATTATTATTACAGTTTCTTTAATAATAGTAATTAATTTTTATTATTGGATAAAAATAGTGTCAATAGAAATTGTACATTGAACTTAATAATAAAAATTTAATTAATAATAAATAACATTGTAGAAATTGCATGCTGGATGATAAATGATCGATAATTTTGTATATGCACTGGCCATGGCTGGTGTTATGTTTGTGGCTGCACTTGCAAGAGAGTCTGTTCCAGTCGACCCAATACCTGCACCATCAAACACAAGTGAACAAAAACTTAATTAATTTTATTATGCCCAGAGCCAATTCTATACAGCACATGCACGCTACTAAAATTAAATATTCACAGGATTGTACACCAATTGCAATCAAGTTGTATATTATAATATAAAATTTAATGCTCTAAATACTTTATCAAGTGAAACATGACTTTTGATAGAGCACACTAGCTACAGCTACCATAGCTACTCTTCATATATTATTTGCACATGAACTCACTGTCAGTGAAGAGGGTCTCGTGTTGATTATGCTCCACACAGCTCTCCACCATGCAGTTGCCATAGCGATCGCCACACCTCCTCATGACACACCCACTCAGCTCCCATCAGCTCGTCCACATCGCCACAATCATCAATGTACGAGATCTGATAAAATTAATGTACATGAGCCAGACATAATGACGTACACCTCAAGTACTCTACCATTACAAGATCTATAGTTATTATAATACAAGTGAAACTAGAGAGAAAAATAACATGCTCCTATATCTTAATTTCACAGGGTTGCATACAGAAGGGGGGGGGGTGCACTGGGATACAGCACAAATTTTAATAATATTAAGCAAGTAGACATCGTTTGTAATCACAGCATTATTCACAGTATATTTACTAGTATACACACACCACAACAGTGCTAGTATGGAGGCTGGTCTGATCACTGCTGGGAAGAGAGCGAGCTATACCAAAGTCACCAAGCATGCCACGCCACTCCACCGTCAGCAGTATGTTGGCACTGCACAATAAAGAATATTAAGTCAAATACATACATGCACGTACAAGTCATACATGTATGAATACTAAGACAGGACTTAATTTTTACACTCCAATTAATTACATGTAACTATCAAGGCAAGGATGTTCGTCCATGACTCCCTGATGAGGCTATTCTACTATCAGCTACAGAAAATTCATCCAATAACTTGCCTAAGTTGCCACAGGTACATGATAAACAGTGTGCACAGTATCCTAAAACACTCCCTAAACATCTTTGCAGGTCAGTTGTCTAGGAAAGTTAGGGAATGGCACCTGTCTCTGTCACTGTATAAACTGACAGCCTTTGTGACTTGTAGTATAACTGAATTAAGCACTTGAGAGCCACTGCCTATTTATCCTTTCAACTGGACTGCAGAGCACAGTATACCACACATGTGCATCCCTCACCTCAAGAACTCTGTGTAGTCTAGTAATTCCCAGCATACCTTGTGTTAAGCTACACCCAGTTACACCTCCTTCACACACATGGTGGCCACAAGTACTGAATATCATTAACACACTCACACAGAAACTTCAAGCCATACCCAGTCACAGGGAATGAAGTATGTACTACATCAGGAGTACATTAGTACTGTACTCCTGACTACATACACCTAGCTAACTACAGTATACATGTGTATGCATGACATTGTATACATGCTCAAGAGTACACACAATGTCGTAATCAACTGCATGAACACTCCTCTATAGACTATTTCAGATCATATACATACATGCATTACAGTTAGTAATCATAATGATACTAGTTTAACTTGCACATGATTTTTACACTGTGCATAGCAGCTCCACTATGACTATGGATGCTCACTCGAGAATGGTACTTTATTGCATTAGATCTCGTTTACCATAATGATTGTGGTCATGGATCAAGGGACGGATAAGTAAAAATATATTTTTTTATTCATGGCCAAAACAAGAGTTACTTGGATACTGTGGAACCCTGGCTGGTTTAGAAATGAGAAACGAGGAGACCTCCTCTAATTAAGATACCATGCACGTACACAGCTAAAGAGTACACCAGTTAGCAGGGCAACAACATATATATATAGCTGATACACTCACATGGCAATGTCCATTCACAGTACAAGACTATATATTGCATACTCTTGGTGTAATATCTGCAAATTTACTTCTAATTACAACTGAAATAATGCAAAGGGTACCTAAATTATTATAGGGTGGTGCTCGTAAAATAATAAAATGAAGATTGGTACAAGACAAAGTTGGGAATTTGAATAGCTAGGTCAGAGGAGTAACATCTTAGCTAATTAACAGGGACACACCACCACAAATTACACATGGTAGTATATTATGCACTCCATTGTACCCTATACACATGTGCTGTGTGTGTGCATGCAATAATACTCATTGTATTCACAGTATGCATAGCTTCCTCCAAACCACCAGTGCCTCATCCCTCCATACCCAGAGACACAGGGGTTGACCCCAACCAGTCTTAATTAACAATAAAAATGTTCCTGTTATTCTATAATGTGCATAGCTGTAGCTGTTTCTATAGACAAGTGTACCTAGCTACTTTCATCATACATGAGGGGCTATATCTCACTATCACTCATTCCAGTAGTCCATAATAATTTATTTGCCTATGAAAACTGTGGGTAAGTGCAGATGTGCACCTCTGTACCATGACCAGCCATAAGGGTATTGGGTACCCTTTTTCTTTGATATGCAAATAACCATGGTCACAGACAACCAATTGTGAGGCCCTATGAATAGCAGCACCAGTAGCTAAACAATTAAAGCCTTCTGAAATGCTCTAGATGTCTACTACTGTACTCGCTCTAATTATTCGAACATTCTAATAGCCCGAACGGCAAGTTTAAGTAATTTATTTCCTTCCTAATTCGTCGAGCATCCTGAATTTCAAGTTTTCTCATCCGCTCTAAATCAACCGAACGGCCACATGGTACGGCATGGCAGGAGCTCAAGACAACTCTTCCACGTTCATCGAAGAGTGTGGCTACCACATCTTGGACAGCATATAAGAGCAGAAAGGTAACACAGACACAGACGGCGATCATTTGTGATCGCTCCTGAGAGCACAGCGATACTGAGAACTCTAGAGCTGACAACGATAAACCTATACTGAGTTGGACATCGACTGCTGTTTCTTCGTCGCTATAATAGTGCTTTCTCCATTTGCACCGGATCCGTTCTATTTACACTGGAACAAACCATTGCCCGAATTTATTTACTTTCTATTTAACACCGAACAGCAATATTAATAATTTTTGGCCGTTTGGATAATTAGAGCGAGTACGGTATATCATCATAAAATCTTCTGAAATAATTAGTGGTAGCAGTACCTTACTAAAATCGCAAGTACATGTACATACTGCAGACCTTATGATAAATTTTTTGTATGGCCAGTCAAAATGTCTGATCAAAATGAAATTTGACCGGGCATTTACACCAAACGTCCAGACACCAATGTATATTCTTAATAATTTTTTCTTCCAACTATAATATATCAATGCTGTAGATAGCAGCACCATGCAGAACTAGACGATCTAAATTAAGGACAAAGCTTACCCTCTGCTCAATAATGCTGAGCTGGAGCACATCTGTCATGGTATAATCATGGAGATGGTGAACCAGTGCCTTCCAATTGTGAATAGCACCACTGTCCAGAGACACACACAAACTGGTGAATACAGGCATAGGAAGATCAAGTAAATACGGAGCTGTAGATGAAATTTTAAATGAATAATTATCATGAAAGTCGTACAGCATCGAATATAATTTTATCAGCGAAAGGGGGTAGATCTACACCATCGCAATAGAGTCTTGCCCTCCCTCCCCGGGAAATTTTCTAAGGCCTGGACGGCAGTCTCAGGATGGCTAACGTTTATAGAGATTAGCACACTTGTGTACACACCTGCTTCAACAATCAGCATAGTTGTACACGTATGTAGTAAGTAGCACCATGCAGAACTAGACAATCAAAACTAACGACAAAGCTTACCCTCTGCTCAACAACGCCGAGCTGGCGCACGTCTGTCATGGTGTAATCGTGGAGATGGTGACCAGTGCCTTCCAATTGTGAACAGCACCACTGTCCAGAGACACACACAGACTGGTGAATACAGGCATAGGAAGATCAAGTAAATACGGAGCTGTAGATGAATTTTAAAAGATCACACTGAATTAATTATTAATTATCATGTAAGTCGTACAGCATCGAATATTCATCAGCGAAACCATGCGCATACTATGTAGTCTGTACACATAAATACTTCAAAATTGCTGGCTACGTACGTACCTCCTTAATTCCTTTCGCCTCCAGCTCATGATCAACAATTTGTGGGATTAATCGGCAAGAGTGAAAACATGGTAAGCCTTCCCGCTTTCTCTTTCTCAGTCTAGAATAGCATCGCGGCCAGGCACAGCTCAAAGTGGGGCGTGGGGAATTGTAGACGAGTGGCTCGCCTGCGCATGCGCTAATTATTATTCGCGCGCTAGGAATTGGAAGGAGGGCAACTGTACAGGAAATTTCAGGTTCGTTGTCAGCCCGCCCTTCAGTTACGACTTGCGCATGCGTGAATCTGTATGATCTTATCTGCTGTTTGGTTCAAGCGGTAAAAATGGCCAATCACCAAGCTCAGGTGAATTGCGTTGGCTCACAGGCTTTCGTGACAGTGAACAACGGTTCTAGTGGTGGAGATCGAGTGAGGCAACCCCCTACCATTAGGCATGTCACCGTGACACCGCTCGTACCGGCTCCTACAGCCCGAGTCACTTCAAGTCCAATTACTTTACGCAAATTATTGATTAAAGCTGTCCACAAGGGAGAAAAAGAAAAGAAAGACTCTGGTAAAATCTTTACTCTGAGGAATATTAATCCCGCGTGCGTGTCTAAACTGGAAGATTTGAAATCTCTAATTAAAGCCCAGCTTTCTGATGACCTCGTGGACCGATTCGATGTTGGATATGTCCAGAACAACAAAGTTGTTAGTCTAAGAAGTAAGGAGGATATCAGAGACTTGATGGGAAGTGTACAAAAGGGAGAAAACATTCTTTTGTGGTGTGATGGTTTACAAAAGGAAAAGAGTTCTACGCGTAAACGCAAAGGCAAGTCATCATCATCAGCAATAATTGACAGCTCTGACTCAGATGATGATCCTCCTACCAAGCGTAAAAAAGAAAGGGATGATAAAGTCCAGCGACGTATTGAGGAGTTGAAGGAGAAACATGGAGAGTCAACATACACGTCTATGCAGTACCGTATATGGGCAGAGTTGTTAAGTGGGGGAGTTTATAGCAGCACCTCTGAAGCACCCACACACTCAACCATGTTTATGAGAGCAGGAACTGGAGGAGCACAGAAAAGGAAAAGCCATGGTGCACCTAATGCTCAGACTACCTCGATTTCAAGCACTGTTGGGACTAGTCCTGCAAAGCTAATAGAGAACAGATCCAAATGTTACAAGCAGTTGGCGGATCTTAACAGTCTTAAGCAATCGGGCTTATTGTCAGACTCCGAGTATGCCTCCGAGCGTGAAGCAATTATGAGTACACTGAAGAAATTAAATTAATACACAGTGACATGAACAATGATTGTGTTGTAATTACTATTGTCATTGTTATAAATATCCACAATTTATGATGTGACCATAGCAGTCCTCTGGGGTGACCATTCCAAATGCTAACGTCAGATATGCTCGTGGGTCCTCACACACTTGAAAGAGGTCATGATTTTGTTTTAGTAGACTCTTCACTTGACTAAAGACACCCTCTGCTGGGTTTAAGTCAGGTGAGTAGGGCGGTAGGAAGCACACTTTCGCTCCAGCCTGTCTCTCAATTAAATCCACGACGTCCTGGACGTGGTGAATGCTGGCGTTGTCCATAATCACAACAGAGTGTGAGTTCATGTAGTTAAAAGGCTTCAAAACTGGTAAGAGGCAGTTCCTCACAAAATCAGCAAATTTCTCACCATTGACGGTTCCCTCAGTGACATAAACATCATGAATTCCATCCAATGACATCACTGGTATTGCTGAGTATCGTTTACCACGAACTAACAGGCGATGATCGCAGACTGGAATTCCGCGCAAGCTGTAGCCGTACTTGCGCAGAGTGTTTCTCCGATCACAACCTGTCTCGTCTAGCCAGACCAACATTTGTGGATCATAGATGGAGATATCGGCCATAAAGCGTGATCTCAAGGCGTCTGAACGCTGAATAGCCACGCTTCGCATGACTTGACGAGAACAACCCATAGATCTTAGAGTCCTGCATATCGTTGCCGTGCTTACGCGAGCTCCAAACAGACTCTCGAGCTTTAATTTGTTGAATCTCATAGAGGTATATACCGTGATTTTCAAGTATTAGATGGAGTAATGTCAGCTGCTCAAGATCTCCTAGCATCTTTGTCGGTCCATACTTTCTCTGCTGAGGCTCAACATCACCAGTCTGCCGAAACAGGGCAATATAACGCCAAACAGTTCTCTCACAAACACACACAAT
Organism: Cliona cf. orientalis; assembly: GCA_963930775.1. Taxonomy (NCBI): domain Eukaryota; kingdom Metazoa; phylum Porifera; class Demospongiae; order Clionaida; family Clionaidae; genus Cliona; species Cliona cf. orientalis. The sequence goes on along the minus strand of OZ005699.1, from coordinate 8,891 downwards.
GGACGCTATTTCAGCCACCGGGCGGTTTTGGGTCAGGTAGATCCAAACAATCCGCCATCTAAGATCGATCGAGTACGGAATTGGCATGTTCCTGCTTTCCCGCGAGTGCGTTTGAAAAAGTAGCTTTGCGCATGCGTAAAATGAACCTGACTACGAACTTGAAATTTCCTGTAGGTCACCAATCCATACATGTAACTGGAATTCGATACGCGAGTACAGGTATTGCAACACTGGGCTCGGGTGGCCGTGGACTGGGAATGAGGTTCTAGTATGTACGCGAAGCACACAACGTCGATGACACTGATGCGCAAATGATTTTAATAGCGCTCATAGGCATTGCGCGTTGACAATAATAATTAGCGTATGCGCGCATGTATAGCAATGATCTGCGTGCGCTCGCGAAGAAATTCGATGTAAAATGTCTACGGCCTAAGAGATGGACGTGATCGACCTACACCTAATGTTATGGAACGAAGAGTTTGAAACTTACAATGTAAGTCACTCGGGGCTGTACTATATATATACATCCGCGATCACGCGCAAAGAGCCCTGCCACGAGCATCAACTTAGCGTTTATATTATGATCTTGGTGTAGCTAGATGCCAAACGCTCTACCATCATTAGAAACGCCTGAGGGGGGGGGGGGGGGGGTATATTTATGAAAGCGCCTGGCCCTGTACGTAGCTACTCTATCAACAATAATATTATTATGCTAAATGTATCCTATCATTAGAAAAGCATTTACTAGACTGAGTATTACAATTTTCTTTTGAGTTTTTGTTCATCCTAATGTCATACATACTATTTGCAGGTCGATTTTGAATGCAATTGCATGGTGATGTGACCAGACGATGATACATCTATGGGAAGGTGAGGGTGATTATTAGCTAAGTATATAATAGCTAAAAGTGACTGTGGCTAGCCTCGTCCCCAGACCCTGTCACCTTTTCATTGTTATACACACAAAAAATGGGAGGACCTTGGATCACACGAGAAGTATCACATAATGCCATTGATTATAATTCTCCATTTTTTACACTCTAACAAGCCATTGGCTGAATTTACTGAACGACGATATTATTAGTAATTATTGTATGAAGCCATATAACATCAAAGGCACCGCCCGTGCTTTATATCCGGTATACGTAGAGCGTGCTCAATATGGCCAATATTGCACGGACATTATTGGCCATAAAGCACGCTAGCGGGCTTTAATTAGAAATTTAAGTTTTTGAAAGTCTAAAAGCACATGAAGAAGCAAGTATTCGCCTTGATACTGTTCAGACTAGCTTCTAGACGGAACGGTTGTCACAAAGAAGCTTTCAAATTGTCAAAGGTCAGTATTTTTTGTGTTAGATAGCCTTGACTAAGATTTAGCTACTAGAGCTAGCTACCTACAAACTGTCCAAGTCAGAGAGCATTGATCTGCGTACGTATGCCTTGCTACTTTTGAAAATAAAGCTTTGTTTGACCGTTTTTCACAAAAATAAATTTTAAAAAGTGACGGATCAACGGGTGTACAAGCGGCCCTGTATGTAAACTTACCAGTAGGCTGTCATGGCGGTCCACATCAGAGTGTCATACAATAAGCCAGTTAATGCGTGGGCTTGGTCGTGCAGTACACGATTTACAGCACTCGAGGAGTGGTCTCGTGCTGTAAATCGCGTACTGCACTCCGCGCACGCATTAACTATAACTTATTTTTGGGTGTTCAGATAATTAGAGCAAGTACAATACCTTCAAATTTTACTAGGATACTGTGGGGATGAACCCTCACGTTAATTTTATCATTGTAAGGGGAGAAGTTATATTAAGCTACATGAACTAGCATACAAAAGCGCTGCCAGCTACATAGCCATACATTCAAACAGTATGATGGTAATTGTGTATTATACATGTGATGTTGCATGCCTATCAGCAATTCGTACTCAGTGCTTAATTCATGTAGGCCATAATATGGTCACACACACAACTATGTATAGATGCTCGTGGCTGATGTACATGTATCCACCGACTGAAATGTGGTAAAGTCCTATGGGAACAATCAGAATGCTATTTCAACCAAGTGTAGGTAGCCGCGATACTCTATATCTTCCTACTTGGAGGCAAGAGAGAGGATAGTTTTGGGAATATCTTCACTTGTGTCACAGGGCAGAGAAAGCGAGCTGGAGAGAGTAGCAAGAACTAAGAAGAGAAAAAAAATTCATTTTTCTTATTGATTTGTAATGTCACCCTTTTTTATTTTCTAACTTTTGTAGCATATACACATGTTAGAAGTGTGGTCATAGATAGCTATAGCTGCCTAGATTCTGTGTTTAAAGTGGTTATTCTGTTTTTATGTAGGATCTGCAGTGCTGGACGTGAAGTGGGGATCTACGTGCGCTTCCGTGAATACACAATGGAAATGGTGCTGTGCATGAGTGTGTGTGCATGTGCGAACGCTGAGCCTATATAGTGTACAGCAGTGCTTGATTTTTTTTACACGACATACGTTGTTTTTTTGTTTTCTTCTCTTACAGTGCTGATTGGTGGACTCTAGGATCTGGAGCTAGGGAGGCTGTGACGGACGAGGACCGTTGGTTTGTGTGTGTGTGTGTGTGTGTGTGGTAGGTGAGCATGTAGCAAGGGTGTACGTTGGGGGCTCTGCCCCAGGTTGAGTACACCCTTGATTAGTGTGTGCATGTGAGTGTAGAGTGTGAAGTGTGTGCGTGCACAGTGGCTGTTGTGTGTGCGTGTGTGTGAGTGTGCATTCTTCAATATTTTGCTGTAGTATGGCATGCAGATTGTTCCAGGAGCTGGGAGGCTGTGATGACTGACTGATGGCTGACCGGCGGGGGCCTGAGGAAAACCATTGCAGTGGTAATGTTGATTGTGTGTGTATGCATGTGTGTAGTAGGTGAGCTTGTAGCAAGGGTGTACGTTGGGGGCTCTGCCCCTGGTTCAGTACACCCTTGATTAGTGCATGTGTATGCACATGAATGTAGCTTGATAAGTGCATGCGTGCATACATGTGAGTGTAGAGGAGTGTGGAGAGTGTGTGCACAGCAGCAGTGGCTGTTGTGTATTTTAATATTTTGCTCTAGTATGGTATGCAGGGTTGTTCCAGGCAAGAATCTGCACAAGGAGCGATACATAGGTGAGACGTAGTTGTAGTGTAGTGACCACACTCATCTTTTTATTCATTGTTATAGTTGTTATCTTTTTCATATCTTGTGATTTCTCACTTCTTCATTCATTATTCATATTTGGTCTTCATATTTTATTCAATGTTTGTACTGCTAATAATTATATTATTATTGTATGCTATTTTAATGACTTTCAATTGTGTGCGTGCGCATGCAATAATCACGCTAGTAATCGCGTATCGGATCGTGCGCTCCGCAATGTAATTTGAGTCCGAGTCCGCTTCAATATTCACAAACTTGAGTTTGGACTTATGGGAACAAGAATGGATGATGTTGGCCAGTACTGGACTGGGTACGCGCACGCGCGAGTTGGATCACGTGCGCGATATACATAGCACTACATTTAGTCACATGATCACGATCATGGCCATAGAGTAGGTCGCTGATGCGGCGATGAAGACGCTTAGCTACGAAGATATCTCCGTTGCACAAAGCGAATAACGTCGATTTTAAGCCATACTGCCCGGGGGCAAGAAGAGCTGTTCAACGGGGCGGGAGATATTCAGGTAAATACCCCTCCATGATCGGTACATTTATAACACGTCGTGATATTCTAGCTTAGTAGTATGACAGATCGACTTGCCCCCGTGATATTTATTAGTTAGGCATATGAGTATTATATAAGGCCTGGAGAAACAGTCGTCCAGGCTGATCTTCACCGCCGCCTTTGGCGATTTAGTCTTCAGAAGAGCCATTACACATGACGTCACCAGGAGGCAACTAATAGTTGGGCGTGGTTATAAATTAGTTTGCGGTTAGAGAAATGGTTTTTTTGTCTATAATATTTCTTGCTTCTTAATAATAGCAAAGGATACACAATAGCCAGAAGTATATATTACGAAATGCTAAACTAAGGCTAATCGAGTGTGCACCCTGGTACATAAATACAGTGACAGAAAGGAATATATAAAAACAGGTATAGCTAAACATAATAGTTTAAGAGTCAAGTTGGGCTGCTTTTAAGAGCCAGCTTAAATGACTGGAGACTTGGGGTAAGTACTAGGTCCTCCTCTAGCGAGTTCCAAGCTCTGATGCTACTGGGGACAAATGAATTATAATAATAGTTAGTTCGTGCAAAGGGACAGTGCAGAGTTTAATTGTGCCCTGGCCAGTCTGCTTGAATGTGCCAATTGGATTTGTAGAATATCATCGGGAAAGTCACACAATCCATGAAGAATCTTATAAACTTGCACAAGCTTCAAGTGTAGTCTCCTCTCGCTCAGCATGGGGACATTTACCAGCCTAGTTAGCTCCTCATAGCCTGCATCCCAGCGATGAGAAACGAGTTTCAAGGCAAATTTCTGGACTGACTCGAGCTTGTTGACATCGTTCTGGGTGTATGGATCCCAGAGCTGACAAGCGTACTCCAAGTGGGGCCGAACAAGGCTCAAGTAAAGCTGCTTCACCGTCGAGGGAGGGGAGTGGTTATAAAATTGTCTGTAAATCAATCCAAGAATTTGTTTAGCTTTGTTGCAAATGCCCGAGATGTGTTCAGACCACGTCAATGGTTGGTTTACTTCATGATACAACTTTCTTGTCCATATCACGTTATCTTCTAGACACAAAACTAGCAAAGATACAGCTAAAATCATGAGTCTGAATGGGTGTCCCAGTCATTAGACAACCTGAGTCGGCGTGGTCCGCGATCGGTGCCATTGTGCGCTCGGTATGCGCGCCGCCACTGAGTCGCGACTCAAATCACCGCTTCAGGATTCACAAACTTGAGTTTGGAATTATAGGAACGAGATTGGATGATGTTGGCCAGTATTGGACTCGGCGTGGTCCGCGATCGGTGATGCTCGAAGAAGTAATGATCGCGTATGTATAATATGTGATTGTGCGCTCGGTATACGCATGCGCGCCGCCACTACTTCGCGACTCAAACCAGGTCCAAACCAGTCCAAACAAGTAATTAAGTTTTGTATAGATTTGAACAATTCAAGGTGTGGAAACCAATTACAGCCAGTCAAAACATACAATTAGCCCTTGACTGGATGATTCAGAGAGAGGAGTATTTAAAGAGCAGCAAAAGCCAGCATTGTCATTCAACTAAACTAACTGTTCATCCTTCATCTCAGCTGTACTGTGTCTTCATCTCTGCCAACTGTTGCTAGCGCTCTTCAATTGGAAGGATCTACTGCATTGTTGGGATCTTGGCTGTACTGTGTCTTCATCGTTCATCTCGGCTGTACTGTGTCTTCATCGTTCATCTCGGCTGTACTGTGTCTTCATCCTTCATCTCAGCTGTACTGTGTCTTCATCCTTCATCTCAGCTGTACTGTGTCTTCATCTCTGCCAACTGTTGCTAGCGCTCTTCAATTGGAAGGATCTACTGCATTGTTGGGATCTTGGCTGTACTGTGTCTTCATCTCTACCACCTATTGCTGGTGTTCTTAAATTGGAATGATCCTACCGACTGGATTGTTTGGAATTTCTACTGGTGCACATAGTTAGATTGAGGCAAGTTCTTTTGCATGACTTTATTGTCTATTTACTGGTACATATGGTGCATGGTGCTGGCTTAAGACTCTTGTCCACTGATTTATTGTGCTTCTACTGGTGCATGGTGCTAGCTTGAGGCCTTTCCACTGAATCTTGGTATGCTTATACTCTGGTGCATATGGTGTTGGCTTGTGTGTGTGTGATGTGTGTTTGGAGCACAGCTTTAGAGTTTGTGTGTGTACTAACTCACCTTCACTGGATTAGGCTCATATTACTATGTGTATGCTAATGTTAAATATATCCATTGAGTTTATCACGTATATATTTTTTTTATTCAGAGATTTTTGGGAGTTGCTATCTACTGGTTGTTGGTGTAGCCTCTTGTGTCTCCAGCCTGAGACGAGCCTTGGTCAACTGCTTTGTCCTCCACTCTTGTTGGGATCGCTGCCCCTGCATTAACGGTATGTGGAGCCGTCGGATGTTGGTGGTGTGAACAACTAGAATGTAGCGTGATGCACTTGACCATGGCCCGTCAATGGATTGTGATGAACTGCTGTTCTCCTCTCTTGCACATGACTTTGACTCAACTTTACTAGATTATATTGTATGCATGCATATTTTTAATTTATGGATTTTTCTGCGCTGCGCTTCATCTAGGCCCCTTAATAATCAAATTTTCCCCGCGTTGATCTTCAACACGCAAAGACTTAGCTTAATATGGGAGGATATGGGGATATTTTTGTGTGACTAGTTAGATAGACACAAACAAGCTTAATTGACATGACAAAAGTAACTGTTCAGCGTAGTGTCTGTGTCATGCTCTCGCCTACAAATCTGTGGAGACTATAGAAACTGTGGTCCTAGGTTCGAGCCCAGCACGGGGGGTTTGGGGGGCCAAAGCATGGGGGGCGCATAAGTATGGTTCTGCGCATAAGTATTGGGTCGAGCAATAAGTATTGGGTCGAGCAATAAGTATTGGGTCGAGCAATAAGTATTGGGTCGAGCAATAAGTATTGGGTCGAGCAATAAGTATTGGGTCGAGCAATAAGTATTGGGTCGAGCAATAAGTATTGGGTCGAGCAATAAGTATTGGGTCGAGCAATAAGTATTGGGTCGAGCAATAAGTATTGGGTCGAGCAATAAGTATTGGGTCGAGCAATAAGTATTGGGTCGAGCAATAAGTATTGGGTCGAGCAATAAGTATTGGGTCGAGCAATAAGTATTGGGTCGAGCAATAAGTATTGGGTCGAGCAATAAGTATTGGGTCGAGCAATAAGTATTGGGTCGAGCAATAAGTATTGGGTCGAGCAATAAGTATTGGGTCGAGCAATAAGTATTGGGTCGAGCAATAAGTATTGGGTCGAGCAATAAGTATTGGGTCGAGCAATAAGTATTGGGTCGAGCAATAAGTATTGGGTCGAGCAATAAGTATTGGGTCTGGGTTCGGGTTCGGTTCGGGTTCGGTTTGGGTTTGGGTTTGGGTTTGGGTTCGGGTTTGGGTTTGGGTTTGGGTTTGGGTTTGGGTTCGGGTTCGGGTTCGGGTTCGGTTTGGGTTCGGTTTGGGTTTGGGTTCGGGTTTGGGTTTGGGTTTGGGTTTGGGTTCGGGTTCGGGTTCGGGTTCGGTTTGGGTTTGGGTTTGGGTTTGGGTTTGGGTTTGGGTTTGGGTTTGGGTTTGGGTTTGGGTTTGGGTTTGGGTTTGGGTTTGGGTTTGGGTTTGGGTTTGGGTTTGGGTTTGGGTTTGGGTTTGGGTTTGGGTTTGGGTTTGGGTTTGGGTTTGGGTTTGGGTTTGGGTTCGGGTTCGGGTTTGGGTTTGGGTTTGGGTTTGGGTTTGGGTTTGGGTTTGGGTTTGGGTTTGGGTTTGGGTTTGGGTTTGGGTTTGGGTTTGGGTTTGGGTTTGGGTTTGGGTTTGGGTTTGGGTTTGGGTTTGGGTTTGGGTTTGGGTTTGGGTTTGGGTTTGGGTTTGGGTTTGGGTTTGGGTTTGGGTTTGGGTTTGGGTTTGGGTTTGGGTTTGGGTTTGGGTTTGGGTTTGGGTTTGGGTTTGGGTTTGGGTTTGGGTTTGGGTTTGGGTTTGGGTTTGGGTTTGGGTTTGGGTTTGGGTTTGGGTTTGGGTTTGGGTTTGGGTTTGGGTTTGGGTTTGGGTTTGGGTTTGGGTTTGGGTTTGGGTTTGGGTTTGGGTTTGGGTTTGGGTTTGGGTTTGGGTTTGGGTTTGGGTTTGGGTTTGGGTTTGGGTTTGGGTTTGGGTTTGGGTTTGGGTTTGGGTTTGGGTTTGGGTTTGGGTTTGGGTTTGGGTTTGGGTTTGGGTTTGGGTTTGGGTTTGGGTTTGGGTTTGGGTTTGGGTTTGGGTTTGGGTTTGGGTTTGGGTTTGGGTTTGGGTTTGGGTTTGGGTTTGGGTTTGGGTTTGGGTTTGGGTTTGGGTTTGGGTTTGGGTTTGGGTTTGGGTTTGGGTTTGGGTTTGGGTTTGGGTTTGGGTTTGGGTTTGGGTTTGGGTTTGGGTTTGGGTTTGGGTTTGGGTTTGGGTTTGGGTTTGGGTTTGGGTTTGGGTTTGGGTTTGGGTTTGGGTTTGGGTTTGGGTTTGGGTTTGGGTTTGGGTTTGGTTGGGTTTGGGTTTGGGTTTGGGTTTGGGTTTGGGTTTGGGTTTGGGTTTGGGTTTGGGTTTGGGTTTGGGTTTGGGTTTGGGTTTGGGTTTGGGTTTGGGTTTGGGTTTGGGTTTGGGTTTGGGTTTGGGTTTGGGTTTGGGTTTGGGTTTGGGTTTGGGTTTGGGTTTGGGTTTGGGTTTGGGTTTGGGTTTGGGTTTGGGTTTGGGTTTGGGTTTGGGTTTGGGTTTGGGTTTGGGTTTGGGTTTGGGTTTGGGTTTGGGTTTGGGTTTGGGTTTGGGTTTGGGTTTGGGTTTGGGTTTGGGTTTGGGTTTGGGTTTGGGTTTGGGTTTGGGTTTGGGTTTGGGTTTGGGTTTGGGTTTGGGTTTGGGTTTGGGTTTGGGTTTGGGTTTGGGTTTGGGTTTGGGTTTGGGTTTGGGTTTGGGTTTGGGTTTGGGTTTGGGTTTGGGTTTGGGTTTGGGTTTGGGTTTGGGTTTGGGTTTGGGTTTGGGTTTGGTTTGGGTTTGGGTTTGGGTTTGGTTTGGGTTTGGGTTTTGGTTTGGGTTTGGGTTTGGGTTTGGGTTTGGGTTTGGGTTTGGGTTTGGGTTTTGGGTTTGGGTTTGGGTTTGGGTTTGGTTTTTGGGTTTGGGTTTGGGTTTGGGTTTGGGTTTGGGTTTGGGTTTGGGTTTGG